>NGKG01000003.1:2576099-2589726 GCA_002162505.1 Myriosclerotinia scirpicola
GAGAGAAGGGGGAGGTGAGAAGGGTGAGGTGAGATGAGAAGGGTGAGGAGAGAAGGGTAAGAAGTGGTATGAGATGATAGAGTTGGGATATAAAATAAATAAGTTGAAGTAGAAAAATTAAGATGAGAGTATTTAGATGAGAGGATTGGGGTGAGCTAGGCGATGGGATGGAAGTGATGTGATAATGGCAAAGACGGGAAAATGAATGGGATTGGGGTTGGGATTGAAGGGTTGGGGTTGGGATTGAAGGGTTGGGGTAACTTGGAACAGTATATATGGGATTGGAGTGGGAGTTTGAGGATTAGTTTGGAGTGAGGGGTTGGATGAGAAGTTGGATGAGAGGTTGGATGAAAGGGTTTAGATGAGAGCATCAAGATAAAAAGTTCAAAAAAGAGTATTCATATATCAAAACCATCCATATTACAAACAAGAGCTCCGGCACTCTCACTCCCAACTCCCAACTCCCAAGCAACTGAAGACCGTTAATGATAGATCTACATGCGTTTGCAAAGCAAATTTGGAAGCTTTTATACTAAACCTGCAGCGCGAGGTTGCGAGGTTGCGGGGCCGCGAGGTCATGCGCGGTATACAATGAGTGAGTGAATGTTATGGTATGGTGTATTTGGTATGGATAGGAATACTGGGATATTGAGCTATTGAGCTATTGAGCTACTGAGCTACTGAGCTACTGAGCTACTGAGCTATTGAACTATTGAGCTATTAGCTATTAAGCTATTGAGCTATTGAGCTATTAAGCTATTAAGCTATTGAGCTACTAAGCTATTGAGCTACTGAGCTATTAAGCTATTAAGCTACTAAACTACTAGATTATTAGACTATTGGGCTACTGGACCATGGGGCTAGGACATTCACTTTATAGTTTGGGAGATTGAAACATTATATATACGATATTTTTTGTATCTATATGAACCTTGGAAGGTTTTGTTTTGTTCTGTTTGTTGAGTGGGGGGGTATGGAGAATTCGGGGTTTTTCGTTAGGGAGGTATGATGGGATGATGGGATTAATGGATGAGGTTGTGAGAGAGGTTATGAGGTTGTGAGGTTGTGAGGTTGTGATATTCTTTGTTATAATGGTTTACTTGTATGGGTAGTAGGTAGGTGTTTAAGTCAACTTAGCTTGGTAGCTGAGATTATTAGGGGAGCTGGGTGGGGAAGGGGAAAGGAGAGGAGGGAGGGAGTGGAGGGGGTGGAGGGGGTGGAGTAGAAGTGGAAGTGTACGGTACTGGAGGGGTTTTGTTAAGGAATGCCTGGTGATAACGGGATGAGAGGAGATTAATAGGATAAGAAGCGATGAGACGGATGTCATGATGAAAAGAAACAAACGAGAAGAAAAGAAGACGATAAAACAAGAAGAACAATCCCTAGGTATTAAATTCAACGAGTAAGAGAAAATCCTATGGGGGTAAAAGGATGAACGTGGATGTGATGTGATACATTACAAGATAAATAATTAGTATGTATACCTCCATCTACCAATTGTATAACTAGGGAGTATGAAAATAGTAGGGTATAGCTGATTGTGATGGCTTATGTTCAGTGTTCAGTGTTCAGTGTTCAGTTTTTGGTATAGTGACTATTGACTATTGGTGTGAAGAATTGGCTCGTTTTCATTTTCGTTTTCATGATTAGATTAGATTAGATTAGTTGAAAATGTGTTTGGTTGGTTGGGGATAAATGATTTGTGTTTTAACTTTTGAGGTGGAGGGTTGATGGAGTGGTTTGATTTTATAGAAGAGGGTTGATGGAGGGCGATGGAGGGGGTTTGTGAGAGTAGAGGAGGGGGGTTAGGTATGTGAGTGAGATTTGAGTATGTATAATTGTGAGACTGGAGGACTGGAGGATTGTAAGTAGATAGATGGATTGAAAGATTTAAGAAAGATTTTAAGATTAGAATTCTAAGTTTTGAATAAGAAGAGAGTGAGTTTGAGTTGGGATGATTCTGTAATTTGTTTGATGGATGAATGAATGGCGGGCTGGCTGGCTAGCTGGTTTGTTGAATTTTGGTGGGGGGTGGAAATTTAAAGATTGATGAAGGGGTAGGGAAGAGGATGGGAAGAGGTGTGATGAATGGAGGTTAGAGATTGGAGGTGTGATGTGTGATGTGATGTGGGATGAGATGGTTAACGAGAGATGGAGTTAGTAGGAGATGACCAAGGAAGTGGGAAGTTGAAGGAGGTAGGGTAGCGAAGATGGAGTAAAAGGAGTTGGATGAAAAGACAGAGACACTGGGATAGAAAGAATAAATGAATAAAACTCATTCCATTTAACAGTCAATCTACTTTATTCTACGCAGTATACATTATATATAAATTCTAGCATCGAAATCAAGCTTTTGCTCTTCAAAATTCCCTTTTACTAATCAGGAATTTACGCACGAAAGGAAGATGAAAGTGGAAGTATAGAATAGGAGGAACCTACTGATGCAAAAGCCCGTTACTTGGCTCTACTTTATCTCGTAAGAGGGGCCTTTCGATAGTAGTAAATTCATAATCGATTTGATATAACCATAGCTAAGGCTACGCGGACCATGCGATACGCCAATGGTATGGTCTTTCAGTATATACCTAGTATGTACAGTATATAGGTAATGAACAAAGGCAGTGTGTGGAGTGGAAAAGTAAGGTGAGAGATATAATAAAAGGGGGTATTTAGCTATGGCTACAATGAAAGCGAGATGATATTCAAATTTATCTCCTACTTGCCAAACCCTCAGACTAGCTTTGACAAGCACGATAATCTCACCCAAAACATTTGAAAATAACATCCAAAATATTCAAAGCATGAATTCTTTTGTAAATCCATCGCATTATATTCGCATCCAGCTGGTGCAACTTATTCACCTCATCCAACCGACCCAGATTCTCAACTCCCAGCTAGCCTCACGCCTCATACCTCACTTACCCAGCCAACCTCATCTCCCCATCATCCAAAATAAACCACCATCTCCCCCGCCAACTTCACCCCCACCGCACTAACCAACTCCGCAATAATCCCCTTGATACCCTCGGGATCCATTATACTGCCACCTTCCCAACTAACCAATTCATTCGTCTCGTGATCACTTTGTCCGATGCGGATCTTGATGTTGTTGAGAGGGGCTTGCGTGAGGATCTCAGCGGTGGTGAGGAGACCTGGCATTGAGCGTTCGAAGATGGGGATGCCGGCGTCGTCGTCGGGTGCAGAATCTTGATTTGGAGTTTGCTTTGCTGTGCTAGATTCTGGGTTTTGATCATCTTCCTGATTTTCACTGACGTACTGCCTCTGCTCCAACTTGGCCCTTAATTTCCCATCAAATAATACCCAATTGTATGTCTCGGGATCTAAAATATATTGAGGACTGTAATCTCCTTTATATCTCATCTTCACACAACTGTGAATATAAAACCCTGCATACCAATATTGATATCCTTTATCTTTTGCTAAAGAGATTTCTCTCAGTGCGCCTAGTTTTCCAAATCCATGAGAATGGACGGATTCATGATACATGAAGTATACTGCACTAACGCATTTTGGGAGGAGATCCAAGACGCCGACGGCGATTAATTTTCCGTCGAGACGATAACATTGATGGTAGGATCCTAGATGTTTGGTTTTACCATCGATGGTTTGAATACTGCGAGGTAAGGGGGATGAGCAGAGGAAACTTTTAAATCCTGATTTGCTTATTCTACTGGGTGGCTCATGGTGAACTACTCGTTGATAATTTTCAAATACGGTATATTTTTCTTCTGTAAACTCGTCTGTTTCCAGAGTGACGGTAAAAGAATGAGCTGGTTCTGGGGGTGTCTTAATTCGTTCTTTTTCTCCCTCGTGAACTCTTTCCTGAAGATCAAAATCCGTGTTACGTTTCTTGGCTTCCTCGCGTGACTTGGGATATAATCTGGCGGCTTCTTTTGTATATGTATCTCCGAGGATGTATCTGTTGAAACGATTTAAAACCTGTCGCTGATCTTTGGTTGCGTGGAACTGGTGAGAATCAAGACGAATGGTATATTGTGGACAACAGGAATTGCGTAGGTCTGGTTTGTAGAGTATGGTACCTGAACGTCTCCATCCTCGATCAAGAAGTTCTTGGTAGAACTCTGGTTGTAGGCCTTGAGTTTTTGCGTAATACGAATAGCCTAGAGATACAAATAAATGAATGATTCTTTATACGGTGTGAAAGCTTGATTCAAGTTTTAAGCAACGAGGGTAGAAGCGTAATATCGAGTATGTGATATTAGGGAACATACGACGTGGAACTGCCAAGAATCAGATGAGTGAGTGAGTAATGAAAATATGTAACTCACTTCCTGAACTATTGTGACAATACCCGCAACTACCATTATCGTAGCCTAGAATATAGCATGGTTGAGTCAGTCAAGGCACTCATTTCATGATAAATTTTGATCCAAAAAGTTACTGAAATCTGTAGTGACATTCGCATTTCGTGCTGCAATGTAAATCGGATGATGACAGGTTGGATTTTCAATGCGGGGCCGGGGAAGAGGGATTGAATGAGATCTTGTGGAATGATGGAATGAATGTAAGACTTGTATCAAGTTGTATGACTATGGGATTTGAATTTTCGGTTCAGCCGTATCTTTGGGAACTGGATAACTGGATGACTGGATGAAGTCACGGAGGTGGGGTTATTGCCAAACCATGATGAAGGGAGATGGTGTCTAATCTTCCAATTTTCCAATGATATTTTCGGAATATATGCACTGTGCAGTGTAGTACTACTACTCCTGAGTAGGTACAATTATATTTGCACACTAGTACAGTATACATGATGCAGTGTGACAATGGGAAAGCGAGGAATGGTGTAAAATTGTCCAAGGGGGGAAGAAAGAAGAAATGAATATCAAAATGAAATGTCGTCGAGCCATTTACCCACGGGGTCAATTTATTGGCCAATGATGGTTCAAACCCGAATTTAGAGATCTTTGGCTTTCCAGTAATGAATGATGAAACTTACCAAGGGGCGAAAGAAGCGAGACTGGGGCTTGCATGACGTGGAAACAGCCAAAGGTGACAAGGCCGATATTGGCGATGAGATGATATTGTACGGTTATGGATAGAGTAGTTGAAACTTGAAAGTGGGAAAGAGAGTGAGAGTGGGAGTAGATTTGTGATTGTAAGTTCGCGTTCAAGAAAGAGAGTGGGAGACTAGAATGAAGTTTGGTTGGTGAGCTAAATTGGATTTGATTTGTGCCAGACTGCCAGTAGATTATGTGTAATAGCTGAGTGACCAATCATGAACCGTTCGCTGGTTGGTGGGGACACATACTTGATATAATTCTGCGATTCTGTGGTTCAGTGATTATTCTGTACTATGATAATTGATAAAATTTGATGTTGTGACTGATGGAAAAAGCCCGCTTGGCTTTGCTGTGCTGACCGCGGCTTTTGCGGCTCGATTCAAATCTGCTTTTTGTTCCACTAGAGTAGGGAGTGAGGGAGTGAGGGAGTGAATGAGTGAGTGAGTGAATGAGTGAATGAGCGAGTGAGCGAGTGAGTGAGTTAATAAGATCTGGCACCGGCAGCTATCCTTTTCCCCTAATTTTTGTAGTGATGATTCTTATGGTTAAAATCAATAGTTTGTAGATTCCAACAGCTGGAGAGAAGATCGATCAGGAAACGAAACGTACGATTACTACGAGAGCCATCTACCAACAAGGCAAAAAGTCCTACGGTAATTCCGTACCTGTACTTCGTATTCACCACCAAAATATAATATAATATCTCTCCCTAGTACTACGGCTCGGTAAATACAACCTTGCCCCTCACTACTCAATATCTACTTGTATGGATATGCAATGAGAAAAGGCTGGAGCTGGATTCCCGAATAGTAGATATATGACCGATTATCAAAGATTGCCCAGGTGAAGTCCAATATAGATAGACAGGCTCCAGTCCAGTTTCTGTCAACGGGTAGTTATTGATCGCAAGGCTAATATTGAAAGCCACTCATCACTGCAGCAGTGCAGCCTCTACTCTCGTACTAAATCCTATTACTAGATTGGGATTTGGTTGATTGTCGGTTAGAACCAATCACTGTAGCTAACTTAAGGAGGTAGGTATTACAACAGTATTAGAGGCTTCTATTAGATCTTTGAGCATATGTAATTGTGAGCAAAGCCTACTTACTACGAAGTATTGTTAAACATAATCGTTAGTTACCTAGTTAGTTATACTTGAAACATCCAGTTGTATTGCCATGCTCATACTCTACAATAAAAGATTATCAAGAAGCTACTCGTAAAGTAGAGTAGAGATGGATATCACCGTTTTAGCTGTTTATCTACTAGCTAATCATTCAACTCCGGCACCAATATTTAGGGGAAAAGGAATGTCACTAAGCTCTCTCCTTGACCTCCGTTTCCTCCGAACTTTCTTTGACCAGTACGTAGCAGTAGCAGTAGCAGTAGCAGTACCAAGTACCAATATCAGTAGAGTAGAGAGTAGTTGGAAATGAGTGGGTGTTGGATATTGTGGCAAGCCTTTCCTTACCTTGCCTACTTACCTACTTACCTACTTACCTGTACCTGATTGAGTAGTAAGTAGTAATAAAGTAACATTTAAACACATATACTATCTATTAATCAAGCCAATTCTATCAGTCAGTCATTTCATTTCATTTCATTTTCATTCATTATTCAAAACTTCAAAGAAAAGAAGAAGAAGAAGAAACTCATCCACAACTCATCAACCGAATTTGTCTAATACATTTCCATCTCCATCTCCATCTCCATTTCCATTTCCAACACATAATGACAATCAAATTAATTTCAAATTAAATTTTGTCTTAAATTCAAAGTAGTCTTAAATTTCCGATCAATTAATTGAAGAATCGAATTAATTCTATGAAAGATAAGATGCACATGCAATCATTCCTCTTCTTGATCTTTTTTTGAAGGGAAAAAAAAAAGTCATAGTTAGCCTACCTACTCCGTACCTAACCTTACCTACTACCACTTTACCTACCGCACCGCACCATATTCTCACAGCCGAACTTTAACTTCAAAATCGAAACTTTCTCATTCGATTCACAACAACAAATTGTGCTTCCTGCACTGTGCATCAGCACCCTACAGGTGAAGCATCGCCTTCATCATGGCAACTGGTCTTCCTATGGAGTCTCGTACTGGGAGAAATAATCAACGTACGTTTGCAATTCCTCCATGACATTTGGCGCATCGTACCTTTTTTTTTTTAACTTTCTCCTATTATTCAAATCCCAATCCCATTCCCATTCCCATTCCAAATCCAGAATGTTCATAGACTTACATTCTCCCTTTGGAATATAGGTTATGGCCCAGAAGGAGAAAGACTCGTTGCAGGAGTTGTACCTTTGAACGAAGCAAAAACTCACGTCCTCCTCATTCAATCTACACGCCGGAACGCTTGGGTTTTACCAAAGGGTGGATGGGAAACCGATGAAGAATGTACTGAAGCAGCACAACGTGAGGCATGGGAGGAAGCAGGAATAGTCTGTACTGTCGATTACGATCTCGGTCAGATCACGGAAACCAGAACGGCGAAACAAATTTCGAAAAATGCACCCAAGGCACTTTACCAATTCTACCAAGTTACCGTCACCAGCGAAAAGACAGAATGGCCAGAGATGCACAAGAGGAATCGAAAGTGGGCGACATATTCAGAGGCGAAACATGATCTTCAAGAACGTCCAGAGTTATTACAGGCTCTTGAACGTTGTACCATTCAACGGTAACCTTGGGGGCCCAGTGTTTATTTCTCCAACAATAATTGCTGGGTGGGCGGACGAGCGATGGCGAAAAGACGACACACGATATATACTATCTGGTCGAGTCGGAATCGAGCAATAATCAGTTGAGGTCGTACAATACACACATGCGCGCGCCAGTCAGTTATTCAGCGAGTTATTGATACTGGGTTCCGAAGAAGAAGAAAAAGAAGAAAAGAAAAAGAAAAAGAAAAAAAATAAGCCAAAATTATTTTTTGAGGATTTTATTTTGGGTTGGTTGGTTGGTTTTCTTCAAGAAAATTGCTGCTTTACTCCTTTTTTCGTCTGTCTGCACTAGATGGCAATAAAGTCTGATCTAATGCAGTGTGTGTTCTCTCACATGTCTTTTTTTATGGTTATGGTTATGGTTATGGTTATGATCATGGTTATGGTTATGATCATGATCATGATCAATTCTGTTGAACTTTTTTGGTTTTCGACAGCTTCATTATCATACCTATTCCCAAAAAGCGCCATATAATATTTTGAGATTTACATCGAGGTACTTTTTATACTGTAAGGTTCTTGCTATATCTATCTATCTATGAAATTGGGTGGCATTTGATTGTTTTTACTAATAGTTGATTAAAATTTCAATTAACAAAGAGATATAGGATTGATTATTGATGTTGAATAATACAATAATATACTTACTACTCGAGAGTAATGGTTATTCAAAAGGCAATTTGTATAATAGTTCATTTATTTTCATCTCTTTTGACTTCGGTATACTTCCAGTAAGGAATAATCAAGTATACTGCTAATTAAGATAGATAGAGAGAGGAATGATATATAAGATCTTGTAAATAATACAAAATAATAATTCAAAGCAAAATCCATACACATACAACATGTGCACTTTTACATTTTGATATCAATTTCCTATAAGAAATAATCTTTTCTAACCCCAACTTTGGTACGGAGTAAAAGTGCATCCATCTATCAACCGATTGGTGAATTGGTGATTGGTCGCTCTCCCATCACAGCATCATCGAATCTTCTACTTCCACACAAATCAACCATACAATTAACCTCCCCACGAACCTCAACTTTCCGACTTCAAATCGCCAACCTTGCGGAATGGATTGGTGGAGACTCTCATTATTACGATAACCAATTTTCACCTTCAGAGACAAACTAGATGGACCACCAACCGACATATCAGGGCCCGGAAGGAGGGGCAGAGATGCCAACTCTAGGAGCTGGAATCCCTCCTCCGAACCAGCAACTCCCTGCGCAAATGTTCACGACGGCCGCGCAATTACTTGATTTGACTGATAGTAAGAATGTCCAATCTGCGAAGTTATATACGTGAAATGGTGGTTGTGGTATGGGAACTTGCATGGGGAATCTGCTAGTGGCGGATCTATGTCTCGAGAATATGCATATACGGACCTCTTTGTGATAAGTGCATATGCTAATCATCATCTTCACATTTTAGAAAAACTCATGATCTCCCTCCGCGATGGTAGAAAACTTATTGGGATTCTTCGAAGTTGGGATCAATTCGGTATGCACATCATCTGTCCATAAACATATTTCCCGTGTCACTTCAACCATTCTAAACTCTCCCCACAGCAAACATAGTCCTACAATCCACCGTCGAACGTATATTCGTCGCACCCCCTACTCCCTCTTCCCCAGGTGCCAGCACACAACCTGGACTCTACGCCGATATCCCTCGAGGATTGTTTCTCGTCCGCGGCGAAAACGTATTACTTCTTGGCGAGATAGATCTAGATAAAGACGATGATGCACCACCCGGATACGAAAAAGCAGATGCGGAATTGGTGCACAAGTTGGCCAAGGAGAGGAGTGCCCGGGATTCAAAGAAGGATAAGAATAGACTTAAGAAGCTAGCGGAGTTGGGTTTTGAGGGTGAAAATTCTGGGGAAGCGATCTTTGGATGATCATGAGGGGAGGGGTTGGACTGGTTATATGAGGACAGGACAGGGCAAGGAGGGGTTTATGTGGGAGGGGAGGGGATCGAGGGAGCAGAGATGTGGTTAAAAACACAAAGGCCGAATATTGTGAAAGGCTAGCTGGCGATCTTCATCAGTCAGTCGTGGTGGATCTATGACAGATATACCACAAGAAACATTTTTTTCCTTCTTCTCTCTAGAGCTCTCTTATGAAATGCGTGCATATGGCTGGCGTACACTGACTGGTGGTATGCAAAGAGATTCACCAAGCATTCTACACACCAGATAGAGCAAGGATTTTCCCATTTCAACAAAGAACTTCGAACAAGCAATACAAAATTTGACTATGGAAGATTTGGGATTATGAAAGCTTATGACTTAGATATCAAGAAACCAAATGCCGGGTACGGTAAGTTCTTCCGCTCAATGCATGTCTAGATCTCAAATACTCAATATCGGACCATCAGCTCGATGTTATGAAGTAGTATGGATGATCAATTTAAGAATGTTCGGATGGAAATTCTTTATTATGCTTGCGCATTTTTCATTTTTCATTCCTGATTTTGAATCTATTCATCATTGAGGCTAGAGGTAGAGGGGTAATTTTTACGAGGGGGATGAGGGTTAGATGGTTAGATGGTTAGAAAGACTATTTGGTAAGATACAGTAGTACAGTAGTACGGGAAAGTGAAACGATTAGATGGTGTTTCGCGTTCACGTTTTGTATCTGGATTGGATTGGATTGGGTGGTTATGCTATGAGATGGGATGGGATGGTGGATAGAAGTGAAGCTTTAGTTCAGTTCGGTTTGTGGAAAGCTGGTGTATGGAAGGGTTTTTAGATAGAGGAAGGAAGGAAGGAAGGAAGGAAGAAAAGAAGAAAAGCGATACACTAGAAGAACCTTAGCTGCTTAGATACTTCTATTGCGAATAACGGGATAGTGGGTTGGTTTGGGGTGTACCGTGCGTACGTTTGTTTTCGGTCGGTCCGTTCGTTGCGGTTAGTTGATGGGATGATGTTCTTGGTGGGTTAATGCCGAGTACGGAGTACTAAGTATGTAGAGTAGAATGGTTGTTGAGACTCTAGAGCTAGCTGATGGATCTGATGGATTGATGGGTAGATAATAGGTAGATAATTGGAAATACTTGTGCTAATTTCTTATAGGAAGTCCCTTTCGCGAAAGCGGCATGATTTTCTCGCGGCCCCTTTCTTTTTGGATCGCTTGTCGCGAGATTGATATACTTGGCAAACTAATAGGGCGGTACAGTATACCAATTTGGCATATCAAATAACGTTCAATCTAGAAATTAGTAAACATAAGAACGTTTAGAAGATGAAAAAACAATGCTTCGAGAAATTCCTCTTCTTCTTCTAGACTGTTACGAAATATCTCCGAGCGCAAATCATGAGATGAGATGGTTTATGCGTGGACGCGTGGGGACAGGGGTGGTTGGACTTGGGAATTCATGCATATTTATCTTAATGGGTATACAGTTGGATTGGCATTAAAGTTGCATCGATAAATGATAAGTCGAAACGGGTAGGACCTGGCTTTTGACGGGTTAGTTGGGGTGGGGATGGGAGAATCAATTGAGGAGTGGGTTTGGATAGGTTTGGAAAGGTTTGGTAGATTGAGAGCATGAGGTGTTAATCTCTCTCAGATATGAAATGCTATTGAGTTTTAGGAATTTTGCTGTTTGGCGCGGTAAGAGGTGAGATGAGTGGGTTGGGATGTATTTGATGGGTTCATGGGAGGGAGTACTGAGGTTGATGGATGGTGATGACGAAATAGCTTTTGGGAGTTCTTATGAAGGAGAACATTCGCACTTTTTAAGAGATTGTTCTGAGCAGCTATCAATAAGAAGATTGTCTTTCGATACCCGGATACCCAGACTCAGATACCCACATTCACTTTACCTTTTTCAGATTTCGATCTCGTAGTCTTTATTTACATCTACCATCTTTCGACAAAGCAGACAGACAGACACTTCAATCTCAATCTCACAAACAAACACCATAATCACCTAATCCCATCACACCCGAAGCACCTCCGCTCCGGGCTCTCAGAAATCTTTCAAAATCTTTCACTCAAACCCCCGTCAAAGACCACACATCACCTGTCGTCTTCTATCTATCCGTCCCCGCAGTTCCAGATCAAGAAACAATTCCAACATGTCTTCTACTCCCACAACCACGGCTCCCATCCCAGCCCCAACAAACACCATTAATCCTCTCCCCGCCACCCCTGCTGAAGCAGCCGCGGCTGCAAGACCCGGATCTTCAGGCACAGCTCTCGATTTGCACACGCAAACCCAGGATGCAGCAAACCAATACAAGAGTGCCCAAAAAGCTGAAAAGGCATATCAACAGAAGAAAAAGTGTATGATTGCTAGGAAGGAGTGGTATGATTGTAAAGTGCATTTTGCGGCTGGAGTGCAGGGGTTTAGGGAGGGAGGAAAATGCGTTGGACGGGTTGTTAAGGCGGGGCCTAGTTTGGTTATGGAGAAGGTTAAGGGGGGGAAGGGGAGTGGGGTTAAGGGTGTGGATAGTGCATCTAGTGGTGATAGCGTGACGAGGGAGAAGGTTAATACTGCGGGTGCCAATGGAGGGGGTGTTAAGGGGAAAGTTGCGGGAAAGGTTGGGGTGTTGAAGGAAAAGCTTTTGGCGATGAAGGAGAAGAGAATGACGGAAAAAAATGCTAAAGCTGATGAGACTGTTGCAACAACTGGAACCACAGAAGCAGCAGGAGTTACATCCTCCACTCCAGTCGTTGCAGCAACCCCAGCTCCAGCTCCAGCACCAGCACCAGCCCCAGCACCAACCAAACAAGAAAAAAAGAGATTGACTCTGGATCAGGTGAGAGAGCGAATCCTTCATTACCGTTCAAAATTCCATTCAGAGGAGGATGAAGACGAGTCCGAGGGGAACGTCGGACCTCGAATTGCAGGTTGGATGACCTATTTTCTTCCCTTTCACCTACTTCTTTTCTCTCTCGCTTTACCTACTTTTGCTTTTGAATTTGCCTTTATGGTTTTAGAATCGGATTTAGAAGCGGGTTTAGATCTCACTTTAGATGAAGAATAAAGAAAGCTAATTTTATCAAACCAATAGAGAATCCAACAAGAAGAAGCCAAGGCCCTCGCCAGGCAGGATGCGCAAGCCTCGGCGGCAGCCGTGGAAGCTATGAAAGGAGAAGTCCCGGTGCAATCGCCATCGCAAACGCAAACGCAAATGCAGACAGCAGCGCCAGCAACAGCAACAGCAACAGCAACAGCAACAACATCCCAAACATCAACATCAATAGCCAACCCACCACAATTACCAGCGAAAACTCACCTCAGTCCTCCGGGATCCCCAACCAAGAGCACCATGGAACCGATTCGCGAGGACAGGGAGACAACGCCGGAAGCGGCGCTCATGGTGAGCGGGGGGAGAGCGGCGGGAGTTGGGGACGGAGCTCGGGGTGCGCTATGAGTGAGAGTAGTGGAGGTGCGGGTGCGGTTGGGGATGGAGAGGGAGGTGGGGATGGAGATGGAGAGGCAGGATTAAAGGCCAGAGTGGCATTTATGGTGAAAGGAAAATTACGGGGTGGAGATGCGCGCGCGCATACACGTACACGTGCGCATAGCTCTCTTCGCTCGACTTCCAACGACATGCATGAGAAAACGGATACGAAAACGAAGGATCACAAGAAATCAATGAAAGATCGAATCAGGGGACATTTTCAACATTTGCAAAGATCAGATAAACCGGAGAAAAATCAAGGCGGAAATCCATTTAAAAAACCAGGGCAATTCTCAACGTTACATCTGAGACTGGTTCTTTTTATCGCAAAGGTTAGAGATGTGGTGGGTGATGCGATGGGATGGGTTGGGGTGCTGATTGTGGATTTTTTGGGGAGGGTTTCGGATGCGGGGGATAGGGTGATGGTGAG
>NGKG01000003.1:2589790-2643557 GCA_002162505.1 Myriosclerotinia scirpicola
GGGAGGGGGGTATAGGGGATTGGTTTATGATGGATGGTTATGTGATACGAGTTTTTGGGTTTGATGGTTGATGGTTGATGCTTTGATGTTTATGAGTTTGATGGCTGATGGCTGATGGCTGATGGTTGATGGTTGATGGTTGATGTTTTGATGAGTATGAGTTCTCCGATTTGATGAGTATGAGTATTGGAGGGGAGGGGTCATGATTACGAGTTTTCTGATTTCACGTACGAGTACGAGTATGAGTCTCCGATTTCATGTTCCCGATCATGATTACGAGCACGACTACGAGTATAATGTTTGGGTTTTTGTTTTCTGTTTTTGTTTTTGTTCTTAATCATGTTATCTGTTCGTTGGTTTTTGCTTCTTTAGTTCTTATTCTCTTGCAATTTTTTTGATATCCATTATTTTACATATACACATACATATACATACAGTTTTTGAGAATTTTTGAGTATTCTGAGTATTGTTCTGAAATGGATTAGATGGGTAATTTGGGTATTATATATAGATCATTCAATATTACAGTTATTTACATTGTTAAGCATGCGGCATATGTTTACTTTGTGAGTTTCTTTTATGTATTTGAATGAGTGATGAGTTGTTGATGTTGATGTTGATGTTAATATCATGAATGAGTATCTAGTAACCTTAACCTCATGGTTTGTTAAGAGGTATATATGTATATATATACCATTACGTTTTTCAAGCATGTGGATATATAAATACAAACCACAATTATCATTCAATAAAAGACTTCTCCTGTTACGGTAGTGGAGAGGCGTATATCATAGACGTATCCGCTGGCATCAGTATCACGTACTGTACATACATACACTCACGCACAGAGTATCCTTAAAGTAGAAGGAGCAAGCAATCGAAGCAAGAATCGAGATTTGAAGTTGAAAGAAAGAAAGAAAGAAAGGGGTCTATTGGTAGAAGAGAAACAGTTCCAAGATCATCACTTCGAACTTCGAAGTCATTCGAATGCGATTGCATTCCTGGGAAACAAACATCCTGCGAAAACTAGCGGCTTATATGTTCTTTTCGCGATAGATGGGGAGTGATAGTTCAACTCTAAAAGTTTCCAATTTCTCAACCACGAGATTCTAATCCTCTTGTGCATTGTCGTTGTATTCGGAGTGGTAAAATTCACCTGGATGGGTAAGATGTGGATAGTATAAAAGAGTCATACTCCTATTCTGCCTACCTTTAAGGAGATTCAGAATTCTGGACTTACTCCATTTGCCTCGTTTGATGAAAGGGATGATACAGTAATTTGCGTTGGAAACGCGTTCTTGCTCACTCTCTTCGGCTGCGACTTGGAGTCGAGAATTCCCGGTCATTGGTAATTTTCATAAGTCCTCAAAATCTGTATGAAATGACATCCATTGAAGTGTTAAGATAACTATTTACTCATTCATTCACTGTATACAAAATAAATAGATCAAACACCACAACCTCTAAAAATTCCAGAAAACAATAAACACTCTCCCTTACCCAAACACCACTCGCCTACTCACCCAATCACCACTCACCAACAAAAATATCCTCTCAACCCTCAAACCCACAGCAAAACAATCCCCTTTCTTTTCTAAAAATCATCAAACCCACCAAAAGAAAAATCCAAAAAAATAAAAATAAAGATCGACACCACAGAGATTCGAACTCTGGCTCCCGAAGGAAACGCCTGACTATTTATGAATAGCAGGGCGTCGCGTTAACCACTCCGCCATAGTGCCTTGTTATTTTGTTGATGGTTGAGTGTGATTAGGATATATGTTGTTGTTTTCATTGAAAGGAAGGAAGAAGGTAGGGAAGGAAGGAAGGAAGTTAGGTAGGTATTTTTTGGTGTGGGGATTTTGAGGGGAGAGCAGATGGGGGAGGAACGACGAAGTAGTGGGGAGTTTAAGGGTGGTTTTGGAACTTTTGGTAAGAATCATAGGATGTTATTCCTGTTACGGTTTTTGATTAATGGGTAAAGGATGAATGATTGAAATAACTGGACGGGCCACAGAATTTACAAGAGCTTTTCTTTCACCCAATGCATATTTGAAGGTTCAATCTGATTTTTTTGTTGTCAAAAAGTGGTATTTGCCCAAACCCTTTCAAATATCCAAAGAAAAGATCGCAATTAAAACTTGAAGATTTGATTAAATTCAAGGAGAAACAACAAATCATATTCCCCCAAATCGCCAGCTATGATATTGCAGCACACCACACCGTCTGTCCTTTCGCTCATTTCACAGTTCCATCGAGCAAGCACGAACTGCGGCCTGCCAACAACACACAATCGTGAATTGCAGTTTATGTAAGTTTCATACAAGTGATCCCACCATAGGCATGAGCCATGACAAGAGTATTGTCGTATACATCTGAAAAAACAGGTTTGTACTCGACTGGAAGCTGTATTACTTGGCGATTACCTGGTGGCCCCCATTCTATACGATCCTGCCTTATCAGGATATTACTCAAGTCGCTTCTCTTTGGAGATGAACCGTTTGTGGAAAGGGAATCGATCCAAAGAGGTCCTTTATCTGTTTGCAGGTATTGGTGATCTTGAGAAAGAACTAGCCTATTGTAAGGTTCATCTGTTGGAAACGTTTCCTGGAGAGTCCATGGAGAGTGTTCCGTTTCCAAACGGCCCCATATTCTGATAACTGGTTGATGGTAGTCTTTGCTACTTGAAATTAACCGTCTATCCGATAAAAACTCAACTGACCTCACCCTCATATCCGTTGGCATGCTGTCCCAATGAGGTGGGCAAAGTGTTTGGATATGAGATAGATGAGAATCTGAGATTGTGATGGCGTGTTCGGAGAAGCATAATACTACTACTCGTTTGGGATCTGGTAAGAATGCTATCGATCCAATATCTCCCGGATAGCCATCCAGTGACTGTATAAATTCTAGAGAGATGACGTCGGTTTCCAGGAGATTGACAACTAGCATTACGATCTCTCCATTACCCAAGCTCACAATAAGGTAGCCATTATCCGGCGAAAACACAACTTTTATCGGGCAAGGTTGACCTGCTCTGGGGATTGCCCGCAACCTATAATTATTACAATAATAAATGAGACGTCTGTCTGGATCAGGGCGCCAGATCATTACAACTCCGTTTTCGTTAATCGATGCCAAAAGCTTGCTGTCGGGTGAATATCCCAGTGATGTAACATCCTGAGAGTGCTTGGGCGAATCTTCCGATTTCGAGTATTGTTTCCCAGAGGCTATATCCCATATTCTAATATTTCCATTCTCAAAACCCGCGGCAATACTTCTACCATTTGGCGACATTTCGAGTGAACTTATCCGTTCTGAGCTTTCGTGAATCGGTGGTGTATTTAGAGAAACCCATTCAGATAGATACTTTTTGGTACGATGCAAGATGAATACTTCCATGCCCCAAGAGACCGCCATTATCGTACTGCCATCCGACGAGACTGTCAATGCTATGATTCGCTTCTCACTACCATACGTCATTTTTTGCAGTAACGTCCATCGGCCAGAATCCTCCGTAGTAGAGCACCATATCTGGATACATCGGTCTGTGCCCTTGGAGCCAGCCACTAGTATGGTACCATCATACGAAAGCGCCAATGAACAGGCCAATCCAGAATACCCGCTCAGTTCCTGTCTAACAATACAGGGAGTATCATGATGCCAGACTTTGTACCAAATACCTATAGTTTTGTTTTTCAAAATTGATGCGGCTACTTGCCCGTTTGAGGACAATGCTACTATTCCCGTTGAGCCAAATGAGCATTCCAGAGTTTTTGTAGAACTTTTTAGGATAGTGGTAGTATCAAAGAGATAAATATTACCCCTCAAAGATCCTAATCCTATGATACCGCCATCAGGTGAATACGCAAGGTAGCTTCCACGAATTCTAGGAACATCTGGCCCTTCAATATGTAGTTCGGTTTTAGTACAGGTTTTGGTGTCGAAAATAATAACCTGTCCATGTGTATCACTGACGGCAATGAAATTGTTATTCGGCGAAATAGCTATGGCTGAAATTTCAGCCTTATAGGAGAATGAGCCGTGAAATGATTTGTGGCGTGTCCACACAGGTGGTTTTTTGATATCTTGATGTTCATCTGGACCTGTTATTTCAACGTTGGCGTCATGTTTCCAAACTTCAATAGAGAGGTGTCCATGCCCTATCACAAGCTCACCGCCAGATTTTGAAAACTCCAATACACAGCCAGACGGATATTTCAATTCCTGTTGCAAGGCCGAAGTAGCAGGATCCCGGAGCTGAATAGTCCCATCTGAAAACCCACATGCTATTAGATCACAATTTGGAGACAGGCTAACAGTGCTCGCGCCTTTTAAATGGAATTCCGAATTCTCCTGAAAGATCATCATGGTAGTATCCCAAAATTTAGCAGCATCATTCTCTGAGCCCGATACCAAAGACTTGCCGTCATGTGAAAGTAAGACTGAAGAAATACGGGAATGAACATCTAATTGAGCTTTAAGTGTCCAATTGGTAGCGTCCCAAAGCTTTATTATGTTGGAAGTTGCTGATGCAAACAGCTTGCCGTCCCCCGAAAATGCCATCTCATCCGTGTATCCAAATAATGGTCCATACTCGTAATCAGAAGATTCGCTTAAGGTTTGTTTCAAGCTCAGATGCGGCATTTTGAGATCCCAAGCAAAAACTTTCCCTTTCAGAGTATAAATTACAGCTGAATTTCCATCTGGCGAGAATTTTCCTGACAGGCCACGGTCCTTTGTTTGCCCCAGTGAAACCCAATTTCTATCCTCAACCCTCCAAAACTCAATTGTGCCGTCCATTGCGTTATCGTCAATGGCTAGAAGCAGTCTAGAATCACATAAAAACGTTGCTGACAAAATTCTTGATATTCGATGTTCGTACGTCCAATCGATATGCCAGGCTGCTTCGTCTTCCTTGCAACGGCGCCAGATCGTGATCATGGACTCTGTTTGTAACATGAGTAAATTGCCTTCTGCTGAGAATATCAGAGTGGATAAACCGGCAGGATTCCTGTGATGCAATTGAGTCTGCTGAGTCCCTGTGGTAGAATTCCAGATATGAACGATAGATGGAGTACATGTTGCTAAAAGCATACCGTCTCTTGAGAATACCATTGAGGTAATGTGCAGCTCAGAGCAGCCTATAGTACACTGGAGAGCACCTGTTAATGTATCCCAGACTTTAATATCTTGGAATTGACAGGATGAAGCCAGCAACCTATTGTCTTCAGATAATTTCAACGACGTGTGGTTGCGATGCAGCAACCTACCACTTAAAGATTCTGCCAGCAAAACGCAGTCCCCATGGTCGTGTATATCTATTTCTTTCAATTCTGCGGTCCAATTAGACTCCATCGTTGATCGTACTAGAATTCCATTTGTAATCAGACTTCTGAATGTCGTTTTTACTAAACTTTCCTCTGGTGCAAAAACAAGTGCTGAGGAATAAAGTTGGGTAGGTGAAGCAGCAATCATGGCCATATTTTTGATGGTAAACCGTTTAGCATCTTGAAGAAATGAAGAGAGATCGAATTTTTTCATATTCTTTGTCTGTTGCGTCCATCAGTGTTAGTTTGAACTGAGTGTCTAGCTTTTTATGCCCTATTAAACATTTGAAATCGGAACAAATGGATCTTTAATGTGAAGTTGACACTCGAACGTCAGGTCTCTGGATTTTCAGAAAACTTCAAAACTTCAAACATGACGATCACTTCGAAGACAAATCTTGAAAGTCAATGTCGGAGCTTGAGAACGAAAAAGTGAAATGGAGCATCCATGGATGGGTCGAATGCGGTGAACTGAACCAGAAACATCTAAAAGAATAAAGTGACTTCATTGAAATCAGGAGAAGAACTTACCACGAGTGACTGTAATATTTCTATGTAGCCAACAGCTTTCGATATTTGTCCTAAATGACATAAAGCTTCCAGCCATTGTATAAAGTATCCCCGAAGAAATACATCAACGCCGTCTTCGTCCGATATAATGTGTCCACTGCATTGCAGATGGTCGACCCAATAACGGCAAGCATACTGAACATGCCCATAGTCGATTAGCAGGTGCTTAGATATACCGGCTTCAAGTCCCTTGAAGCTACAACCATGCACATTCGACACCCTGTTTTGTAGGATTTTGAGGCATTGACTAAAAAGTTCTTTGTGAGCACTCTTTTCAGAAATCGAGAATGGATCTACAGATCGTCCTTTTTCAAGAAGAAAATCTCGGAATGATTGATGAATCAACTGGATGGTAGGGTTTTGTTCATTGATGTTTTTTCTGGCAATATCCAAGACAGAATGTAAGGGTTTTATGGCCCCATTGATATTGTTCGTATTTCTGTCAAGCAGGCGAGACAGATCAATCACCGAGAGAGGATCGAAAACCGTGACAATGGCACACAGAACTGGCTTGAACAAATGCACAAAATCTTCATAGTCGGCGCCCGTATCTGCACCAGCCCTGCAAAATTGTACCATGATATCCCGGTATAAGTCATCAAGGGGCTGTAGAGATGAGTTGAGGCCTGCACCTCCCTTTATCACAGCTTCTAGGCGACTTTGAGCATCCTTTCCTTTATCTATGTAGCGAAATACCACCGTTGCATAGATGAATAATCGACCGGATCGTCGACCGAGTTCTTGAATGACCTCTTCCCCCGGCCACTCCTGACCATTTTGTTCTTCTTGGATACATATTTCAGCATGATCCTCTATGATCTTCTTTGCACAACTACGTATATAGATAAGAATATCTTGCTCGTTCTCATCTTCGCGGACACAATCAAGTGCATACTCGAGGCAAAGAGCATCCTCTCTTTGAGAAATGTTTCTTCTCCGAAAGGCGTTCCGTACAGCCGTTTCCGGTCGACTGGTAATGAAAAAGCGAATGAGGCGACCATCTTTATCTCTGTTCGCGATGAGATTCATAATCTTTTTGATGTCATCATCCAAGCACTCATCGAGGGCATCAATCACAACGAGCAAAGGGCGCTCATCCCCGAGTTTATTTAATGGATCACAGACAAGCTTCTTCCATTGATCCGAAAAACTCCAGTTATCAATATCCTCATTTTCCTCAATTACCTCGCAAATATGCCGTTTTACATTTGGATCGATCTTGGCGAATTGAAAAGCAATTGATCTGAAAAATTGTGCCGCATCTCCACGACCTTCTTTGTTCCGCGAGAAGAAGAAACTCGCCCCTAAAGTGGTTGTCCCGTCAATCCATCGAGCCACAGTGTAGGCTATGGTTGATTTTCCAATCCCAGCTGCACCTTTCAGCCAGAAGACTGGCGCACCTTCCGCGTTATTGTACCATTCCTTGATCTCCTCAAGTGTTGTAACACGAGTTCCTTCAAGGCAAGAATTATCTTCATTTGTCTGCGAGTTAACGACTGCCTCTTTAGGTGGACATAGCTTGTGTAGTAATTCTCTTCGCCTGGTTTGGACCTGCTGGTTTTCAACACTTGTAAACTGCTTGGATAGTTCTTTCTGGCCTCCCGTAATTTCATTTTGACCTCGGACTACTTCCTGTTTGGCTTCGGATTAGCATGGACGAATTTGATCAATCTTGACAAAAAGTTGATACTTACAATCAATACATCTTCTAGAGAGCTAACATTCTTATCGATTTCAGATAGCAAGTCGAAATCGAATGACATCAAATCTTCATCAATCGTCGCCTGAAGTTTCTGGACAATGCCAACTATATCATTCCATGAATCGGCTAAGACAAGATTTCTGAAGAAACGTGTAGACCCATTCCTTGAAAGATGAGCGGATAACCGGATTTGGTACTCTAATATGGCAGCGTAAAGTTCGATGGTCGTCGATCGCCATGATCGATTCAAGTCCTGTAAATGCTGCTTTACTTGGGTTTGACTGTAACAAGTCATTAGCTTTCACAGGCGTTGTAGAAAGCAGAATATTAGCTGCCTAGGCTCGCAGCGCACACAGGAAAAGGTAAATCAAAACAATTTCGAGCATTGAGGAGTACCGAGATTCAGATACAGATGTCAGAATACCACTGAGCTCCAACAGGGAGTTGGTGTGACACCGCCACCGGCTTTTGATGCTCTCAATGTTTATCTTGAAGCCTCTGCGTGGCCCACAAGCTAAGATAGAGAGTAACTAAGCAAACGAGAATGGGAGCAAGTACCTTTGTGGGTCCTCCCACAAACGACGTTTGACAACTTCGGAACGAATAAGCACGTGACAAATATACTCAAATCCCTTGACAGCGTCTTCGTCTTGAGTGGTCGGGTTTAAAAGAAGCTATAGGTACGTAGAGTTAGATTGAAGGTTTACAGACGTGGAAATTGCCTACAGACATACCGGAAGAAATATGAGAACTCCTGCCCATGCCAATGAAGCATGCGGATCGCCAGATATCGCCGCGGCGATGAAGTTTTTGCCAGTCAATATCACCTGAACACTCTTACCAATCACTTTATTGATTCCAGTACTACGACTAGTTCTCCAAGCATCGACTTGATCTCCGAGAATAATTCTCCGGAATGCTAGAGTAGGCTCAACATCGTCGGGTGCATGATTTCCCAAGTTTGCGTCAAGATTCTGTTCGTCGTTGCTTGAATCCAGTTGGTGCTGCTTCAGCAAGTCCTTTTCGTAGCAAACCACGAGTTTACCAAGCTTTGGGTCTTTGCAAAGCTTCTCGCGAGCTTCCTCCCAGAGAAAGCGTCGATCTTGATGTGCGACAGTAATTGGAGTAGAAGAACTTTGATCTTGAAGCTCGACGGCGACAGTAATTGGAGTAGTAGAACTCCGATCTTGAAGCTCAATGGCGGCAGTAATTGGAGTAGGAGAACAGTCAATGGTATTGAGAAGAGGATCAGCTCCTAGGACATCAGGAAGATTACTAGGAGGGTCAGGAGTGCCATGATCGACTCTCTCAATTACTTGAGCATGAGATTGACCCCAGATCTTCTGCTGGAACCTTTGGGGCAAGCAGTTTCGGAACTTCATGATGGTTTGTCGAATTTTGTAATTTTGGGATATCAAGTATCGACGAATGTGCGAGAAGGTTCTCAAGAAGGGCCTTGAGATTGGCAAGGCTTGTGCCATAGTTTTGTATGGCATCATAAACTTCTGTGCGACCGGTAAGTCACAAGAAAAATGCATCCATCCGTCTGAAAAGGTACAACATTCGTATTGCAACGACCTGTTACGAAATGCATGAAACTTGCAGCCTAATTAATGGGCATTAGAAGTTTCGATCTTTTCATTTGCCCGTCTAAGATGCTTTAATGGGGTGATGTGGTTGTTAGTTCAGAGCAGTGTTCAGCGTAACCCAAAAGATTTGTTGACTGGATTCCAATTGGTCGATTTTGATTGTTCAATCGGGATGAGACTGTTGAAGCTACAGCCCTCGACCTTCATCGATCAGTCTGTTGTTACTTGAATCCCACAACTGCTCCCCTATTGGGACCGTGATCTGGCAGCATACAGGCCTGATCATTGAAAGATGTTAAATCACTCAAGAACTGACGTTCAAAGTTAACCTCGCTAGAGCTCTGAACGTTCCAAATATTTTGGACATTCAGCATGTATCTGCCGATAATTATCAAATATTATCTGATATATGTGAGGCAACGATACTGACCGATAACAACAACCAGATGAAAAACAGCCAACAAGTCGGACATTACAAACACTAACTCACCCCAACACCGGTAGCATCACAAACACCCCATTTCAAGCTCCGTTCTTCAATAAAATGCCGTGCTGCCATAGACATTACCACCCGTTAGCAACCAAACCAAACCAAGCCAAACACAACATAATACATCACACAAAACCACACACCGAGAATCTGCAAAGGTCCCTCGTCATAGATTTTCATGCTGTGTATATGTATGTGATATGTCTGCATAGCTTCATGTACCATAAGGCTCTGGACCCCAAAACGCCAGATAGAGTCAGCGGAAAAAGACTAGAAGTACTTAAGCGGGTGAAAAGTATCTTTGGAAAGGCAGATGATGCTAGAGATTCGACATCACGCGCTTGCGTGATTTTTTGCTGCTGCACAAGTCTCGACAATATTGAAAGATCTGGGCGCAGCCTCATCCAGCATTCCCTCTCCCATCCCACACCTCCTATCTCACACACATCACAAAATAAATTCACAATCATCCTCAAGAACCATCACCTAATCATTCAATAAATTAACATTGCTCAACTTCACTCAAGAAAGGGGTATGCCCATAAGCCCATAAAACAACAACAAATGGTAATCAACTCCGAACGCTCGATGCTTTCCCAGCTAGAAACAAATCGCAATCACAATATGTAGCAGGTAGTATCCTTGTTTATGTTCACTAGCTATCATCTTATTTGTCTTTTGAAAACCACGGAAATTTTTTCTTCACGGGTTCCGCTGCTCCGGATGCGCTTTCAACTTGGAGACTTCGTTGGTATATATCCTAGTGAGATAGTTAGTTTTCTCGTTTGAATTGGAAGGATAGGGGGGTTGGGGGGAACAAATACGAACCTCATCATCAGTAGGGATTAGACAATCCAGAATAAGTACCCGCACGTTTTCATTCTTAGTTAGGTTTGGATATGGAGTAGTTTGACTCTTCATAATGGGTAGGATAACCTCGGAAAGAACCTCGAATTTCTTCCAATTGATTCGATCACCGTTTGCCCCAACGAATGTACGACTACCTTCCTCAGCCGAGACAAGATCACGTCGGGTTAAAGGGATGAAAGGGATACGAGGCAATGGAGAATTCTCCCACGCCAAGCGGTATGCAAAATGACTCTTTTGTGTACCCATCAACAAAACTAGGCGAGCAAAGCGCTTTTGAACATCTGGAGAAACCAGATTTCTAGTTTGTGTGAGGCGATGTATCGCGGTTCCATTAATTCCCGCCAGGACAGCTGCAAGACCATTGTAATTGTTCAATTGCCTCAGCTTCAGGGCTATATTCATAAACTTCTCTAATATCTGCGCTCGGTGTTTGGCTTTGTCTCGCATCAGAATCATATTAGCGACCCATTTTGCAATATGGTTAAAATGATTGATCATGCGATTCACGTTGGCAAGACTTTTGCATTTCTCCTTCTGGGTGAGCGAAAGGCTGACATGTCGAACCAAATCTCGAAGACGTATGGAAGAGAACATAACCCAGTCTATTCTTGTCATCTCATCAGCAAGGTCGTCATCTGATATCTCCATGAACATGTGATATCTGAATTTTGATAACGGTAGGAGCCCTTTAGGCGTCATTTTTGCAGCCTCTTTTTCGTAGTCTTCGACTGCAAGAAATGAGGGCGCACCAAGTTCCGATTGAGATGATGCTCGAGCTGAGAATGAAGATTCCTCCCTAGACCCTTTTTGCTCCATATCACTGACATCATCATCTTGTGTTAATGTGGTTCCATCCGTTTCATATCCTCTGGGATCGGTTCTGGTAGTTGAAGGAGAAACAGGGGCAGACTCAAGTTCCTTAGCTAGCTCGTTATCAACATCGGCATCTGTTCTAGCCCAGCCAGTATCATCATCTTCCACTACACGAGATTGTAGTTGGGTCCGCATCTCCTGTGCAGCAACAGCAAAAACGGGATCCGAAGCTAATTGGGTTATGAAGCTGTCTAGCTTGCGACTCGTTGAAGGACTTGCAAAGTCTCCTGGATATCCCGAAACCCACTTAGCAACCACGGTAATTATTCGAAGTTGAGTTGTTGTTCGTGTAAGATAATGAACGTTTTTGTCCTCTCCTAAACGCCCTAACCGATCCAAAATTGCATCGAAAAGTTCACCAGGAGCGGCAAATTTCCGATAGAGACAGATAAAAATTTCCGAGAAGTTGGCGTCGGCCCTTGACATGTGCTGTCCCAGGAGCCGATCAACAAGCTCATCAAAAGTTACACCAGCGACTTTGGCAGGTTTATCGAAGAAAGTATCGTCACTACGTTGGAGAAGGGGTATATCATCAGAATACTGGTATGAAGATTCTGCATCCGATTCCTCAACGTCGAGTAAAGTGTTAGTGTCAATGCTTCCAGTAACAGGAGACAAGAGGGCTGAATGTACCTTTTGGCCTAGAAGACACCTTTGGCTAGCGCCAGAGTTGTCTAGACGAGTTTCACCTCGGAAAGCTGGATGGGCAGAAAGAGGCGGGGCATCATGTGGATCTGGAATCATGATTTGATGCGATAGATTTGTTCGGCCGTTAGGTCGCCCAGCCAGTGGGGGGGAAGGAACAGTCCGACCTATGGAGAATTCTGAGCTAGCACGACTATGTTTTGATTGCTGACTCAAAGGTCGAGGAGCTGTGGGTTCAGATGATATCTCGAGATTCGCAGAAGAGGTTGCTCGACGTCGTGTACTTTGGGGTTGCATTGAAGGTATGTCTTCTGAAAGTTTGATGAGTATGAGTTCTCAATGTCGTCAATGGCAAAAATAAGGGGTAACAGTGAACATCGACGTTTGCCCCAGATATCCCAAGACCAGAAAGCCCAAAACCCGCAAAGTACATAATTTGACTAGGATCATGTAAAGATACGAGATGAATCAGATGGCAAAGTATAATGATGGTGTCACACCACGTATAGATTGCAATAAAATTAATGTTAACTTACTGTTACCATGATTGCTTCGATTTGCCATGATAGCTCGAAGCATAGAAGAAAGACAAAGTCTTGCACTTTCGGGTACATTTGCTGCGGTTTTGACAGTTTCTACGCAGGACATGCATGCAATCTCGAGACTCTCAACACTAAGTTGACGAGTATGCTCAGGGTTGTCGCATTTACATGAGACGAGGATAGTAGGGAGACCCGAATTCACCAATGCATCTTTGAAACAATCAGTATTTATCCAAGCCGGCTGCATCATCGCGGGGACTCACTTAAAGTCTGGGGCAATTCCGCAATACTCTCCCGATTCATGACATCGTATAGTAATAATGCACCGTCCATCCGCGGAACAATGTGCCCATTTATTTGTTTTGGCCATTGGATTCGACGATCGGGGATTATATCAAACGATTCGAGGTCCAGCTCGACCATACTGACTACATATCCCACCTCATCAACGGACATGCGAAGATTCGATGCGACCGAATTTGGTAAGGATCTTAGACCCAATGCTCGCTGTATCAAAGTGCTCTTCCCCACGCCATTACTCCCAATCACTGCAATATTTATGTCTGCCATCCCGCTTCTAGATTGAGACTGTATGAAAAACAACAATGGTTAGTCAGACAATTGGCTCAGAAGATTTCGCAGAAGGAAGTTAATTTTGGAAAGCACGTACGACTATGTTGACTGAATTTTCTACGGGAGGTCTTTTGTTAGATCGCGGTAATGGATCTTTGAATGCGTCGTCATAGTGTGAACGCTCAAAGTATGTCGCAGACCTCAATTCTCGTGACAGAGAGACGGAATGCGGGGATTGGTAATTTCTGAAAAAAGGATCGTCTTTAATGGATGCAATAGAATCTCGATAACTTCGCGTAGGCAAGTCTACTCCTTCTCGTGATTCATCTTCTATGGTAGTGGAAAATCTCGGATCTTTACTACTGCTGCTACGAAGAGGGACGAAAGGTGCTGAGGTAGTTCGCGAACCCAATCCAGGACGTGAGCGCAAACCAAAAGTTGTCGAAGTACTGGCAGATGGAGGGGAAACAGATAAAGTCCGGGAACTGCGCTGAAATCTCTGCGAATCCGTTCGCAAAAGATTTGAAGATTTAGATCGTTTCGAAGTGGTGCGCGCCGAAAAGCCACTGGTAAGAAATTCCTCCATGGTGGGTAGATCTTATTTATTAGTGTGCAGTTGTAGTGCAGTTGTAGTGCAGTTATACGGACTATTGTATCCGGTATATCGAATCGTTTAGATCGTTTGGATCGTTTGGATCGTTTGGATCGTTCGAATCCTTATCGTTTCGCGCCCAGAAATGTATGTATATCCCTTTAATCCCTTTCCTTAATAGTATGAGTAATTCAATTCGCAACACTTCTAGAATTGAGGCTTTGAGACCTTTTCCCTGTCAAGATTTGTCGGTAAGTTGCAGCAATACAACGGAACGGTTTGTAACATGCTGTGGGGATCAGGAGAAGATCTGGTCTGGTCTGGGATTCCTTCTTGGATTTATCATTTATGGTATCAAGTCCCAAGACATGTTTGTTTGATGGTTTGATGGTTGGACGGTTGGACGGTTGGACGGTTGGATGGTTTGGACGTTGGACAGTGTAATGAGTGAGGTGAGCTCAGTGGAATGTTCCAAAGGGATTATGTAGAAGAGATAGAGAGCTTTTTTGCTCAATCTCAGTCAATGTCTCAAAAGTACTCTTGTGGTGATGGTGATGGTGATGGTGGTGTAGAAGTGACAAGTGAGTAACTGGAAAGACGCGGTTAATCTGGAATGCTTTCCATCTATATGAATGAATGATGAATGAATGAATCAATCCTTTGAAGCTTCAGGAATCAGGGTAAATTGAAAATATAACACATCGGATGAACTCTCATTCAATTCCCAACGGTTATTAACTTTGAACCAATTGATAAATTGAATCTCCTTCGCAATGCGACACCAAGAAATCCGTACGCGTGGCGATGTTATATTTCGGTTTATGGATCGAGGTCGTTCTTGTCTTGTGGCTTTTAGTAAATGAGGGTTGACTTGCACTCGACGACGTTATTGATTTGCTGTTTATGTCGTTTGTTTCAGTTCTATGAAGTGATATGTATATCCATTTTTTCTTTTCGTCTTTTCCCTTCCGGTGTTCCTCCAGCATTAACTTCCTTTGACCATACTCCTATTTCTATTTGCCAGATGTGCTATTTTGAATACTCCGTACACGCGAGAGAGAGGTAGCGATCTTTACCATTCTTACGGAGTATATGAGGAACTTGAGGAGGGCATTTCCGATAGCCCCAGCAAGCAAATATAATTATAATTATGTTCGTCGGGCGTTCACAAGAAGCTTACGTCGTACCTAAGTAGGTAGGTAGGTAGGTATTATTATTTGGTTTCATTTTCATTCTGTGACTCTCGCAACAACATCACCACATACGGAGTACACACAAGGTCCAGTTATACAAAAGTCGTACATATTAATCCACTCACTACCTACCTAGGTAGCTGGAGGTACAGGCAATTTCCTTTCACAAGAAGATCTATTCATATAGCCCTTAATATACTCAATTAGCATAGAACAAGCTAAATGACAATAAAGATGTGTTTCTTATGTGTTTCTCTACCTCGAGTCGATGTTTTCTCTATAAAGTCTACCGGTATCGCTCTCTTACCCCTTCATTTCATGCTTATCACAAGGCTGAAGACAAAAACAACTAATCGCCATTTCCAGCACAGTACTAATGCACGCTGCAAATCCATGTCACATTATCACGACGGCATGCAGTAGTAGCTCGATCCATCTCGGAAAAGAAGTTGGGGTAAGAACACGGGTGCTGTGCAGGTTTAACGACGGAAAGGTTCACCAGGGCATCAATACCACTCACTACCTAGTACTCATTTACAACCCATTCTAGCTACTCTGATTTTCTCGACATTGACAAAACTCCAAGGATCTCCCAAGCCTTCAATCTTATCTTGACAATATGAGCTTCAACCTTAAAACACACAGAACAAAATTCCTCAGCTAGTACGTCGTGTATATCAATAGCTCTCCCGCCACCACCAGCCACAGCACCACATGACACTTTTAACCTGCAGTATAACCTCACAGCACGGATACAATCTCTTTCGATTCAGGTTGGTCCGTAATCTGAAAAGGAACGAATCTCAAGACTCAAAGGTGGATGCAATCAATCACTGTGCCTACGGAGAAAAAAGAAGGAGCAAAAGTTTGCAATATTTAAGTAGCATCAAGTGACTCCTACAATACTAAAGGAAGTCTTCGACGTGTGACTACTAGGTAGTCTTTATGGGACTGGATAAGTTTTGGTCTGACCTAGGACTGCAGATCTGAGGCATGGTTTCCCCGCATGATAACTGTATTTCTACTACAATACCATCTCATACTACCTACAAACAGACATCAACTCCGCGACTAACGGTCGTCTATATCGGGGTTGCATACTTCCGTTTCTCCTATCTACTGAGTAGTAAAGACTACAAGTACCAGAATCTCAAATATTCCTCTTTATCTTCACGTGTGCCCAGAGACGAAATGTTGTAGTACAAAAGCTAAAGTAAGTCTTTTTCCTTTTAGACTCGAATACGCTTGAGCATTCAATCTACTTTCGATTAGACTATCAGACCATTACACCATAGCGCCATAATGCATTAAATTCATCTAAGTGTACTTATTGAACTAAAGCCATCGCCAATTCTAAGGTTTCCTAGAGGCTAGAGTGCCGCCGCAACCTTCCATTACCCTACTTACTTGGTATTATTCAAATGGTTTCTTGGTTCCTGATCTACTATCAAGTGTGCAAGCTAGTACGTGAATACTAAAAGGTAGTCCCTTGAACTATTCTCGGAGTCTGTGGACGGTCCCTTACTTTATCGGAGCCCAACTCAAAATAAACATCAGTGTTTTGCATGATTGATGAAATAAATTGGAATACTTAGTGAGCATTGTCAATAGATGCACGAGTAAGTGGGTAATGCTATATGAATATATAGTCTACAATCTCATTCTTCTGTTTCGCATCATTTCCCACTCGTCCTTCGTTCTACAATCCATTCTGTTGCGTTACACTGTGTCAGATTTACCGTTTAGAAATACCCTGCAAAGCAAAGTCCCCTCGCATCACAACGCCTGCAACATCCAAATCCTCCTCAATTCCACCACCCCAAGATTCAAGCTCAAAGCCTCGAGCCTCCACCTTTTCATCTCCTCACACAAGCCCCCATTTCCGACCACAACCCATCCCAATCACCTAATTTACCTCCCACCCAACCCCATCTTCGCACAACCTCCACCCCACACGCCTCATCCTCAATCCGGACTCGCGCCACCCCACTCGCATCATTTGAAGGGTCACACTACCTCCACAGAGTCTACGCTACTAGCTACCTGACTCTCACGACGACGGTTTCGGTACACCGCGAGTTCCAGCTTTTATACTTCTTCCGGTCTACACGCTGTGTTCTGATCTATCTGCTCGAAGCCTTCGTTTGTGCTCCTGTGAGAGGATAAGATACACAGACACATAACTTGCGACCGTTCGAATCAAGATTGTGTCTCAGGGACCGAAGCACAGAATTGAATTATCTATATAGAAGAGAGAGCCAGGGTTTTGGAAAATGGATACTTCGGTTGTTGGAGCTCCCGTTCCTACGTATGAAGAATTGTGTTGGGTAAGTCAAGTCATTCTCTTCAGGTACAACCTCAAACCACATTTAACATGTTTCTAACATCATTCCTAGAAATCTAAACCCTACCGCACCAGCATGTCCCACATCCCTCACACCCAACCCTGCCGCACCAGCATGTCCCACCTCCCTCATACCCAACCCTACCACGTCAACGTCCATGTCCCGCGTACTCGTTCAAAGAGAGGCGCTCCCCTCGACGCAGAAGATCTCTCCCGTCGTCTAAAAGCCCATCTCGCGCAGCAAAAAGCACACACTGAACGTCGTCTCGCAGCACGTGCTTCAATGGCTACAGGCGTGTATCACCATATCCCACAAGTCGCCGCTCTATCATTTGAGAATACCGCTACGCCAGATAAGTTACGTCAGGTGCACAAATTATCCGAGCCGGCGCTGAGGAACTTGGGGTATATTGATGAGGAAGTAGGGGGCTATGGAATTGGGATTGGGAACGGATACCAGAAACCCACGACGATATTACAGAAATCGCAAGTGATCGACCATGAGACTGAGGAGAAGACGATGATCAGAAATCGAAATCAATATCAATGGACAGCGGCACTTGAACGCGCCGCGCAATTGGATGCCGAAAGAAATATATATAGATCTCCACGCCGAACGTTTAACTCAGACGTACCGGTTGTGCATAAGAGTCGGGTTATACAAAGACCAATGAGTATGGGGGATTTCCTACCGTGGCAAGAGAAAGAGGAGACGACGCCTCCGAAGAGGGAGAGAAATGATCGGCACGATTGGACGCAGCGGGATGAGAGTGAGGTGAGGCGGTCTATGAAGGAGAGGGTGGGGCCGCTGTTGTCGTTGAAACTTAGGAAGGAGAAGAAGCGTCAGGATGGGCCGGGAGAAGATATAAAGCCAAAGTCGGCTGGGTGGTCACCATCGAGGACGAGCTTTTTTGGGATGTTCAGACGTAGTCCTAGTAACAGTAGTTGACCAAATAATTTCATTTGTATTCAAGGGTATCTATTTTCTTTACAGAGCGTGTAAACTTGAAACTCTATTTCATCTTCCTGAACTTCATGTGAATACGCCGAAAACCTGTCTAGGCAAACTGGATCCTAAAGGTTCCAAAACCATATTATTTGTGATAGTCTATTCTGTATGTTAGACTCATGTAAAATGTAGAAACAGCATAATACTCACCAAATTTGGGCACATTTGCGTGCGTATTCATCCTACTATCTTCCTCTCATTGTGATACGTTTGTGAGGTGTATATTAATCCTAGTATTCGCGCTTCACAATCTCTTCATCTTCTCCTTTCGGATTCCAACAATTCTCGAATGACCTTGGTGCTTTCGGCCAATGCCTCCTTCCTCAAAATCTCTGCTGCTGCCTCCTCATCCTCCTCATCTTCATCCCCGATAAGTCTTAGTATGAGGTCACAAAACTGCCGAATGCCTTCTCCATCTTTCCCATAATACCCCCTTGCATTTTTTAAAGCTTCTCTCCCCTTCTCCCACCCCTGATCTTGATTCCATTTATGTGAATTGAAGCCTTCCGGTCGAAGAGTTGCAGTATCAACTTTCTCTAATAGCTCGCGCAAGTTTGGGTATTTCTTAAACAGTTCCTTGAGTTCGTTTGAGTTATCTAAATTTTCGAATGGTCCTTTGGCATTGGCTGCAGCGAGAGTTCCTGGTCTAGCTGTAGACTTCTTGGATATGTGAGATGAGATTTTGGGAGGAGGAGGGGCGGAAGCAAGTTTCTCTTTCTCTTCCTCATGATCGTTTGTTTCAATTTTGTGTAAGTTGGAACATTTCACAGAACAGCTTTTTGAAAATTAGTACTGGCTTTTGTCCCGGGAAACAGGAGGAGATACTCACTACCGCACATCACAGTATTTGCATTTGTACTTGTGGTTATTTTCCTTACATAGAGGGCAAAGCTTTGAGTCGATTGAAGTCTCCTCCATACCGATAAGGTTTGTGAGGTCGATAATCTCGACAGCTGCCTCTGCCACACTGACACTGAAATGGTTTTTGATATCAATAGTTCCGAATGAGTTACCAGCTTTGGGGAACGTTTCGAAAGCCATTTAGCTGGAGGCCAATAGATTGGCCGATCAGGGTGTACGCTTGAGCTCTCGATAGATTATGAGACGGATAGGAGGAGCTGGCCTTATTGATTTATCTGAATTGTGACGACGACAATAACAACAACTCAAAGATGAGGTTATACCTGCCCAAGTTGAGGTTGAGAGTGAATCGAGGAACTAGAAACTTTAATGACAAGTGAAGACTGAACTGAAAGATTCGGATGACAGTGAATAGTGAAATACATAGTACTTATTTCCAATCTTGGACTTCAATCTCGCAGCCTTGCGGCCGATAGAAAAAAAGTTTTGATTTCTCTTATCGGAGGTAGGGGTCACCGATAATAAGTGACCAATTAAAAATAAGGTAATACCACTTAGTGCGTCATGAATCCCTATGCTTACAAAGAACCTCGGAATTATCTGTTTCAATCTTCAATCTTCAATCTTCACCATATATAGCCATATATACTAGGTAGCCATATATCGCCATCATACCTAATAAATATACTTACTTACACATACATACCCAAAGATTATTTTGCATATTCAGCTCAAAATTTTACAATTCAACAGACAGAAGATCATATTTCTTTCTCGGTGAGCTTCGAGGAGCCGCACGATGGTTTCAAAAAGAATTATTCAGGAAGCAACGTCATTGCTATCCAAATCTCGACCGGGAAAATCATCATTCGCAATCTGTCCTAGGAGTTCGCAAAGATATGTGCACCAAAGTACAAGATTACCAGCTATGACTGCTTCGAGTTCAAGGACGAGACCGACTCTGCAACCACTTCATCAGCCATCTACCATGTTAAAGCCTGCAGCGATTGGTGGTAGTCGCAGCATCTTCATCCAAACAGAAGACACTCCAAATCCGGATGCATTGAAATTTCTTCCCAATCATCCAATTCTACCACCCTCTCTCAATGCGCCTTTCATCGAATATCTTAATCCCAGATCCACACTTGCGCCACCACATCCGTCGCCTCTCGCCGCATCGTTGATGAACATAGATGGGGTTAAGTCTGTTTTTTATGGCACGGATTTCATTACAGTCACAAAGGCAGACGATGCGAATTGGGCGCATATCAAACCGGAGGTTTTCAGTCTCATAACGGAGGCAGTAACTTCCGGTGCACAGATTGTCAATATCACGGAGAAAACGGGGGCAAGTGGCGAAGCACCAGAAGAAGAGGATAGCTTAGCATACAATGAGGACGACCCTGAGGTTGTAGGAATGATCAAGGAACTGCTCGAAACTCGCATCCGACCTGCAATTCAGGAAGATGGTGGAGATATTGACTATCGCGGGTTCGAAGACGGAATGGTTAAGTTGAAGCTCCGAGGGGCATGCCGAACCTGCGATTCGAGTACGGTCACTTTGAAGAATGGTATTGAGGGGATGCTTATGCACTATGTAAGTACTCATATGACCATTCATGCGACAATGAGCTAACAGTGGCGCAGATTGAAGAAGTAAAAGGAGTTGTACAAGTAATGGATGAGGAAGAGGAGATAGCGCTCCAAGAATTTGCAAAGTTTGAGGAGAAGTTGAAGCAACAAAAAGGTTCTGATGCAGTTGCATCTAGTAGCTTAGATTCCGTTCCGGGTTGAGCTCGGTACTTAGGTCAAGGTGTATGACTTTGCGGTCTACTCGCATGGCCGTGGGGATGTACAAAGAATCAGTTATGGTCTCTTACTGAAGATGATTTTGTTCCACAGCATCGGCAATACCCATTTGAACTTTCGTGCATTTCTTTTGCCTTCTCTCATTGTACAGAAGTTGGCCACGCGATAAACGAAATAAATCGCATACCAAAGCCGAAGACTATCTTGGAGTACTCTTCGATGTTCTAATTCGGATTCAACAATCAACTAATCTCTCGAGCCTAAAGTTCTCAAAGTACTTTTCAATGTTCCAATTCGGAATCAACAATGGAATAGTCTCTTGGGCTTATTTAATCTGAAAGGAGAGTATTTTTTGGTATGCGCTTTATTTCGTCTATTGTGTGGTTGCCTCCCCTCCCCCCACCCCCTGATACTGCTTCATGCAAGTTCAATTACGAAGTACATATGTTCCCTCACCATGCATCAACCGTGATGATTCAATTGGGCCAAACTGCGGATCTTTCATTCATGGATGTAAATTTTCCGTGGCGAATCAAGGACGCGTTGGTGGAGTGGGCGTTTTGGCTTGCCAAATGTTACCATTTACAGCTGCTTAACTTCTTGGCTTGCCATAGAAACTTGATAGATATCGTATGGTTTCTACTCGAATGATGGGGAACAAAGGCTGCAGGTGGGAGGAATATGAATATGTGCAAATGGAATGGTATTGAAGGGGGGGGGATGATGAGGGGTTTCTCTTTCGATTTTGCAGTAGTGAATTCTGTGGGTAGAGTTGCTTTCGGCTTGGTGTTGTTGCACGAGTACGACGAGCATGGAATTGGAATGGTATGCTATAATTTCCCCGCGATTGTGAAAGAGCCACTGGATGTTTTATGGAAGGCCGGGAGCGGGAGGGGGGGAGTTTTACCGAATTTGAATTATTGTTAGGGAGATGAGAAATATTGATGCCGCTTTTGGGGAATGAGGGGTCGAGGGGTCGATGGCTGAAGTAATGAATTACAATTGGATTTTAAATATTTGTACAACATCTACTAGCTTTCTGATAGGTACTGCATGCAAAAATAAATATACTTTTATATCAAATTGACTCTGATAGGGCAATTCCATCTTTCTTTGTTCTTCGGGATTTCCCACTTCTTCTGCTGTTTCCTAAATGGGGTTCTTCAAACTTTCTGGCTGGTAGATTTTCGTACTTTTTTTTTTTGCTTTTTGTACTTTATTTTGAGTGGACGGGTTCAAGGTTCGAGGATTTAATTGAATAGCAGGGCTGGGCTCAAGCTAGATCAGCAGAACCGCGGGAAGGAAATGCGGGAGAGAAGGGGAAATCTGGGGTAGATAGAGTAGCTTGAAAATGTTGAAAGGCTTGAAATGTTGAAATGTTGGAAATTAGTCAGAATTGAGGAATCTGGTATCATGTCAACCATCGAGATGGAGTTTGAAATAGTAGGTAGTGATGAAAGACTTGTATGAATTGGTATGTGCTATGATATCTTTGTACTTAACCATGTGGTAATGTAGGTTTTGTAACAATGGAAATGTAGAATCATAGGTGGTTAGTGAGTGAGTGAGTGGTGTGAGGGAATAATTAGTCGAATGAGATGTTGGATGCATGATGGCGCGTTTTGGTGGTGGCGTTTGAAGTGTGTTTGAAGGGTAGAAGGGGTGGCAAATGGAAAGGAATTGTATGTATGTTAGATGTTGGATGTTATGGACTCTTGGAGAGATGTAAAGGCAGAGGCAAAGGCAGAGGCAGAGGCAGCAGAGATCATGAGCACACAATATTTGCGCTGCAGTGATGATGTAGGTATGGCAACTTTAGGATGGACTCACAACATGAAGGTTTAGTTGTCGTGCTTCTATCTACTTAATATGTATGCCTTTTTCAACTTACTATCTGTCTATCTGTCTGTCTGTCATATGAATATTGATGTTGATGATGATGATGGTACATGGTTTTTGTATATGCAATGCCGGTACTTGGAGAGTGAAGGTGAAGTGAAGCGGCATTGGATATTTTCTCGATTACCTAGTGGTTGTCAACTTGTCAACTTGTCAACTTGTCATACCCAATGTTAGGTAATTAAAGCCGTGGGCGGGGCTTTGGGGATTTATTAGAATGGATCGCCGGTGGACTGTCCGACTGACTAATATAGATTCTAGGGGAAAAGGGATTCATTCGAGGCCTTAGTAATTTCATTTCGGTCGGTCTGGATTTCCGATCCGTTAGGTTAATAGAGTACTAGGTAATAAGTACTAGGTAGTAGAAGGGATGGATGGATGAGGGGGTGAAGGGGTGAAGGGGTGAAGGGTAAGAAAGATACCTAGGTATCTACTGCTATTTACCTAGGTAGGTATCTATTTCTTGCATCTAATCTTGTCGTCTTTGAGATACTACTTGCATACTGTACATATTCCTTACCCAAGACATTTAAATGCAACATGCAACATCATACATACCAAATTGTCGATCGTTAACCTCACAAGACATCATCCCCTTGTAGGCAAGCACGCAGGTGAACAAGCAACTCAAGTTCGTAAGCTCGTAAGTAGTTGAAATTATATATGGTCAACGCGTTAATGTATGCATGGATATCATGTTTGTATGGCCTGATGAAGCTCTACTCCGTAATGAATTCAAGAAGAACTACGAGTACAAGGTAGGAGAAGGGAGGGGATGGGAGTATCCATCTCCACTCATAATTTGGATGACCAATGAGATTTACATTGATGAATGTTCTCTTATACAATTATACTTGGATAGAGGAAGACCTGAGTGGTATTACTGGTTTCCATTTGAATACTCAGTAGCTGCATTTGTTCTGACTTGCATATTCAAGAGAAATCCAATGCTGTTTTATGATCTTCTCTCTTGTCTAAGTTGTATTTTCCCCCGTTCTTCATAACTACCTACCGTTTGACGCAATCTAATCCGTCCTCATTGCCACTTTACTCACCTACCTGCCTCTACCTCTACCTCTACCTCTTCTCTCCCCCCCTCTTCCACACATCTTCCTCCCTTTTCCACATCTTCATCTCACCTCACCTCACATCACTTACGAGTCTCTCTCTCTCTCCATATCTCTCTCTCTTCACCAATCTCAATTAGCACTCCACCTACATATTCCTCTATCCATATCCATAACCATCAAACGCATCCCGTGAACTTTTAATGCAGAACTAATTCGTCCCCCTTGTCTTCATATGTGGCTCTCTTACCAATTAGATCTTTTCATTCTTCAAAATCTAGACATTTATTAGTACTGTAGTTAAAGAAGCCTTCCCACTACCCTTCTCACCCCATGCATGCCCCCCCCCTCGAAAATCGAACATCGAACATCGGACCCTTGTGCCAATTGCAGGGCTAAGACTAAATCTCAAAGTTCTCTTGTCCTCATCTTGATCCATTCATCGGTCATTCAACTTTCCCTTGAGGAATAACGGAAGATCCTTACTATTACTACCGTCTTCTTTTGAAAAATTCGGTTTCGCTTAATAAAGGCTAGTAGGGATACTTGATTGTTGTGTCATGCGGGCTGGGGTACGGAGGATATTCGGAGCTGTTTTGATTCGCTTGTTCAATCAGAAACCTAGTATTTTTGGAAAAGCCTCCACTTTTAGCTAGCTGAGCCTCACAAATACTGGAGAGAATTCAGTACTAAAATAACCTTAAATTGAGCATCCCTACTAGCCTCTGCTAAGCGAAACCGAATTTTCCAAAAGAATACGGTATCATTACCTATTATATTACATTTACATAACCCCTTCTTTTAACCTCATCTTCAGGTCCGTTCCATCAATTGCATATATACTTACTACTCCGTATACGAACATACATGTCAGTCAGTATACTACTTTAAATTGTTTCCAAATAATTAAACACATAGTTCTTCAGCAAAAAGGAATTGAATCTTAGGAATACCTTCAACGGAGATTTCCATTTACTCCTTTGGTCAAGATTTCGTCATCTTACCAAAAAAAGAAGAAGAAGAAGAAGAAGAAGAAGAAGAAGAAGAAGAAGAGGAAAAGAACCCCAAAAAAGGACCAATCATTTAGTTTCTCTATTGTCGCATATTGAAAACGAACAAGCATATTTTAGCATTTTTCTATTTTACGGTGTTCTTCTCCTTGTTCTTTGAAGGTTGTCTCGCGTGTGTGTTCACCATACCATACCATACCATACCATACCATAGCCAGCCCAGCTTTCCCCGCATCAATCAAGGTTGCGCGCCTCGCCCATCTTCGATCCCTCGAAAAGCTAGCTAGTTCACGGGTGACGGGTACCTCCTACCTACCTACCTACCTACCTACCTAGTACTTAGTACCTATTTACTTAACTTCGCCGCAGAAGAACTTCCTCAAAACTTTGTCAGAAACCTCCCACCACCTTCTTTCGAAAATATCGCAACCTCACCTCACCTCACCTCACCTCACCTCACCTCACCTCACCTCATCTCACCCTTTTGCGAAAAGCAATACATATCGTACATATAATACTACTACTATACTATCACTACAACAACTACTACTACTACTACTACAATATCTTGACAAGGAATACTCTCACCCGTCAAGAAATATATAATAATTCTTCTACTTCCTCTTCTCTTCTCTTCTCTTCTCTTCAGAGATTTCCATCCATCCTTCAATTTCTATAATTCTAGAAGAGGGAGCTTTGGCCTTTCGCCTTTATCCTTTCCACGACAATGGGCTACGCATAGTCCGGGCGACACAAAGCCTTCACGAATTCGAAATTCCGAACGCATGCGCAGAAGTTTCGACTTTCGATCTTCTGTTTTGTTTCAACAACTGCTAGTTCGAGAGATTTATTGAGAAATAGATGGTATTTGGATTGGTTTCATAAATTGAGAAAATAAGAGAGTAGCATTAGAAGAGTTTCATCATTTCATGCGGCAACCGCGATTAAAGCAGGTAGGTAGCTAGGTGGGTGGGTAGGTGGGTGAACTGTCTACCAATCCTTCCCTTCCCTTTCCTTCCATATTACCTCCCCAGCCTTGACGGGGTTTTTGTATGGGAATTCATTCCTATTGCGATGCGACTCTTTGAAATTTGAAGCTAACTTTTCAATTTATTAGATAAACAGATAATAATTGTATTTTGAAAGTTTGGGGTTTTTTTCTTTGGTTGGATTTATCTCACATCCGGTGAGTTTATATTTTTCCTATTGTTCATACTTTACTATCGTCCAGAGCTATCCGACCGGGTACTTCTTTCTTCCGAACGGTCAGGTCAAAAGGGTGGATGGACTCAACAACAACAATTGTTCTGGATTGGCGCAATCGAATATCAACATCCGGAAATATCGTTCTTTAAGGTTTTCGACGGTCTGGATTCTAGAAGGCACTTGCTCGAGATATCAACCCCTCAATTGCGACCTTTGGAAGATATTCCGAGATGGGATTACAGACGAACATCGAACATCGAACATCGTCACATATCTCACTCTCTCTGCCTAATAAAGCACCTACCTACCTAGGTAGCAATATTTAATTCACTCACCGGCTGCGTCGGCAAAACTGAATTCGGAAAGTCGATATACGGTGCTGGACAGACGAAATTCTGCCTCGTGGTTCCTTTACCCCTCCCTCGTTCAGTTCGCTGCCTATAGTCTTGACACATTTCGAAGTTTGGTTGGCTGCTGCGCACTTGCACGATTTTAGACAGATTAACTCTTTCTTTCTTTCTTTCTTTCTTTCTCGATACTATTTTTCACATTTACTGACAAAGATATTGAGCAGTATTTGTTATTCGCTTCGTGTGCACCAGTATCAAAACTCGGTCTACTTTCTCCCTCCTGCGGGGCACACCAGAATTCACTCCCATTCGCATCTGAACTCGGGCCTCTTTCAGCTCCTACACTTAGACATTCACACCCCCTTTCTTATCAGATCGATTTCTTATTCTTGTTTCAATTCGACAGATTCGCTTACTGTCGACTACCCCCTTTCGCGAAGCTGATTCTATCTAGAAGTTCGGCCCTTCAAGAAAACTACCTGACTAAAATAACCTTTCTCCGACCTCAGACGAGATTTTTCATTGATTTGGTGAGTTGTTATAATTCTACCTCGCTTCCATCCCTCGATCTATTTAGTAGTTTATTCCCTTGGCTACGCCTACATTTTATCGCATATCTTCGATTTCTAGATCGATGGATCAGAGGCGAAGTCACTAGGATTCTCTACGGTGGCTTTCTTTGTGGCGACCCCTCTTATTTTTCAAATGATTCACTTCCTCAATACCCTGCTTACATGAGCATTCTCGAACTTGGATACTTAAGGACATCCTTTCAAGTTGCCGTACCACAAGCCCCACATACAATTGTTTACTTAAACTTTAGATTTCGAGTTTAGAGCAGCTTTCTTCTTTACAAAACTAATCGTTTCTAGATAGTCACCATGAGTTCAAGCAATAATAAGACCGGAGCTGGTAGTAAGACCAATCAGTCTAATCCTTCGTCAATGACGTCAAGCAATCCTTCACTCCTCCTTGGAAAATTCAATGAGCGACGCTCAACACCAGATTCAGAGGCTTTAGCAAGTTCTGATGATGAGCCCGACCGACAAGAGATTCAACAGCCAGTAAATCCGCCCCAAAAACCCACCCGCCGAGCATCATGGTTGAACGACACTACTCCGTCCGGAACTCAGCCAAGAAAGGGCTCGTTTGCAAGCAGCAGCATGTCTCCAACAGCTTCACATCCTAGTACCCCCTCAGCTGAATCCAACGCTTGGGGTCCCCATGCTCAAGTAGCTGCAGGTCGTGGACATACAAGCTCGAGTTCATTTCCATGGGGCAGTGGTATTTGGAACAGCGAGTCGCGTAAGGAGCCGCCGTCTAGATTGACCGAAGTACTCCCATCTCCAACGTCTATGCATCCACCAGGCTCAGCTGGCAATGGCTACTTTCCTAACGAAATGATGAATCAACGAGATCCCTCTGTAAACCCCACCATTCCTTTCGCAATTCCTCTTCATCCCACTCCAAAAACCTACCGATCTCAATCATACTCCGTTGGTCAACTCGATCCAGATACTGGTGCTGGTCCACCACCACCAGCCGTTCCAGCAGCTTCCGGCCGAGGACGCGGTTTAGGACATTCCGGATTACAGCATCGACCATCTCGACCAAGTATGTTGAGCGAGATGACCGAGGGTGGTTTAGGAAAAGTCAAAGAAGTTGAGGATGACGATGATGAGAGTACTAACAGTTCTTCTCATGGTGTCCAAATTCAATCCCAAGAGGCTAAGACTATCGAAATTTTAGCTAGAGAGAATGCTATGTTACGCCAGCAACAATATCAAAATCTACGTCTTCGACCTCGATCTTCAACATCAAATGCTTTCGGTCTTGGTAATGGCTATGGCTTGCAAGAGGAACCTGTACCTGAAGAGTCAGATTATGCAATTGACGAACTTGACGAGCTCAACGATCTACAGGATCCATCCAAAGCAATGTTGGGACGAAGAATGAGTGAATATGGTATCAGTGGTGCACAAAGAGCCTCGTCATACGCTCTCGAAAACAGAAAGCTGGAGAATGTCAAGAAGGCTTATTGGCAAAGCTCTCTCGGATTCGGCGGACTGTCTGATATCCCTCAGAGCAGGCGCCACTCCTTTGCTGATATACCTGCTCGACAAGGCTCTGTTAGCTCAATTGCTGGTGAGCCGTTGTCACAACTTGAAACCAGTATCCAAGAGAGTCTGTCACCAAATGATTATGCTGGTCGGTATAATGAAGGCAATGGCTATTCTACAGGCGATCATGGTAAGTGATTTTCCTTTACCTCATACACTTTTGAGATGCTATTAGTTGGGGCATAGGTTCGTATACTCACTAATGTCATGCAGCAGCTACTTACTTTGGAAATCTTGCTCAACAAGTTCGTAATGTCGATACCTTCACACCTTCCGCCTTCAATCCTTCTGCATATTCTTATGGCAATGTCAATCAATTTCCAAGTGGTCGCCCCGCATCACCTCACCGAAGCATGTATGGCGTTCCACAACCTCGACATAACCAACTACTCTATATTGTCTTGTTCAAGTGTTCGCGAGCAGATGTCTTCTATGTTCAAGAAGGCACTGGCCTCTCCGTCAAGCCTGGAGATCTTGTGATTGTTGAAGCCGACCGAGGAACCGATTTAGGCACAGTCGCTAAGGATAACGTTGACTGGGCTACTGCCAAGGAACTCAAAGAGCATTATGCCGAAGAACACTACAAATGGCTCATGATGTACTCTCAGGGTGCTGTAGGCAATACTGATGGAACTGGTGCTGGTTTAATGGCTGCTGCCAATGGTATGCAAGGAAGTGCCGTTGGTGGCATGGGTCCACCAAGTCAGCATGGCATGCAAGAACCTAATCCAGGAGAGATTAAACCTAAAATTATCAAACGTCTTGCTCAGAACCACGAGATCCAGGCTTTGCGCGATAAGGAAGGAAATGAAGCAAAGGCCAAGCGTGTTTGTACCCAGAAAGTTAAGGAACATGGTCTACACATGGAGATATTGGATGCCGAATTTCAGATGTAAGTGAACTAATAGTGACACCGACCAATCTGACGATACAAGCTTACCTTTTAAATTTAGGGACTGGAAGAAGCTTACATTTTATTACTTTGCGGATGCATACATCAACTTCAATTCTCTTGTTACCGATTTGTTCAAAGTATACAAGACAAGAATTTGGATGTCTGCAATCAATCCTGCTTCTTTCGCAAGTCCTGCACTTGGCTTGCAAGCACCAAGCGGTATTGGACCTGGGGCTGTAGGTGTCAACAGAACTACACAAAGTGAGCGCCGGCCACAGCAGACTGAGCAACCCCAAACATACAATGCAACACAAGCAGGTCGAGGATTTCAAGGTATCTTCGCACAGCCATTCCAGTCAACATTGGACAGAAGTTCTGCAGCGGCCCCTGGCTTCCAGCCTCAAGGTTATACTTATGGATACTCGCCATTTGGCTCTACCAGAAATGTCGCTACTGCCAGTGCGTACGCACCTTCCATGATTGACCCTTATGCTGGCTTCGCAAATACGACGGATTACCAGACACCGGGTCGATTCCCCTCTCCTCACGGCACTACGCCAACTCATGATGGTAGCGAGTACGGTCGACAAGGTGGACTCGTCGGTCAATCTGACGGCTGGATTGGAGCTTTTCAGGGCTTGTCCATGGGAACTCGTTAAGTCCATATTTCGGCCATACCATACGCACGCCCTTGACTTTTGTTCTTTGGCAAAGTAAGAGCAATTCTCTGAATCACTAAACTTTGCCGCTGGTTTTGATACCCTTTTACATTCCCAGATGGTGAGTTACCAACCGGGACACTCCTACAGAACTGGAGACTAGATACATTTTGCTTTTGTAATATACCACAGATGCCTTTTTCCATCTGGCCCGTTCCTAATTCGTTGCATGTTCTCGAAGAGCATGTTCATCTACACATTCGTTTATTTTATTTCACATTGCGTTGCACGAGATGGCGCATTGTTTTTATGGGCCAGGAATTATGAAGACATACTAGTACAAACCCTTCGGAACCGCTACATTTTCTTTGCAATTTGATCATAGAGGACGATTGAGAAGGGTTCATTCAGAGCAGATATCGGGATTTCTTCTGGATTTACTACATAATCGGAGACGGGCATAGGATTCGTACACGACATACTGGACATACCTTTTTATTTTCCCCTTCTTTTCGTCGATCCCTTTTTTTGTTTCTCAGTTAGTTAGGGGGAGCTACACCTTTTGGGTCTTCCGAATGGCGGCAGCCTGACGCGTTACCACGACTTCACGAAAAAAACACAAGTTTCAAGAATCTCCAATTGATAGATAGATCTTTCAAAAATCCGGTGGTGTCAGTGGGGAAAAAAGATATTGGATTTGGGTAAATTTGCAAAGGATAATGGATGGATGCATGTTTTCTTTTCTTTCTTCTTGCTGATTTTTGACTTCTTTTCTGATCTAACCTGATTGCTGCCTTTTTTTGTGTTTCTCTTCTGCGATTTATGGTCGTTGTGAATCGAATCGTGGATGGAATGGAATGGAACGGGATCTTATTTGATGCATGCATGTTTGTAGGCATGAGAGATATGGTTGGGGATTCGGTAGCAGGAATGATAATTCATATATTGGGTTACTGTTATTTTGATGTGTGGTATTTGATATGTGATGTGATGGTGATGGTAATGTGTAAATGTGTAAAGGTAAATGTGTATACAAAACCCGTGAGATGAGCGACAACCTCCATATTACTTTACAATACCAACCACATTCCTCAAGGCCACTTATTCCCTTTCCTATATAAACCCAAATATCACTTACTTCCTCGTCGACAAACACGCCAAAATCGAAGAAGTAGAGCATAACCGGCACCCCGTGGTGTAGCGGTTAGGAGTGTCACGCCGGGTCCTGTAATAAACCCCCCTCGGTGGGGTTTCTCCTGTCGCCCTCCCATGCGTGGGGGGGCGGTCAGGTTTTTGCTGTTTTTTTTGATCCATAAATTTTTGGATGACTAGGTGGTGGAATGGATTTTGGATGACTGGGTGGTGGAATGGGTTTGAGAAGGAAGAAACGTGGAGCGGAGCGGAGGGGAGGGGAGGGGAGGGCTCTTTCCTTTTGTGATTTTTGACTTCCAAAAAATGGAATTACCTGGGAGGTCATCCGAACGACCCACTTTCATCACTTTCATCACTTTCAACTTCAACTCCAACTTTGATTCCAACTCAAGTTTTATTTTCTTTGTTGATACCTTGGGTGGGTCTCGTATCTTCTCTTCTCTTCTCTTCTCTTCTCTTCTTCGAAGCCGTCATTCATTCAATCTTTCCGTGTTCCTTTCAAGATCCCGAGGTCATTCTTTCTCTTGTCCGTCTTGATTTCATTTTCCCGAGTTCTCATTTCATCTCCAAAACCGTTCTTCTTTCCGTCTACAAAATCTCGTTTTGATATCGTTTCATCTCATGTCCAAAATTATATTCATCTAGACACAATACACCCTCGTTTTTCAATCATTGTAACCATGGCCGGCAAACCAAAACGCAAGTCTGAAGGTAAGTTTTTATTTCTTGCATTGTTTGTCTTTCTTTCACTTTCAACTTTCAATCCGAATCCTTTAAGTATGGAATAGGAATAAGAATCATTCTAACGTGGGGTTTTATTGCTCAAAAGGCGACTTGCCGAATGCTAGGTCTAAGGCTCGCAAGAATGATTCGGATCATGAAGGAGATTCTAGTGGTGTTACAGATGGGTATGATATGAAGAGATATGGAAAGAGGAAGGAGAAGAAGAAGGGAAGAATGTCGGAGCCTGTTAGGGTTATTGTGAGGGAGGAAGAGGAAGAAAATGAGGACGAGGATGAAAATGAGGATGAGGATGAGGATGAATATTATGAGGATCCGGGACGGGAGGAGAGCAAGTATGTGTATTGTGGGAGTGCTCGTGGTTTTGCTTTTAAGTATTCTTGATTGGGAAATGACGCTGATAAGTTTGACTCAGAGAATTCCTAGAGTTGGACAATCTTGAGAGGAAAAAGAAGAAGAATGCGGAGAGAGCGAAAGCCCAGTTTATGGAAAAGTTTGCGGGGATTGTGGAGAGGGATGCAGAGCGTATTAAAAAGTTGGCAGAAAAATTGGAGAAGGAGGAGTAAGTATGCTGTTGAGTTTCGAGATCATATGTCGGCATACTGATTTGAATAGTTCGATCCAAAATGAAGAGTTTCTGCAGACCTTCCAAGCTGCATATGCGTTGTCGGCACCATTCAAAGTTTTGAGGAAAGATGCGAAGCATGAAGAGGACTGTTATGAATTCGCCTCGATGCATCAAAAGGGTCAAGACATCATTGATCGGGCTTTGAAATTAGTTTATCAATTTGATAATCTAGCTGAGAAGAATGTCAAGAAGGACATTCAAGGATTGCTTCATAACGACTGGGTCAAAGAGGATGAGCAGATCGCCAAGATGCTTGAATTGGGAAAGACGGTCGGATTGGAAAAGTTCGAATGTGTTATGAATGCTTCAAAGTCGGAGATCTTAGATACTAATTCCATTGAGGCGCAGAAGAAATTCTTCCCGGTTGTTGACGAGGGTGATGCGGTTGGATGGGGTAAGGAGGCGAAGAAACAAGAGAGAGCCAATAGAAAGTTGCTCAAGGCTTTTGAGAGAGGTTATTGAATGACGATGAGAGGAGGATCGAGGAAAAGTAAGAGAAGAATTGTGAATTGTGCCTGATGATTTTTCAGATTTCGCTACATTAGTTGTTGATGTTGACACTACCTAGCTTTACTATCATACTATCATTCGCCATCTTACAGACGTTACCAATAGCTATATAAGAATATTATACATCTACCAAACTTGGCTGAGGATTATATCTGAGAAGTCGTAGGTTCTAATGGACGAATGGATATCACTGATATACGGTGTCAAGTCATTGGGTTGCATACCGCAAAGGGTCTCATGCGTATTCAAGGAATACCTAGGTACTGTGCAATACATCCCTCGCTTTCACCTACTTGGTGCGGTAAAGATTTTGATTGCATATCACAAAATATCTAATGGTTTCTCGTTTGGAGGTTTGATAAGTACTTAGTATGTATACTAGGTATTTATATAAGAGATACAGATACAGATGTAGAGAAGAGTGAGAGGAATATTGAAATGCGCATGAACAGATACTTGTGGTTTGAGTGTAGGTACTATTCAATGCTTTTTAATACTGGTGGTATATTTGGGTTTCCTGGAATAACATTAGAAAGATTTTACAATCATTCGATGAATAGATGCTAGTAGATATCTAATCAAGCGTCTCAACATAGGTCTTGCTACACTAAAACCCTTTCCCTTCCCCTTCCCCTTCCTTCCCTTCCCTTTCCTTCCCTTCCCTCCAATAAAACCTTTTGCAAATTAGAATGTATCTGAAGTAAATAGTGAAATTGCAGGTAAAGAGATTGTTGGTAATATAGCTGCCTCTATTATCAGGCCTAAATTTACCCGAACGCGCTAAAGAGTTCACACATTTTGAGGAAGCAAAACTCCTCAAAAGATTTTTCTCGAGACGTTAGACACGACAATCGACAACTCCGAGCCACCGACAACCCCTAAAATCAATCAAGGTGAGTAAAATCGATTTTATACGAAAATATAGTTTGGATTGGGAATTTGCAACGAGGAAAGAGTTTCTAGAATTACAGACGTTGTTTTGAATTGATCTAAATTGATCATATTTGATCATATTTGATTTCTCTTCGCAATTTTATCCCAGCTTCAACTTAAGGGTCTTTCAAATGATCAATGCTAATATGAAATCTTCTACAAACAGATGGGAGCTCTTAAATATCTCGAGGAAATTCAGAAGAAGAAGCAATCTGATGTGCTTCGATTCCTTCTCCGTGTACGATGCTGGGAGGTAAGATAAATACGACCCCAAAGAGACGATCTCGATCGACATGAATTATTCGAAAATTTGGTCTTTGGACAAGCAAATTGGAATATTGTGGACATCTTTGATGTCTCTGCTATACACTCGTTGAACTTAGCTGAGAGTGCATAATATAGCTCCGACAATTGAACGTCGTCCACCGTGCTTCCCGCCCATCCCGTCCAGACAAGGCCCGTCGTCTTGGTTACAAGGCCAAGCAAGGATACGTCATCTACCGTGTCCGTGTTCGTCGTGGTGGTCGCAAGCGCCCAGTTCCAAAGGGAGCCACCTACGGTATGTCTTGTCCCAGATCTGTTAGGGCTAGAGGGGGAAAATGGTCTCTTGACAAGGTTTCGGATTTACTAACGAGATTTTCGCATTATAGGAAAGCCAACCAACCAGGGTGTTAACCAACTTAAGTACCAAAGATCCCTTAAGTCCACCGCTGAGGAGCGTGTTGGTCGTCGTTGCGCCAACTTGAGAGTCTTGAACTCTTACTGGATCAACCAAGACTCCACCTACAAGTACTTCGAGATCATCCTCGTTGACCCCCAACACAAGGCCATCCGTCGCGATCCCCGCATCAACTGGATCGTCAACCCAGTTCACAAGCACCGCGAATCTCGTGGATTGACTGCCACCGGAAAGAAGTCCCGTGGTCTCGGAAAGGGTCACGGATTCAACAAGACCACCGCTGGCCGCAGAAAGACCTGGAAGAAGCACAACACCCTCAAGTTGCAAAGATACAGATAAATGTAATCAGGGGTTGGATGCGTGTTGTTGCTTGCTTCGGCAGTGGGATGAATGGATTGTTTTATGGCCTAATGGCGCACTGGTAGTCAATGCAAAAATGCATAGCTTTTCCATCATACCCAAAACTTTTATGAATTTACGAATCTTCCACAATGTGAAAGTACCATGGACTCTTCGATACCTTGGACTGTGACAAGTGAAAATGCGAATATTTTGATCCATTTCCCGGCCAAATCTGTTCTGTCAAACAAACGCAAGAGATGATTATTTCCCTGCACATCATCTTCCCTCCCCACATTTGTTTCATAACAAATTTCAAAATCTCACAAACATCTAGTACAACACAAACCTCAAATTCTCCTAACTTCCTACGCTCGTATCAATATGTCTCATATTCATTCCTTCTCTCTTTTCTCTTCTGATCTGGGGAAATTTTCGCTTCTTGGCAAAGGAACAGCACTTCCGCTTTTGAACCGTTCCTACGAATCAAAATGTCCATCGGTTTCATGAGATGAACAGAGACATTCAATCTACCAATTATGCATAAATTAGTACATCAGATCCACGCATTTCTGTGGGGATAACTAGGTACATATCAATCTCAATATCTACTGAGATAAACCTGCAAGATTACAATCTAAGTTTATACGACAATGGTAAATAAAGAATCCATGTGCGTTGCGAGAAAATCCTCCTTTAGGCTTTTGTAGTGAAGGTCAAAATATAATTCAACACTCACTAATTATGGTTTAATTTCCTATAGGAGGATATAGGAAAGAGCCTGCGAGTACCCCCTCCCCCTAAAACTCAAGCACGAACGGACGGACTATCGATTACGAAAACAAAAGAAAGCTTGGATATCCACACGAGAAGGGAACTGCAGCTGCTGCCCTCGCACAACATAGCAACCAACTCGCAGATACTTTTGGAGGACCCGATGGTCAAAATAGAACGCCTGCACATCGCAGAAAGTTTGAAAATATAAAATGGCACCTTGGTCTAGTCGCCTACTTAATTCGAACCCGCGGATTGAATCTGGCTCGAACATTGCTACCGTTGGACCTGCGCCAGAATCGCCGCCGAGGAATCGGGGGAGAGCGAGGATTACCGAGGCCGATATCTTGGATAATGCTTATGGGATTCCGACTTTAACTACAGCTGCTCAGCATGGTCGATCAGGTCCCTCCTCGGGTCCCAGTTCCTCAAAACCTACTTCGAGCCATGGGAGATCTATGAGCCATCCTTTTCCATCGCTGTTTCATAGCAAGAAGAAGGGGAGCGCACCGGCACCGCCTGGAGTTGAGTTTTTTGATGATGATGATATTTCGCCGGGAAAGAATAAAGGGGATAGGTCTTCAAGAGTGCCGGATAAGGATTTCTTGACGGGAAAGTGTATGACTTGCAATTCGAGCGTGAGTTGGCCGAAAGAACTCCATGCGTTCAGATGCAAGGTTTGTATGACTGTGAATGATCTACAACCATACATACCGGCTTCGAACGATGGGCGCAAAGCTTCGGTAGGTGGCAAGTCTACGACTCATTCGAGTTTGAATAACCCTCAAGTTCCTAGAGGTATGTTGTGAGCGAAATATCGTATTATAGGGCATACATCTAATTTTTATAGTTGCGCCATTGTCTGTTGAGAAAACTCGGAGACTTGCTGAAAGATGTGTAACTACCTACCTGATCAATCGACTGAAGCATGACGAAGCCGATGCCTCGAATGTATTATCAACTTCGCCAAGATCACCTACAAATAGAATGATAGAATCCCCACAAGAATATGAGCACCCCAGGCATTTCACAAATCAACCCGGTCCACAAGCAGTTCCCATTAGACCTCCACCTCCTGGACACAGGCAGGGAGATCGCCCTGGCTCATACATTCAACAACGACCTGGTCCACGCTCAATGCCATACTCAACTTCTTCCCCTGGAAGTTTCCTTGGCGCTCATATGGAAAAACGTGATCGAGTGGGCTCTGATACCTACATTAAACCCTTGCCTATTCAACCGCCAAGTAGAAGTCCTCCAAATCCGCCAGGTAGATTTGAGGAGCCTATGGGAAGACAAGATAATGTCGCCAAAAGCCTCTTTAGACCTTTGGAAGAATATATTATAGCATCATTTAGCCAATTTGATTGTATTAATACTTCATTCAGTACTACGCGACAAGGTCCCACTCCTCGGGCAGGAAGTCAGGGTGGTTTAAAAACTTTTATGGCCACAATTCCAGACGAAAACGATCCACAGTCAGAGACTCCTTTGGAAGAACTCGATCCCAGAATGTTGATGTTGGGAGATATTGCGGAGAATGGCTCTTGGTGGACTGGAAATCAGAAAGAAACCCCTGAGAAAACTCGCGCCCAACGACCTGGAGATACAATACGTATTAATCCTCACCGCGATCTCACCACAGTCAAATCGCCTCGTATCGACTGGCCTGACCTCAATGAATGGTATCACGTTGTATCAAATCCGGGTAGAATGTGGCATCGCAAATTAGAGGAATTGATATCACGCCGATCTAGCCAGGTCGTACAAGCGCCCACTGATGGAGAGTTAGCTGAGATTGAAGATACAATTCTAGAGGCCCAATCACATCTTCAGAGGACTGTATTGAAGGCTACGGAGGGTCTATTGAAACGTCCCGGGCGCCCTCTTAAAGAACCTGACAATCTTCGCTTTCTCTTGATTATCCTTGCCAATCCTCTTCTATATCCTGGAAATGGTACTCCCCCAAGAAATTTAGGATCGAGAAGACCGTCGAATGATCAGAGGTCCGAAGCTGGTGATCTCAATGTTCCCAGAACTAGAGGACAGCCACCTTCTTCCAAGCCACCACCAAACATGATAAAAGGAGCCTCTGGCCAACACTCGGGAATCATCAAACGCATTGTGGGGTTACTATCGAATACTCCGAATGAATGTCATCATCATATAGTTTCATGGTTCGCCAGATATCCCGAAGGCCATTTCCAGCGTACCACAGAACTGGTCGGCAGCTTCGTCACTTACAGACTTACCAGGCAGCATGGGAAGCCTCGAGAGGTCGATAAACCTGATCCTACTTCTGGCTTGATCCCTCAAATAAGTGCTACTGCATCCCATAACAATGTTGCTGCTTTTCATGCAGCTCTTCAAGCTGGACAGAGTACTAATAAGAAAAAGGAGACAAAACCAAAAGCGGTTGTGTATAGTGATGATTGGCAGATCAAAGCAGCTGCTAGAGTTATGGCACTTCTTTTCTCGGCCAATAACAGTGGGTTACATAGAAAAGGAAAGTTACCAAGTAGCGTTCAATCATCAAACGAGCATCTTTCGAAAAGTACGGAGCCTAGTATGGGAACTCCCATTAGAGCTCTGGCTGCACATGGACAAATGTTACCTACAAGTCACTTCTACAACACCTTGCTTGATTATTCCGATCTTGTCGCCGATTTTGAGGCTTGGGAAAGTAAACGTAGTAAATTTGCTTTTTGTCAATATCCATTTTTCCTTAGCATTTGGGCAAAGATTCAGATTATGGAACATGATGCTCGTCGTCAAATGGAGGTGAAGGCGAGAGAAGCCTTCTTTAATAGTATCATGACACGTAAAAATGTCAATCAGTATCTTCTTTTGAAAGTCAGACGAGAGTGTTTAGTCGAGGATAGCTTAAAGGGGGTTAGTGAGGTTGTGGGGACCGGTGGCGAGGAAATAAAAAAGGGGTTGAGGATAGAGTTCAAGGGCGAAGAGGGTATTGATGCTGGTGGCTTGAGGAAAGAATGGTTTCTTTTGCTTGTGAGAGATGTCTTTAATCCTGATCATGGTATGTATTTCCTCGAATGTGGGTTCAAAGCGGTTATTAACAATAAGTAGGCATGTTCTCATATGATGAGGACTCTCATTTCTGCTATTTCAACCCTAATAGCTTCGAGACGACTGATCAGTATTTTCTTGTCGGGGCTGTTCTTGGTTTGGCTATCTATAATTCGACTATTCTTGATGTGGCGCTTCCTCCCTTTGCATTCCGAAAATTACTTGCTGCCGCCCCTGCCGCAGCACCTGGTGCAACATCACATGCGAAACCTTCCATGACATATTCTTTAGAAGATCTAGCTGAATACCGTCCAGCTCTAGCTCATGGTCTGAGGCAACTCCTTGAGTTTGATGGAGACGTTGAGGCTACATTCTGTCGAGACTTCGTAGCGGATGTTGATCGCTATGGACAAACGATCCAAGTGCCTCTCTGTCCTGATGGCGATAAAAAACCAGTCACGAATGCCAATCGACGAGAGTTTGTAGATCTTTATGTACGATATCTTTTGGACAATGCCGTAGCTCGACAATTCGAACCTTTCAAACGTGGGTTCTTCACCGTCTGTGGAGGAAACGCACTATCACTCTTTCGACCCGAAGAAATTGAGCTCTTGATCCGAGGTTCCGACGAACCTCTCGACATCGCCTCTCTGCGCGCAGTCTCCGTGTGTGAAAATTGGGGCGCACCAAAAGCCGACGAACGCGAACCAGTCATTCAGTGGTTTTGGGAATCCTTCCAAAAAGCGGATCCGAAGGATCAGAGAAAACTTTTGAGTTTTATTACCGGCTCCTCTTGTATTCCGGCCATGGGCGCAACTAGTTTGGTTATAAAATTGAGTTGTCTTGGAGATGATAGTGATAGATTTCCGGTGGCGAGGACGTGCTTTAATATGTTGAGTTTGTGGAGGTATGCGTCGAAGGAGAAGTTGGAGGGGAGACTTTGGAGGGCGGTGCATGAGAGTGAGGGGTTTGGGTTGAAGTGAGGAGAATCGCTGTGGATAATATTGGGAAATGGTTGTGGAGTGTGTTGGTGTGAAATGACGGGAATGGAAAGAGGAAGGAAACATTTTAGATAGATCACCGGTGATCGCTATGTTTGATGGGGGCGGGGCTTTTTTATTTTGTATTCAGTGGTGCCCTATGGGTTTCGGTGTCGGTATTGGCGTTGCATCTCGATTGTCGTATAGGAACTGGACAGCTGAGTGTATGCATGAGGTTCTTGGAATTGGCCTCAACTAGTCTTAGGCAAGATTGTATGCCTTTTACATAAGAAGCAGAGTCATTCATCGTGGTTTGATGGGATGAGATAATATAATTTTCACTATGATTATTCATATACTGTTATCGCTTTTCGAATTCTGTGTGTGCAGGATCATACTATGACAGTGTCCGCCTCAGTCTTTCAAGGGAAAGGCTGGCCAATACTGTGATCCATTCCATTCTGCTGCTGTGGTGACCATTCAAGAATGTCTCAAGTCAGGAAAGCTTTCAGGGCATGACTATTTGGGAGAAGTGAATACTTATTTCATGAATTTATATTCTTCATTTTCCTTTACAGTTTCCTTTTGGATTCATTTGTAAGAAAATATACAAGTACCAATCTCGGCTTGTTCTTACTCCCATCGAGAGTGTTTTGACCGAACACATACATGTATTCCTTTTTCGTTCCCATCATGTGTGAGTATTCCTCCTCAACGCCTGGTATATATACAGCATATTCTACACCCGATATCCATCCGTCCATTCTCTTTCTTCCTTCTCTACGTCTCAGCAGAAGCAGCAGCCACTTCACCTCTCGCCTGATCCAAAATCGCCTTCTCAGCCCGGATCTTCTCATTAACAGCCGCACTCAAAATAGAATCCTGTTCACTCTTCAATTTCTGCGCGGCCAAATCCTTCATCATTTGTTTTTCTGCATCGGTGGGTAGCACTTTCTTAGCTTTCGTGAGTTCCATCAAGTCGAAGAGGATGGCATTGTCATCTCGGTGCTTGCATTCAATGGTTTTAGTGTAGGTTGTGGGAGCGCCGGCGGTGGAGGGGGAGGCGGGATTGGAGGCGGTGCTGTTTATGGGGGGAGGGGTATCGGCTGAGGAGGGATGGGTGAAGTGGACTGTTAGGGTTGCGGGGGAGGTGGTGTCGCGGGTGCGATTTACGGTCATGGGGATCGCGGGGTTGTGGTATTTGAGGCGGGGAAGGCACCTGCGCCAGAAGTGTCTGGGAGGAGTAGAGTTAGTTGTTGGGTATGAATGTAGAAATGGGTCGAGCATCAAAGGCGAGTGGATGGAGGGGAGTAGGTGGAGAGGGGATATATACCTTGGGCCGAGATGTCCAGCTAAACCATGGGCAAAGTCCAAATGTAACCTTGTAACTTCCGGTGGGAGAATCGCAGCGCCAGGTCCTAATCTTATGCTGAGCAACTGAGTAGACACAGGAATGTCAATTTCGAATCCTCGTATAGCAGATCCATCATGGGGATTTCTTTACCTTCTATATTGCGAATTATATTAGCATTTGTGACAATTGCCGAATGAATATCAGTATACTTACAGCATTGAGCTTCGACATCCGCTTCAATAAGTTCACCATCTTGAATATGTGAAGGACGATATAGTAAATAGAATGAATGTACTGGGACAAAATCGTGGGGTGAGGTTGGTTTGAAGGAGCTTGACTTGTGAATATATTTCTGAGGTTTTGAGACTAGGATTTGACTTGACCCCTGTCAATTGAAGGTCCCGACCTCCGACCAAATTTTTGAAATTTATTTTTTTGGAGGGGACAATAAGAGCTCTCAACATAAGCTGCGAGTGTGTGTACAATTTTGAAACAATGCGATAGATTAATATGTCATTTTCTAATTCTGGCAGACTTGCCTTGAGATTGTCGAGGCAAGCAGAATATGCGGTTGCTGAAATACCGACATTTCTTTGCCCATTACTTGCGCGAAGCTTGCAACCCTTAAAGCTTGTCCGCAACCAACCGCACAAGAATATTCGAATACAAGGAAGATATATTCAGTCGCAAGCTCAGATCCAGGTCCATGAAATACCGGAAACTGATTCAAATGCATCGGAGCAAGCTATAACAAAGCTGCCTTCACAATGCGCTGGATGCGGTGCTTTATCGCAGACAACAGTCGAGAGTGAAGCAGGTTTTTATTCATTGACAAGGAGGTCTGTTAAGGAATACCTGGGGACTTCGCATAAAGAAAAAAAGACGAAAGCCACAGCAGAGGATGAGGTAGTTAAGAAAGCTCTGGAAAATGTCGACAGTACCATTCTGGAGACTTTAGGGATGGAGAAAACAACATCTACAAATACATCAATAGAACCCCCCGTGTGCGATAGATGTCACAATCTCAAGAATCATCAAACTGGCGTTTCCATATACCATCCATCTGTGCGAGCTCTCCAGCAAACGATCTCCCAATCTCCATACAAATACAACCATATATATCACATTATAGATGCCGCAGACTTCCCCATGTCATTCATACCCGCTCTAACCAAAACGCTAAATGTGACTCCCCAAAGATCACACAATCGCCGTTCCAAAGTAGGGAGATTCTACAGTGACAGGAAAACGGAAGTTGACTTCGTAATCACGCGGTCGGATCTTCTAGCGCCTACGAAAGAGCTGGTTGATAGAATGATGCCGTATTTGACGAGTGTCTTGAGGGATGCGTTGGGGAGGGCAGGAAAGGGGGTTCGCTTGGGGAATGTTAGGTGTGTCAGTGCGGAAAGGGGGTGGTGGACGAAGCAGCTGAAGGAGGATGTTTTTAAGAGGGGTGGGGGTAATTGGATGGTGGGGAAGGTTAATGTGGGGAAGAGTCGGCTTTTTCAAGAGGTTTTTCCAAAGGGGAGAGGGAGGAATGAGGTGATTGTAGGAGATCCTCTGCCAGTGGATCCATTGGAAATCAAAGGAGAAGCAAAGGAGGCAATTATTGAAGAGCCCCTGCTAGTCGATCCTCTGAAAGTTGAAGAAGAAGCAAAGGAGACGAGTCTTGAAGAGCCTCTAGAAATAGATCCTAAAGAAGAAGCAAAAGAAGCAACTATTAAAGAGCCTCTGCTAGTGGATTCTTCGAAAATTAGTGAAAAATTAAAGGAGGCGACGATTGAAGAGCCGCTGCCAGTGGATGCAAAGACTGATGAAGATGTCAATAATGGCGGTCTTTCGCCTATGGTTTCCTACACGCCTATGGTTTCCTGCAAGCCTTTGGTTTCCTACACGCCTATGGTTTCCTACAAGCCCATGGTGACGGAATCAGTAGAGGTGGAGAAGGAATTACTGGAGGATGAATCCGACGATACAATCTCACTTCTTCCTCCAGCGCAACAAGAAACTGCTTATCCATCAATGCCGCTTGTATCGTCTCTCCCTGGTACGACTGCATCGCCAATTCGAGTGCCATTTGGGAATGGAAAGGGGGAACTCATTGATCTTCCTGGGTTATCACGAGGTGAACTCGAGCTCCACGTCCAGCCAGAGCATCGAAATTCTCTTGTAATGAAAAGTCGGATAAAACCAGAACAGAAAGTGATGAAGCCCGGTCAGTCATTGGTACTAGGTGGTGGCCTTATCAGAATCACACCCATACATCCCGATGTTATTATTATGGCTTATGCGTTCACATCTATGAACCCTAAACCTCATTTGACGTCCACTGAAAAGGCTATAGTCATGCAGAGTAGAGGTAAAGAGCCATTTATTGATAATATTTCGCTTCCTGGAACTGAAGAGAAGATCGCCTCAGCTGGCGTTTTCCCACTGAAATGGGACGTAACAAAGGCACATATGGCACCGGTCGCCAATACTTTAGGCAAATTGAATCAACTCCAATTTCAGGTCCTTTCTACAGATATCTTAATCGAGGGGTGTGGATGGGTTGAGGTTGTCGCCCAAGTTAGCAAGAGGCGTCTCTTGAGGACAGATCCGGTCAGATATAACGCGGCAGAGGATACAACCTGGGGATGGGGAAATGAGAGGGGAGCGGAAGATGAGATAGCGTGGCCATCGGTAGAAGTGTTTACTCCTGAAGGAAAATTCGTCGCTGCTAGGAGACCAATGAATGCATGGGCGATCAACGCGAAGAAGGGGACAAAAACTAAAGCTAGGCCGCGGCGTAGTATGAAGGGTGTTGAGAAGTCAAGGAAAGCCAGAGCAAATGCAGCGAGAAATTAGGGAAAGACAGTAAGAACATAGTAGGCGTCAATGTTGAACAATGCCCCTCCCAAAAAGTTGTTAAAAAGTATTCACCAAGTATGCTTTCTCCGCAGGAGCATATCAAGAACTTTGTGAAACAACTTCCCTAGATCTACTCTTTGCCATGGCCCTCTCTTATAAATTGAACACTGGCAGCTTTTTTTCTTCCAAGATATTCTGACAATTATTGGTCCAAACCCTGATGAAACATAATTGTGCAAGTATTTGATTCTATCTCCTCCTATTCATTGCTCTGCTCTGGAACCATCACCCCAACTGCAAGATTTTGAAGGTCCATCATTTCTAACTAGTCTAAATTTCGAAGATACAGCTCAGCAGAGCTCTGGTTTATATGAAATGGTAGCGTGCAGGAAGTAATCACTGCGTCATATGAATTGGTTCTCTGATAATTGTGCTACGATTATAGGAAACCTCTTCCTCTGACCTCGAGGGAGTCGCCGCATACATGAATCGATATCGAAGGAGGAGGGTAGGGTGGAAGCCTTGTTGGATAGATCGTAGGATCGTAAGATCGATGAGATTGATTATCATTCCACCCTGAGGTGTTGAATTTTAATAGTCGTGGAGCACATACCCGACCTAAGTTTCAACCTGGAAGAGATTTCTGTTGAGAGCATCTGGAATGACGAGCAGGTTTCTCTGAAGATTACATCTCTCCATTATAGCCATGACGGTTTGAGAGTAGCACTATAAAGGGTTATACAAGTGAGGTGGAGAAGATAGTCAAAGGTTAGAACAATAGAGATAGCCAGTTCCAAAGTACAGTTTGTAATCCAGTCCTTTACTAATAGATTTTCACAACCTTTGAGCAAGTTGAATTTTTGTGGTCTGAATCATATTTCCTAAGTTTTCATTACTTGGTGTTAGTGGGTATAGCTATAGTAATTTTCACAAAGGAATGGATTGTAGCAAAAGAAATGGAAATAAGTTATCATTCACTGTTTGTAGTGAGTACTGATGAATTGTGTGGATTTAACAATCACAAACATGTTCGTTTTAAACTTGTTCTCAGTATTTAAAAGTGCTTTCTTTTTGTCAACACCTCTCCATCCTCGAAAAATAATCATCAACTTTTTTTTTCAGAAACCATCTCAAAATAAGACCAGAAACTTCAGGTACCTTTTTCTTATACAATACAAACAATAAAAAATCATTTTCCTTCCATACCTCTTGGTCAATATGGAGGAGAACAATTCCGACACAGTTGATGCCCCCTTTCGAATCCTCGGTAAGCACAAACCTCCAATAAGCTTGTGTGACATCTTTTTGACAGCTCCAGTCGAAGGAGAATTTACCACAATAGCATGGCTTGATCATAATATTGTCCAAGACCTTCTATCACATACAAAATATCAAGATTTCAAGCAAAATATACATATGGCAGTTGAACACGGATTTATTACTTCGCCAGATATCGCCAAGCATATCACTGCTATTTTTGGTCTACAGGAAGGATATGAACTTGGCGCGAAGCTGAAAGACCAGAAGTTGACCTCTTTAACCTTATTGAGATGGCTGTTAATTGCATATGGATCTGCCTCAACACGGAAGTGGTTCCTGGATGATGTTGTACAGGTCTTGAAGGAAGCTAATAAACTGATGAGAGAAGGACCGGAACAACATATTTACATACAATCTGACACACTATATATGCGTCAGGTAGGAATGAAGAAGCATCTCGAGTTGTTACAGAGATATACTGGGATACTGAAATATTTCTTGGGAGTAACGGGAGAGCAACTGATATTGAATCAGCGCTGGGGCTTGCCCAAGCAATGGGTTCCAGATCAAGTCGGTATTTATGGTCAATGGAATAAAACATGGGCGGCAGGTACTATGGAGGAATTGGCGAGAGACCTGTGGAACGCAAAATCAAATATTGAGCTGAAATTGGTGGAGGCAGGACAGACAACCGGCTACACCCTACAATATAGCGATATGTCGTGGGGTGAAGATAGGGACGATGGCGAAGCACGAAGAGTATTGAAATTCTGGCCCCAGAATGGCAAAGCAGCATTGGTTTATCCTACAGAAGTTCCTGCAACTGGGAAAGAACTGGCGGAGCAAGTTCGCGCCAGTATAGACCTCTTCGACGCCATTCTAGAACGAAAGCGAGTTGCTACTAGTCAAGATACTGCGTCCAATTTACTTTCTAATCGATATGCTACTGGCGAAGATACCATCCCTCAACTAAAACTAAACGGAGTTCTCATCGGACCAGATACACCTCCGCCGATACTTCCGAGTCAACTTGCTGCTGATCAGACTGGTCAGGATACCGCACCTCAGTTACAGCCGCCCAAATTCGATATTACTCAAAATGCTGCTCCTCAAACAAAATCGGGAGAATTTCTTACTGTGCAAATTACAGAGCCACATGCACTTCCAGGCCAATTCTCTACCGATCAGACTGGTGAATATATTTCTCGTCAGGTACAACTAGATCGATCTGCCGCTGGTAACGACACTGCACCTCAACCAGAGCCAAACATATCTGCTATTGTTCAGAATATCACTCATCAAATGCAGCCGGATCGATTTACTACAGCCCAAGATAATGCACCTCAAGCAAAGACAAACATGTTTGTTTCTGACATAGCAAATACCATGGCACTCAGCGAAAACTCTCCGCTATCAGACGGAACTTCGATTAATATTGCAGATTCAGATCTATTCGCCAATACAGAGACAGCACCGCCAACAGCGCCGCTTCCTTCTCTCCCCCTAGGCAAGGCTGACGAAAATGAGTTGAGTGCTAAAGTTGAACTTAGCGCTGAAGAACGTTCCGATTTGATCATCAGTAATTATGCTGAAGCACTTTTGGCCAAAAATAAGAAAAAGCAAAAGGAAGCTTATCCCGTTCAGGACTGTGACTCCGATGTGGAGGGCGAGAGACCACCGTGCAGGTGCGAACTGCGATCATTGTGCAAAGAACCGCATGAGAAGCTAGAAGCAGGTGACGATCTTGTTCACGGCGATCGCAACACAATTCCCAGCGCAAATGGTGATACCATCGATGGTGAAGTTGCCACGCAGGAAACTAATTCTGGCCGTGTCACCAGAAATAACCGGCCATGCCTTCGTATAGATATCGCTGATGTGGAAGAGAGGTTGGCAGTCTTGGATGCTGCAGAATTGGTAGCAATGGAAGAGAGAAACGGACAGGGTAATCGAAGCCTAGCCGAGCAAGATACATTGGGTCTACCAGAGAGAGAGAGACAACTGGAAGAAGAGCTTAGACATTCCATTGATATCAAGGAGGAGCTCTTGGGAAAATTAGAGAGTAATACACCATTAGTTTCGAAGATCAAAGCAGTGGAGAAGTTCTTCGACGAAGTTGGAGAGGAGGCTAAGAAGTTACAGGGCTGGACAGAAGAACTTCGGACAGCCGAGGCGGCGATTGATCATGGTTATGATGGAGACTGGGAGGGGGAAACGGAAACGCCAAGCGAAGGTGCTTATGCTAATGAACAGACCACATTGGAGATGAATACCGAAATCCCTTCATCACAAGCAGAGGTGCATGCACAAAGCAGCAGAGCTTCAACAAGTTTACAACCAGAGGGAAACCTCGAGGACGAACCAAAAACGGCCCAGTTAGGTTTACAAGCAGAGACGGAGAAGGTACATACAGAAAACACGATCCAACACACAGCATCTCATGCAGTCGAACAAGTATCATTGGAAAATGGGAGTATTCGGAGTGTCGCAGGTTCGGATGAGAGTGACTATACTCGTACCGGCCCAAGATCACCAATCGATGACAAAATTGCCAAGGAAATCTACACAGCAGAAGAATATGAAATTCCGTCGCCACCGGTAGGGAACTGAATACTCGACTGAGACGACAAGAATGGAGACAGAAACTGAGGATTCGAGCATTGAGAACATTGCACATTTGTAGGTATAGAACGCCTGCGGGATTTTAGAAAACAAATTGAGAATAATACCCATATATCACCATGCATCTGTTCTGCACAGAAATTGAATTAAAATCGAACAATTTCTTTATTCCTAGCCATATCCATACTCACAAACGCCATTGTAATGTCCAAGCACGGTAAGACATGCTCTTAATATGATACAACCGAAAAAGTGCATCAGTAGCCAACCCATAAGCAGAATTTCTTCTTTTTTTCCAACCTCTCTCTTCTTAAACTCGAACATTCCTGCCCTCCTTCTCGACAACCTTCACCAAATCCTTGTAGACATCCTTGAATTCTTCCTCGCCCTCAATCTTCTCGGCCTTCTTCGCACCTGACCTCGCCTCTGTGACCATTACCACACTCGTAGGCCTCTTTGTGTTTCCTGCTGCTCCCAACTCGGCTCTGCTCGTAACGAAGATGTATGGTACATTGTGATCTTCGCACAAGATTGGAATGTGAGAGATGACGTCCATTGGTGAAATATCTGCAGCGAGAATGACAACACCTGGGAATACGGTATTGCTGGCACCTTGAGGGGATTTACGTAGAGCTTTGACGACTTCCTTAACACCGCGCTTGAGAGTTTTGTTTTTGGCAGCTACGACCGGACACACCAATTAGTTTTTTTTATCGCGGGGAATGCGTCCACAATGTGGACGACACAACAATGGGAAAGATTGGAAAGAGCAATTTACCTTTCTTGACACTTTTGAGGACCTTTTTGGCGACTTTCTCATCGGCCAATGGGTTTGCGAAAGGAACCAAAGCTCCTACTGGTTTGATTTGGACGTCTGAACCCTCCTTATCCTCAATCACAATATCCATCTCGACGACCTCTGGTTCCTCTTTGGTAACTTCGGCGATCGCAGCAGCTACATTATCTTCACTAAGCTTGACCTTCTTGTCCTTCTTGGAAGATTTCTTGACACCGTCGACTTCACTTCTCTTCTCCTTCTTCTCCTTCTTGTCACGCTTTTCGGATTTATCTTTACCCATTATGAATATTCTAAAATTCTGCTTTCCAAAGAATGTTTTGTGTAGAATATAAAATTGTTGGTGGTGTTAATTGGGTAATTTTGTTGTTTTGCGATGAAATTCGAGCTTGGGGTATCAGAACTTTTTTACAAAATGTTCGGCGGGTCAATTGGCACTAAGCTCGATTAGGAGCTACTACGAGTATCAAAAATCGTTAAATGCAAAATGCAAAATGCAACTTCTTGGACATGACTAGCCTGACCAAACGGAATTGACAAATTATTTTAATCTACTCGATATTGATGTTGGCATGCGATCCTATCACGGATTGATTGAAAGAGTCGAGGAGTTACTACCTAGGTAGGTAGTTATATCGTATATCGTATATCGTATCTCGTTTCTTGCTCTATTCTTGAACTTTTTCATGCCTCATTCACCGCATCCAAATACCGTCACAAATGGCAAAAATCGCACACGGGCTGCCTGCACACAAAATTTGTCTCAAAAAACATGATGCTTTGCAAAATCCCAGTCTAATACTGTACACCCCAATTCCTTCCTCGAATTTCGCATAGCCACCAAACTTCTTCGATTTGAAGGGTCGAAGAAAGTGCAACATCAATACTTCTTAAACATGCAGCAGCCATGTATTTTAGAGGCTCTATTCCTCCCCACCACCAAATTCCAATCTTCCCGGCTTTGAGTTCAAGTATTCGTTTCTACCAAAACTAGTTAGAATGCAGTGTAGGTTGTATCGCCAACAGCAAGACAAACCTCTCAATAGCCCATTCCATGGCAGTGTATGCAATAATAAATGGTGGTGCAACGTAAAGGACTTGGCCGCGGAATCGTCTCCAGGTGTTGAAGATAGCTGCGTTTAAAGCACCAGCAAAAGGACGTTGTCGGTTGGCGCTGAGTGCATATGATGCAACACCCTTCTGAGGTTGAGAGCCTGTGTATCCTTCTATCAGCCAACTCTTCCTACTCCTTGCTTAACCCGTATGATTCATCAAGTGCTATCACTTTCCACTGAGGTTATCCCCCCCAGCCCAGCTAACCCCTCCCCCCCTCCTTTTCACTAACTTCCCCGATTGCGTCTTGCTGGGTTAGGGTCGCGTGTGTCAAGAAATATGTGTCAAATATTGCTGCGAAAAGGAAGGCCAGGAAATCGAGGAAGGGCTTTTTAGACTCACCCAAGTTACCCCATCCACCAAGGTATCTGTGAGAACAAAAATTAGCATGCCATGCATCTTGAAACTTGTAGCTTTTCCCCCGCGCTCATATATAATTGTCTGGCCACCCGTGAAGACCCGTGAAGATTCTTTCTCATTCACAGCAGGGACCCTAATAGGAATACTCACTTTCCATACTTTCCAACCTCTCCGTCACCACCAGATCTAAGAATGGAAGTAGGTCTCATTTTGAATAATGTGCGAAATGCCAACTGAAGATTCAATGGGTAGGTACCGGTAGTATTCACAAAAAACAGAAGTTCTATTGTACGTACCGTAATTCAAAGATGTCGGACATCGGCTCATTATCGCCAAGCCAAATCCATCTATAATCCCTGTCGCTACTAGCGCGAAATTCCTCCAAAAATGTCAAGCTGCAGTGACGGGAACCTCAACTCCGCACTGAGCTTCTAGATATCCCGCCTTCGAAAAAGTATACCCCCTCATTTCCATTTCCATTTCCATTTCCACCATCCACAAGACAATATTCCAGATGGCGCAATCATTGAATAACCTCTACAAGTTCATCGTTCCCTTGGGAATCGGTGCTGCAGTCGTTCAGAACTCTATATATGATGTAAAGGGTGGCAGTCGAGCAGTCATCTTCGATCGTTTGTCCGGAGTCAAGGAGACAGTCGTCAATGAGGGCACACATTTTCTCATTCCTTGGTTGCAAAGAAGCATCATCTATGATGTACGCACAAAGCCAAGAAACATTTCGACCACAACGGGAAGCAAGGATTTGCAGATGGTCAGCTTGACATTGAGGGTTTTACATAGACCAGAGGTCCAACAGCTACCTAAGATTTACCAGGTTTGTCGCCTCTTCTTACACAGTCGCAAATAGTTGGGGATACTAATATATAATAGAACTTGGGTCAAGATTATGACGAGAGAGTTCTCCCTTCCATCGGAAACGAAGTTCTCAAATCCATTGTCGCTCAATTCGATGCCGCTGAACTTATTACCCAGCGTGAAGCAGTCAGCAACCGTATTCGGTCAGATCTCCTAAAGCGTGCTCAGGAGTTCAACATTGCACTTGAGGATGTCTCAATCACCCACATGACATTCGGTAAAGAGTTCACTCGTGCCGTCGAACAGAAGCAGATTGCTCAGCAAGATGCCGAGAGAGCGAGATTCATTGTTGAGAAAGCAGAGCAGGAGAGGCAGGCAAACGTCATCCGTGCGGAAGGTGAAGCAGAGAGTGCAGACACTATTAGCAAGGCTGTTGCAAAGGCGGGAGATGGTCTGATCATGATCCGAAGAATCGAAGCTAGTAGGGAGATTGCGCAGACGTTGGCAAGCAATCCTAATGTTACTTACCTGCCCGGCGGTGGCGAGGGTGGTAAAGAAGGTGGTGGAAAGTTTTTACTTGGTTTGAGATGATTATGACTTTTAGGGCCAAAATGGATGAAATGAAATGAAAAGCGGAAATGGGTCTTCTGTGTACTATTAGGAATTAGGAAATAATAATATCCCCTCTGAGCAGGAAAAGTGCCTTCCGTTCTACTTTTGCCCAGTATGTGCCCTTAGCTATATGTTACTCAAACTTGCGTTCATTTTCTGATTAGGATCTAAAGTACTAATAAAATTGACCTACGCCGTATCAACATCAGACAAGCAAAAGTTGAAATCGATTTGGGGACACTTCCCAAGCATAAGACACACTCTTGCTTGTTTACTTGCTTACTTCCTTCCAACATAACTCTTACCTCAACTCCCAAAGTGGATTCTAATCCTTCCCACGATCTCTTCTTTCCTCTCTCATCTTCCCCTTTAAACAAACCCCAAATATTGCAAAATTAAATCATTCTCAAGCCACTCGAGATATTAATTGTACAATATATATTCCCAGTTGTAGTTGAACTTTGTTGGAGTTTGCGTCAGTATATCGATATGTTGGTTTCCTGATACAATATATGCAAACATTATTCGATTGCATTGTTTCGCATCAATATGTTCCCCGTTCATGAGATATCTTCTCCTTCTCAATAGTATTATTGAATTCGAGGATCCTCTAGGCCTTCTTAGTAGCTTGACTTTGAGAACTCGCTTATAACTAGTAGTTACTAATAAAAGATCGCTTGTATACTCGGCTAAAATAGTAAAGAAGCATTATCAAAACTTAAATATATTATAAATAGTTCAAAACTGTATATGATATTTATAAAAATTATATATAATATTATTTCAATAAACTTTAACTTTAATATTAAAAATTAACTAATTTATATTAAAATTAAATAAGATATAATAGATTTAAAATTTTAAAAAGTTGAAATTTTTAGATATCAAATAGCTTTATAAATTTAAGTTCTATTTTATAAAACTTTATATTATAATTATTTAATAATTAAATTTTATACTAGGGGCCTACGTGCCCTCGAACCTTTTGTTTTTCGAGAAAGTTTAATTTGAATTTAGTTTTATTATGAATTTTATTAAAGTTTGTATTATTTATATTAATTATATTATTTATATTAGCTTGTAGGTTTAAAGTCGGCTTGCTTTTTATTATTATAATATTTATATTATATTAATACTTTTAATATTAATTGATAATTATCAGCTTGTCTAACATATATATTCTTACAATCCGAATACAAAGTAACATATTTCCAATATAAAAACATAGAATATTTCACTTTTTGTTTAATAATAAACAATTTGAACCTTCTAATTGGTTATAAATCAATTTCAAAAATAATTCGAGCTTTTTTTTCAATATTTATTTAAATCAATACTAGGGGCCTGCGAGCCCCCGGACTTTTTGCTTTTCGAGAAAGTCTAATTTAGGATTAGTTTTATTATAAATTTTATTAAAGTTTATTTAATTTATATTAATTATATATTTTATATTAGCTTGCAGGCTTAAAGTCGGCTTGTTTTTTATAATTATAATATATTAATTCTTTTGTTATATTAATATAATAATATAATAATATAATAGTATAATAGTATAATAGTATAATAGTATAATAGTATAATAGTATAATAGTATAATAAATTACTTTTATATTATTTTTATACTATTAAAATTAATTTATTTTTTAATCATTTTATTTTTATACTATTTAGATTTTAATTTAAAAAAATATAGAATTTAATTGTAAGTGGCCCCACTTCTACTCATTTTAGAATAAATCTTATACTTTAATAAACAATAATGTTTTTATATACCAGGGGCCTGCGAGCCCCCGGACCCCTTGCTTTTCGAGAAAGTCTAATTTGAGCTTAGTTTTATTATAAATTTTATTAAAGTTTATATTATTTATATTAATTATATATTTTATATTAGCTTGCAGGCTTAAAGTCGGCTTGTTTTNTATAATTATAATATATTAATTCTTTTGTTATATTAATATATTAATATAATAGTATAATAGTATAATAGTATAATAATATAATAGTATAATAGTATAATAATATA
>NGKG01000003.1:2657860-2676204 GCA_002162505.1 Myriosclerotinia scirpicola
TATACTATTATACTACTATACTATTATACTACTATACTATTATACTATTATATTATTATACTATTATATTATTATATTAATATTAATAAAAGAATTAATATAATATAATTATTATAATTATAAAAAGCAAGCCGACTATAAGCCTGCAAGCTAATATAAATTATTTAATTAATATAAATAATATAAACTTTAATAAAATTTATAATAAAATCAAGTTTAAATTAAACTTTCTCGAAAAGCAAGGGGTCCGGGGGCTCGCAGGCCCCTGGTTATTATAATTATTAATATATAAACCTTTTTGGTTTTTATTACTTTAAATTTTACTTTAATTAGTGAAAAAGAAGTTTTTTATTTAGAATTATTCCTTTTTTTAGATTTGTCTTTTAAAGCAATATTACTAAATCTGTATAATCTAAAAAAACTTTATTTTTAGATTTAGTTATAAATAAACTTTTAGTTAAATATAACATCATACTTCTTAGGAGGTTCTTAGGACTAGACTTTAAGCCTTTTCTGTCCGTCGTTAATCAATATTACTACTACTACTTTATTATTTAATAATAATAATATATAAAAATATTATAATTTTTTATTCTATATCATTATAATATAAAACTAATTATAATTAAAATAAGGATTTCTTAAATTAACATTAATATATTTGAAACTTTAACTTTGAGATTTATTAATAATTATTATAAAATATAATTTAAAAGAAAACTACTTTTAATAAAATATAAAAAACAGTTTTTTAAACTAATTTAATAAAATAATATATAAAATATACTTTATAATATTATAAAACTTTTTTTTAACAATATAATTTTTAAAATATATTACTTAATATTCATAATTATTATTTAAAAACTATTACATAACTTTTGATTTAATTGAATATTATACAAATATATTATAGATATACTAATTTTGAATTTTATAATTGTAAATAGAAGGTTTAATAAAAATATAATCTATAAATTTTTTATAAGTTTTTACTATTTACTTTTTTCCTTAATTTCTTTTATATATTTTGAAATATTGTATAAAAATACTATTTTACATTGTCTAAATATCTAATTGATAATTATTTCATTAATTTTTATAACTATAATATTTAAAGTTATAATAATATAATAATTTTTATATAAAAAGTTTTTATATATATACAATTTAATTATAAATATATTTCTAAAGTAAATTTTTTTAATAAAAGCTTTAATAGTATAAGGCTTTTAAATATAATCCAAAAAGTAATATAATTTAATATTAATTGAATTGTAAACTATTTTTGATATTTAGTTTTTAAATCTAATAATTCTTTTTATTTAATTATTTTAATTTATATTTGTTATTCTTATATTTCAATAAAAATAAAGCTTATTAATTAAAAATTATATTCAATTATTACTAGTACAAATAAAAGTTTTAATAATATTATATTTAGATTCTTTTAAAATAATAAATAAAGTTTAAATAAACTTATTATTGAAAATAATTGGTTTTTTATTTATTAAAAACTTTATTACGTATTTAGCATTGTTTAAGATGTCTCAAAATTAGTTTCCAAACTAGAGATTGTTTCAAAACCATTTTAAACTTATATAAAAACTGTATTAAAATTGTGTAGGGATAGCTTAAAAATACTTTAAGATGTATAAGGCTAATCCTAAACTATTTGTAGCTATTTCAACAACTATAAGAAAAACATCTTGGAATTGATTTAATTGTAATAATTCGTTAATTATTTCCTTAATTTGAAATATCCTTATAATCAAGATATTTTAAGACTATTTTAAGAAAGTTTCAAAACCATCTTAAACTTTTCTTTATTATTTATCTATTAATATATTAATAATTTTTATTAATATTATTAATATTATTAATAATAATCATTTCAAAAAGCAATCCTTATATATTTTAAAAACATTTATTATTATTAATATATTTATATATATTTTAACTAAAAGCCCTTTATATAAAAAAAATACTTTATCCTTTTTTTCGAATCTTGTACTCAATTCTATTATAACTGTAATAATCGCTTTAAACTTAGTATTTATATACTACTAAGCTTTATTTTATTTAATCTTAATTTAACCTTATTTATATTATTACTAATAAATTCATTGCTATTTGAAAGCCCTATTTTTTTATTTGTTTAATTGCTATTTTAGAAAAACTAATAATTATTATTAATTTCAATTTTATTGTTGCTAAATTCAATTATATAATCTCCTTTATAATCTTTTTTGTTTATAATATTTTTTTGTTTAGTATTACTTATCTTATTGATTTCTTTATTTTCATTTTGTTTTGTATTATCTTTTTTTATATTCTTTTTTATATTCTTTTTATCCTTATTATCAAGGTTATTATTGTTATTATCATTACTATTGTTATTCTATAATTTGTCTAAAAAAACATCTATTATATATTTTCGATTATAATAAAGTATAAGCAAATTATAAATTATTATTTTATAATTCATTTTTATAATTAATAATTGAAAATAAAGGTTGTATATATTAATATTATCAAAAATACTTATAATAAAAAAAAGGTATTATTTTTTATTAAACTTTATTATAATAAGTTGATATATTTAATATAATATATTTTTTTGAATACAATAAAAATCATTTATTTTAAATATAATTTGTTTACTAAATTCTTTAAAAGAAATCTATTAATATTATTATATTTTATTTTATTAATTAAATTAAATAATATTCTTAATATAGTAGTTTAGACTTTTAAATATTATATATATATAAATTATATTAGGAATACTTATTTCTATTAAAGCTTTAAATTAGTTTAATATTTAATAAATAATTAAATAATATTGTTAATAATTTTATTAACTTTGACAAAATCCAAAAAACCTTTTTTACTATTATTTATTTTATTTTATTATATTTTTTTAAATTTATAAATATTACTTTATAATAAGTATTATTAATAATTTTTAAATTATTATTATTATTATTTTCATTATTTTTTATATTATTATTATAATTCTTTTTTATAAATAATATAAAGTTATAAATTAATATAGGATAATATATTTTAATTATTTTTATTAAATTAATAAGTTTAGGATAATTATTTGTTTATACTTTTATAAACTTAAGATACAATAATTGTAATATAATATTTTTTGTAAATAAATATACTATAAATTTAAGGGGAAATATAGTATTTGTTTAAACTTTTTATTTTTTAAATAAATATTAATAAAAAAATAAAAGAAAAAAAATTATTTTATTTATATCTTTATTTATTATTAAGTATATTATAGTTTATAATATGCTTATACTTTAAAATATTATTTGATAAATGTAAGTTTATATGGATATTTAAAAGATTTAAAAGTTTCTTTTATTTATTTAATTAATTTCTTTATTATTGTTATTTTAATATAATACTTTTATTTATTATATTTATATTTTTATTTATTGATTTATTATTATTATTATTTATTGTAACATTATTAAAGCTTAAATTATTGTTTTTATCTTTATTTTTAATGTTTATTATTTTTTAATCAATTATATTATTTATATTAGGAAATTCTATTTGAAGATTATTTTTATTACTATTTAAGCCCTAATTATTTATTGTTTGGCTATTTATATAAAAAGCAATAGTAATTAAAATTTTATAAATACTTTATAAAGTTTGTAATAACTTTTTATTTTTTTAATTTAAAATAAATTTATTTAAATAAGTATATAGCTTTAAAAAAGTTATAATAATATATTAAAAATATTTTATTAAAATCTTTATAGGTATAGCTTTTTAAATAATTATTGATAATGATTGTATAAAGCTAGCTTTGTATTATATCAAATAATTATAATATTTTAATATAAAAAGAATTAATATTAATATTTTATTAGCTTTTAATAATAACTATAAAAACAAATATAACAAACTTTAAATACAAAACCAATCAAAAAGAAATACAAAGATTTGAAAAAACTTAATAAATATTAATCTTTTAGATTTTATTAATATATTATTATATAAAAGGTTTACCAATATTTTACTAATTCTATATTATTTTGAATATAATGTATTATAGTTATAATTTAAGATTAAATCTAAATATGGTGTTAATCTTTTTATAATAAGAAACTCTTTTTGTATTCCAAATTTTTAGAAATAATTGATATAATTGTTATTTGTTTAAATGTTTTGCTTTGTTTTTCAAATATATTTAATATTATAATAATATCAACTATTTTCTACAATATTATAATTTAAATTATATTAATTATTTTTAATAATAAAACAAATTTAATAGTCTTGAATAATATTGTATTTTATAAATTTTAAATTATTGATTACTTGTAGTATATCTGTAATTAATATAATTAGATATACTTTTACAAATATATTATACTTTTCAATTTTTAATACAATTTTTTCTATTAAAACTTTTATATTTGCTTTTAAATTATTAATTATATTATCTATACTAGTATTATAAGGTTTTAATATTAATATAAACAAATTACTTAATCTTTTTTTTTTCTTGTAATCAAAGTATATTAAAATAATATAAAAAACTTTTAAAATATAATACATATTTTTATATATATCAAAATTGTTTATAAATAATATAAATAATAGTATTAATATTTTTTATGTATTATTGTTTATTAATTGTTTAATATTTACTTTATTATACTTTTCTATTTCTAAATCTTTTTAAATAAATATTATAAAACATAATAATTTTGTTCTTTTTATTTATATATCAATTATCTATTTAACAAAGTATTATTTGTTTAAAGTTTCAAAATCTTTTTCTTTTTTTAATTTTAAATTATAATCCTATTGAATGTATATATTTATTTAATATTAAATTATATTAGAATTAACTTTTAACATTTTAATTATAAATAAAAACTTTTTATATATTGTTTTTAAATCTTTAATATCTATATTAAAATCTTTTGTTATTATAATTAATTACAATATTATTAAAATATTGTTTTTAACTACCTTTTGTAAATATTTGCTTTTATATTCTCAATTAATAAATGTAACCTATCCTTTAATTTAACTTAATATTAATTTAATAAATCTAACAATATCTTTTAATAATATAATATTTTTTTTGATATTATATACAAAATTATTAAATATTAATATAATTGATAATCTTTAAACTTTTAATTTCTAGAACTTTTCTGGATAATTAATATAATATATTATATTAAAATATATTTTATATTTCAATTCAAATATATTTAATATTTTAAAAATAAAATCTATTAGATTATACTAATAATATTATATTTTTTGTATAATATAAATATAATTAACTCTTTTTTTATTAATCTTTTTATTATTTAATAAACTTGCTTGTTTTTCAAAAATTATTATAATAAACTTTTTTATTAATTGCAATATTAAAAGTTTTCTATATATAGTTTGTTTAAATATATTTAAACAAAATAATAATGCAAACTTTGTATTTCTATTTTTATTATTGTAATTATTAACCTTCTAATTTATTTCTCAATTTATTATTTAGATTTTCTATAATTATTTATAATCCTTTTAAAATATTAATATATATTTATATTATAAACTAAAAGCTATATAAAAAAAAGATAATCTTTTGTTACTAGTAAGATTGAATATAGACTTTGTATTTGTATTAATTAATAATATTAGATTTAATAAAAGTACACTAGCCTTTTTTATTAATACATCAATTATTATTTATAACTTACTATCCCCATTTTCAAATTCTAATTTTAATTCGTTATTTTTATTAATATTTAATAATAAATTGAGATTATAAATATTATTAAATGTTATTATTATATTATCTAATATATTTATTATATTTTATATATATAATTAAATATTAATATATATATATATTAATCTATTATATATTAATATTTAACTTATATTATTAAATAGTTTTACAAACTTATTAACTTTAGATTTTAAACTTTTATTATTTGAAGATTTTTAATTAAATAAATTTAATTTAGTTTTTATATATATAATAATATTATTATTATAATTAATATTCAATAATAATTTAGAATTAAAAATTAATGCTTTATACAAAATCAATATTAAAAATAAAAGTAAAAGTAAAGCTAATAATAATGAAAATAATACAAAAGAATTAATAATAATATTGGGGAGTGGGATAGTAATAGTTATTTATAAAATAAGTAAATAATTATTAGTTTTATATTATAATATTATATTAGTTTTATTATTTATTATTATATATAATTATATTTGGTATAGTTATTTTATATATTAAAAATATTATTAATAATAATTATAATAAAAAGGAAGGTGTAGTATATTTAATAATTATTATAATAATAATTATTATTATATTGAAATTATAATAATTAGTAATATTTTTATTTATTATTTTTAATATACAATTCAATTAATATATAATAAATAAAATAAAATATTAATAAATACAAATACTTTATAAGTTATAAATAAAATAAAATATTAATAAATGTAAATGCTTTATAAATTACAAATAAAAATAATATTTAATAATAATAATAAAGTACTTTAATACTAATACAAAAGCGAATTATAATAATAGTAAAATAGTACCTTAATATTAATGTGAAGGCGAATTATAATAATAATAAAGTAATATTTTAGTATTACACTAGATTGCTAAGTATGTAATAAAATAGAAGTGTTATTCATCGGGGTATTTTGAGGAATACTAATACAAAGGCGAAAGCGAATTATAATAACAAAAAAGTAATACTTTAATATTAATACAAAAACGAATTATAATAATAATAAAGTAATATCTTAATATTAATACAAAAACAAAAGCGAATTATAATAATAAAAAAAAGGTATAAAAAAAGCTAAAAAAACAAGTTATATGAAATAACTCCTATAACTATAAAATGTAATATAATATTGTTTAATTGAAGATATAGGTCAAATTGATTCAGCTTAAGCTAATCTTTTAAATCATTTAGAATAATATTGTTAATAACTTTTTCTATATTAAAGTTATTAATCTTTATAATGAAATTTTCATTATATAAATTATAAAGAATAACCAAAACCAATTTATAAAATAATAATAGTTTTATAATTAAATTTTTAAATTAAAGATTATTTTTAATAATAAACTCTTTTTTATATATATATTATTTATTAATAATTTGCTAAATATCTTTATTTTTTTCATCCAAATTTATATTAGGATTTTAATGAATATTGATTATAAATTTTGTTATTGTTTTAAATAAAACTTTTAATATATTTGATTAAATTTATTTGTTTTAAAATAAATTTTTAATAGAAAATTCAAAGCTTTTTATAATATATATTTAATCAATTTTGTGAATATAATTTATAATTTATTTTTCAAAACTTTTATTAAATAAAGTATCAAAAAAAATGAAATAATGATAATGAAATTATAAATTATATTTAATGGATTTTATTATAAAAAAAGCAAGAAAGATTATTACATTATTTATAGTTGTAAATATATAAATGAGTTTAATACAATCATTAAGATTTAACTCAAATATATAGTATACAATTATAATATTAAAAACTTTAAAAACAATATTAAAGAAAAGTTGTATTGTTGATAACGAATATTAAATTATAACTTTTTTATTGTATAATACAATAAGTTTAGTAACTATTTTTAAAAGCATATAAAACTTTAATGCCCTATAATAAACTATAGTTATTTATTTAACAATATTTTCTTTTTCTAATAAATTAAATGAAAAGGTTTTTTTATTTAAAGTTTTATAAAACTTTTTAATTAATATATAAAGTAGCTGATTTAGACTTTTCTAAATAGTAATATTATTTATTTTAAATAAATTATTAATATAATAAAATCCTATTTATAATAACAAAAAAATAAATTATTTATTATATTTTTAATTTTAAATTATACTTTTATTAAATAAAACAGTAATTAGTTTTTTATTAGTTTTTGTAAAAAAAGTTTTATATTGTAAAGTTTTTTGTTTATTAAATTTACAAATAATATAATAAATATAAAATATAATAATATTTTTAATAATTTTTTTATTAAAAAATTATAGATTTAATAATATATATATTTTTTTAATTATAATTTGTTTTTAAATCTTGATTAAATAAACTTCTATTATCTTTTTATTTTTTTGCTTTTTTATAATTTAATAAATTATTACTTTAATAATAAAATATAATATTACTATTAAATATATATTAAATAAAATAAAAAGGTTAATAATATTATTTATTTTTTATTTAAAAAGATTTTTAAATATTTATAAATTTTCTTTTATTTTAATAAACTTTATATACTTAATAAAATCTTTAATACAATTTAATAATATTGTAGTAATTATTATCAATAGAAAATCAATTTTAAATTATATTATAATCCAATATAATATAATATTAATATTCTTAAAAACATATGCTTTATTAATTATTATATATTAAAATAATTTTTCTAAATTTTAAAGTTAAAAAAGTTTATTGATTATTATAATAACATCTGTATTATTTATTATTATATTAAGTTTAAATATACAATAACTTTTTAAGATTGATAAACTATATTATAATCTAAATATTATTATAAAAATAATTATTATAATGTAGGAATTCTTTTTAATATTATTAAATATCTAATATTTTTTGGTAAGTTTTTTTGTAATTTTTTTATAATAGTTTTATTTATTCTTATATTTATTATTATAATAAATATAAATAATAAAGTTTTTTAATATTTTATTTATTTTATTTATTTATTATTTAATTAACTTTAATAAAATAATTAATATTTTTAATTATACTAAAAAAAAGCAAATAAATAAATTAAGTATATTATAAAATTTTTTTTAAAAAGCTTAAAGTTTAATATCGCTATTATTATTAGAATTTGTATTGTTATTTCAAACTATATCAATCTAAAAATAGGTATTTAATTCTTAGATTTACCAAATATTATGTAATATTCTTATTTGGTTATATTTTTTCAATAAATATTTATATTTCTTAAAAGCTTTTTTATACTTATATTTATTCTATATTAATAATTAATGATTTATATAAAGCTAATATATATAACAATTTATCTATATTTAAAAACTAATTATTTTGATAATCTTACTAAAATTAATAATATTTACTAATAAACAAATTTTAATTAAAAAACTTTAAAAAATCCGAATAATTTAATGTATTCTAATAATCTATTAATTTTTAAATTAAAAAGTAAATTTAATTAAAAAGAATCTAAAATATTTAAAATCAAAACCAAAGAATTTATAATTTTTATTATATTTTTATAACTAATAATTTTTATTATTCAATAATATTTTAAGTTTTGTTATTTAATTAATTAAAAATTGAAATAGTATGTTAAAGTTAATAAAACACTTTTTTAAAATTAAAACTTTGATTTTTAAATTTTAAAAAATATTTTCTTTATTTAAATCTAATATATTTATTATAATATTATATAGAATATTTATTGTTAGTTTTTCTAAAAATAATTTATTATTAAAATATTTAAAAATAGTTTAAATATTTAAATATTAATTAAATAACATTTTTAAATTAAAAAGATTTTTTAGATTTTTTATTAATTTTAATAAAATTATTTGATTTATAGATTTTTTAAATATATCAATTATATCAATTTAATTTAATTATTTTTTAAAAACGTTATTTTAATTGGTAGATAAAAAATTAATTTTTATTAATCCTTTTTTTCTTTTTAATTATATAAGCAAATTAAATTTTAAAGGTAATATATATAAATAGGCAAATTAGTTTACAAAGTTTTTTGTAGATTAAACAAAAAATCTTATTTTGTTAGTTTTTAATAAAAATTACAAAAAAGTATATATATTAGATTTTAAAGTTTTATTTAAAATTATATATAAAATGTTTATATTTATTTTATTAAAATCTTTAAATATATTAATAACTAAATTATTAAATATTAATAAATTAATATCTAATTTACTTATACTTTTTTGCTTTTTAGTAGAGAAAATAATAATACAATTTGTATTAGTAATTATATATATTATATATATTTATAAATATATTTTTATTTTAATTTTATTTATTTATTTATTTAAAAAAATGCTATTTTATATAATTAAATTAACTAAATATAAATAATATAAATAAAATATATAATAATTAATATTTTTTTAATTTATTTTATTTAAAAAAATGTTTAAGTATTTTATATCTTTATAATTCTCCCTTTAAATAATAATATTTTATATTATTTTTAATATTAAACTTTTAATATTAGGTATATTAAAAATACAAAGAAATATTATTTATTAATAAAGCTTTTTAAAATATAAAAGAAATTTTTGTGATTTTAAAAACTCAAATATAGTTTTATTATTGGGTATATTTAAATATTTAATTATTTTAGCAAAACTTTATGTAGCTTTAAGTTTTATAATTATACTAGAAAGTTTATATTAAATTGAATTAACATTTTTATTTAATAATAGTGATTTTACTAATATTTTGAAGTGTATGTTTTTAATCGCATATATTATAATTATTAAAGGTTTGGTTTATATAAAGCTTATAAAATTAAAGGTTTGGTTTGTATAAGGTTTATGGGATTAAAAGTTTATATTTGTTGCAAAAATAATAATAATAATGATTATTATTATTAAGGTGGTGGTTAAAGTGATGGTTAAAATAATGGTTAAGGTAATAATTAAAATAGTGATTAAAATGGTGGTAAAGGTAGTAATTAAGGTGGTAATAATGATGATAATTATTGTGTAAAGAATTTGAAGATAAAAAGAAAATCCAATATTGTGTTATAATATATTTTTTTTAAGTAAATATTATATTGAGTGTTGTGTTATATTATGTTTAATTATTGTTTTAAGTGAATATTAATGTCAAAGTATTGTTAAAATTCTAGTTTTGCAAATATAGTGTAATCTTGTATGAAATCTTTTATTTATACTTTAGGTATAGTAAAATATATTTATTATACCTAATAGATAATATTTTATTTTACTTTATTTTATTTTATTTATATTTATTAAATATATATTCGATTATAATATTACTTCTTTATTATTTCTTTATTATTTTTATATATTTATTTTAAATAATTTGAATAATTTAAAAACTAAAGATCTAAATTAAAAACTTATTTATATTAGTTTTACTTAAATAAATACTTAGTATATTATTTGATTAATGAATAATTTAGTGAACGATTTTATATATATTATAATAATTTGTATTTAAATATTAATATATTATTTTTAATATAATTTTAAATAAAAAGTATTTTGGAATTATATTTTTTTTGTTATAAAAAACTTTTTTAACTTTGTTGATTTATATAATATATAAACTAATATTTAAAACTTTTAAGCTAGTTTTGTTATTATATCGTTTTAAATATTATTCTAAATATCGAAAACTATTAAACTATTCAGAAAATTATAATAAAGATCTAGTTCCACTTTTCTATAAGCAAATCCTAAATAAAAAAATAATATTGTAAAATCAGGAGCTAATAATAAAACCAATTTATTATATAATGAAGTTAGTGGATATAGTAAATGGAAGAAAGATATTTAAATTAATAATATTGATAATAATAATGATAATAACGATAAAGTTTATGATAATAGCTTACTATTAACGAAAAGATTTAAATAAATAAAATAAAAGATTTCAATATAAAATAATGTATATTGATATAGATTTATATAATTAAATAACGGATTGAAAACTAATAGGCTTTTTAAAGCTAATATTATAGTACAATCTATATAATCTATATAATCTATTAAAAAAAAATTAAATAATATAAAAACTGTTATTTTAAATAATTCAAATACTATATAAAAGCTTATCAGAACAAGATTAAATCTTAAACTTAAATATGAGATTACTAATAGTTTAGGCAATATAAAGAATGATGATGATGATAATATTATTGATAAAAAAAAAGAACTTTAAAAACATTTGTTAAAAATGTATAAATATATAAAATCTATTAAAATTATATAAATAATAAATAACTAAAAGTAAAAGATATAAAGGGAGTAGGTATATATCAAATATATAAAAATTAAAATGGTTGTTATAAAAGAATTGAAATAATATAATTGATAATAATATATGGTAAGGTTAAATTAAAAAAGGAATTTTGAATTTGTATAATATATTTTTCCTAAATTATTTATTTTTAATATTATATTTAAAATAATATAAGTAAAAATATTAAAAGATTATAAAAATTGGAAATTAATAATTATTAAAATTACAAAATTATTTATTTATAAATAAATAAAAAAAAGTATAAGGGAATTATAATAATATATTAATTTCTAAGATATTATAAATGTTTTATTTAAGGATTATAAAAAGTATTAATTATTTATATTATTTTGATTATTTAATTAAATTATTAAATAAAATAAAATATCATTATTTGAAAAAGAATTCTTTAAATATATATTCTTTTATTTTGTTTTGTTTTAAATTAAATTAATTTAATATAAATACAATTATAAAGATTTTAATAATAATTAAATTAATACAATTATTTAAATTTTATAAATAATAAGAATTTTCAAAGTACATTTAAAAGTATTTTTTGTTAATTTATAATAATTTATATAAAAAAGATAAATTCTATAATTTATTTGTAAACAACTTTTTATTTTATGAAATATTATTTCCAAATTGATAAAAATTATGTATTATAATTGATTCTAATAAGGATTTTAATAATATAAATAATAAAAGCTTTTTTAATTAATATAAATAATTTATTTTTTATTAATTGTTTATTGCTTTTTGTTTAATATTAATTAATTTGTTAAAAAGATTTTTACTGATTTTTTATTTATATTTTGATATTTTTATTATAATTAACTAATATCTAAAGTAAAGTTAATTTGAATAGAATTGTTAATATTAATAATAATAATAGTAATATTGATTTAAAGATATATAAAATATTTAAAGAAAAGGTTTTTTAATAATATTTTGCGATATTTTTTTATATTACTTAAACAAATCTATTGTATATACATTTATTTAGTTATATAATATTATAAAAAACAAAACAATTAATTAAAATATATATTATTTATACTTTACCTTTTTTTTTTCTTTTTTCTTTTTTTTTACTTTTAATTATATTTTTAACTTTTTTTATTATACATTTAAATTTATTGATTGTTAAAACCTTATTTTAATTTAAAATGATAATTCAAAACTTATATATTGTAAACCTTGCTTTTAATAAACAAAAACTTATCACTACCCTTATTTTAATTGAAAAAGCAAAACTTATTGTTATCGCTTTTATTTTAATTAAAAAATTTGTTATTACCACTTTTATTTTAATTATTTTAGAATCTATTATAAAATAAAAGTTGAGTGTTTTAATATTAAAGTTAGCTTTTGCTTATTAAAAGATCAACTTTATTGGTAATAATAATAATAATAATAATAATAATATTATTGTTACTTTTACTTTTATTGTTATTCCTTTTTATAATATAATTAATTTTATTGTTTATAATAAAAATAATTTTGTTAAAATTCCGTTTTTTATAATCCTTCAAAACTATATAATTATTAATACTACTTTAAATAATATTAAATTTTTTATATTTTTTTAAAAAGAAAATATATTAAATAAGTTTTTAATATTTGATTTTATAAATATTTAATTAATTAAATTTAATATATTAAACTTTAATAAAAGTTATTTGTTTTTAAATAAAGAAAAATCCTATTTTTAATTTTAAATTGTTTTTTATAAAACCTATTTATATTAAAGAGTTTAATATAATATTTTATAAATTTAAAACTTTTTAGCAAAATAACTATATTATTCAAAAAATAATTGGGATTAAAATAGTTTATAATTAATTATATATATTAATTAAACATATTTGTTTATATATTTATATATATAATATAAGTCAAAATTATCTTAATCAATTATTCAAGTTTAATACTTTTAATAAGCTTTGCAATCTTTAATATAATTATACTAATTATAAAGTTAATTTTTAAATTAAAATAAAGATATTAATTCAAAAGTATTTTAATAGTTTTTTTTTAGTGTTTTTTAAGAATAGAAGATATTGATAAAAAGATTGAAGAATTAAAAAGATTGTATTTGAATAAAAAGTGATTATTATTAGTAAAGTTGAAATATGTGTTTATGTGTTTTCAAATATTTAAGTATTAATAAAAGTATGATTTTATTATATTATTCAATTAATAAATTATATATTTTAATAATAAATATTTAATAAAATTATATATAAAGTTTATATTAATATACTTTGAAGTATATAAATAAATAAAAAAAAAGAAAGAAAAAAAGGAAAAAAAGAAAGAGAAAAAGGAAAAGAAAAAGGAAAAAGGTATTTTTTTGAATTCTTTTAAATATCTTAAAATATTTTTGATTATATTTATAAATCAAATTGAGATAGTATAAAGTTGATTTTGTAATTATTTTAAAATGGTGTAAAAAAAGCTATTAGTTTTGAAATATTTTAAAAGATTTTAAATTATTTTTAAGGATTTTGGGATATTTTTAATTTAATTTTATATAATGTGAAAATTAGTTTTAGCTAAGAACTATTTGCAAATAGTTGAAAGATATAATTAAGAAAGTTTTGAAATTATTTTAAACCCTTTAAATTATGCTTATAAGAATGTTTTAAGGTTTTGTTATAGAAAATTAAAAAGATTGCAAAATAATTTATATATTAATTCAAAATAATATTTGTATTATATAATTATTTTGTTTTAGATAATTAATAAATATCTTTTTAATAAATCAGTTTTTTTATTTTATTTTACAATTGAATTAATCGATTCTAACAATACTTCATTGCGTATTTAGCATCGTTTAAGATGTTTTAAGATTGGTTTACAAACTAAAGACTATTTTAAGATTATCTCAAATCCATACAAAGACTGTATTGAAACTGTGTAAGGATAGCTTAAAGATATTTCAAAATATATAAAACTAATTTTAAGCTTTTTATAATTATTTTAATAATTATAAAAAAAATGTTTTAGAATTAATTTAATTGTAATAATTTATTAATTGTTTTTTTAATTTAAAATATTTTTATAATTAAAATATTTCAAAATTATTTCAAAAAAGTTTTAAAATTATTTTAAACTTTTTTTTATTATTTATTTATATTAATAATTTCTATTAATATTATTAATACTATTAATACGATTAATAATTATTTCAAAAAGCAATCTTTATATATTTCAAAAATATTCATTATTATTAATATATTTATATATATTTTAACTAAAAGCCCTTTATATAAAAAAAATACTTTATCCTCCTTTTCGAATTTTGCACCCAATCTCATTATAACTATAATAATCGTCTTAATAATCGCTTTAATATTTATATATCAAGCCTTACCTTATCCAACTTTAATTTGATTTTATTTATATTATTATTAACAAATCCATTATTATTTGAAGGCCTTACTTTTTTGCTTATTTAATTGCTATTTTAAAAAAACCAGTAATTATTATCAACTTCAATTTTATTATTATTAAATTTAATTATATAATTCTTTTTGTAATTTTTTTTATTTATAATATTTTTCTATCTAATACTATTTATTTTATTAATTCTTTTATTTTTATTTTGTTTTATATTATTCTTTTTTATATTTTTTTTTATATTTTTTTATTTTTATTATTAAAATTATTGTTATTATTATTATTATTATTGTTATTTTATAATTTGTTTAAAAAAATATTTATTATATATTTTCGATTATAATAAAGTATAAATAAACTACAAATTATTATTTTATAATTCATTTTAATAATCAATAATTAAAAATAAAGGTTATATATATTAATATTGTTAAAAATACTTATAATAAAAAAAAGGTACCGTTTTTTATTAAATCTTATTATAACAAATTAATATATTTAATATAATATGTTTTTTTGAATATAATAAAAATCATTTATTTTAAATATAATTTGTTTATTAAATTTTTTAAAAGAAACTTATTAATATTATTGTATTTTATTTTCTTAATTAAATTAAATAATATTCCTAATATAATAATTTAAATTTTTAAATATTATATATATACAAATTATATTAAAAATATTTATTTTTATTAAAGCTTTAAATTAATTTAACATTTAATAAATAATTAAATAGTATTATTAACAATCTTATTAACTTTAACAAAATTTAAAAGGTCTTTTTTATTATTATTTATTTTATTTTATTATACCCTTTTAAATTTACAAGTATTATTTTGTAATAAATATTATCAACAATCTTTAAATTATTATTGTTATTATTTCTATCATTTTTTATATTATTATTCTAATTCCTTTTTGTAAATAATATAAAACTATAAATTAATATAAAATAGTATATTTCGATCATTTTTATCAGATCAACAAGCTCAAAATAGTTATCTACCTATGCCCCTGTAAACCCAAGATATAATGATTGCGACACAATGTCTTTCGCGAATTTTGGTTTCCTTCCATCTTCAAATTCTTACCACTACCACTTCAACTATCATTTTAATCATCATTATTATCTTAACTATTACTTCAATTATTACTTTAACAATAATAACCATTACTATTATTATTACTTTATTTATTATTATTACTACTATTTTATTTACTATTATATCTATTATCTTATAAACCTTATACAAATTAAACTTTTAATAATTATAATATATACAATTAAAAATATATATTTTAAAATATTAAAAAAATTGTTATTATTAAATAAAAATATAAATTTAATTTAATATAAACTTTTTAATATAATTATAAATTTTAAAATTATATAAAATTTTATTGAAATAGTTAAATATTTAAATATATTTAATAATAAAGTTATATTTAAATTTTTAAAATTATAAGAATTTCTTTTATATGTTAAAAAGTTTTATTAATAAATAATAATTTTTTGTATTTTTAATATATTTAATATTAAAAGTTTAATATTGAAAATAATACAAAATATTATTATTTAAAAGAAATTATAAAGATATAAAATATTTAAGTATTTTTTTGAGTAAAATAAGATAAAAAAATATTAATTATTATATATTTTATTTATATTATTTATATTTAATTAATTTAATTATATAAAATAATATTTTTTTAAATAAGTAAATAAATAAAATTAAAATAAAAGTATATTTATAAATATATATAATATATATAATTTTTAATATAAATTATATTATTATTTTTATTAAAAAGTAAAAAAGTATAAGTAAATTAAATATTAATTTATTAATATTTAATAATTCAATTATTAATATATTTAAAAGTTTTAATAAAATAAATATAAATATTTTATATATAATTTTAAAAAAGGCTTTAAAATTCAATATATATATATTTTTATAATTTTTATTAAAAACTAATAAAACAAAATCCTTTATCTAATTTATAAAAAACTTTATAAGCTAATTTATTTGTTTATATATATTATTTTTAAAATTCAATTTGTTTACATAATTAAAAAAAAATTAATAAAAATTAGCTTTTTATTTATTAATTAAAATAATATTTTTGGAAAATAATTTTAATGAAATGATATTAAGATAATTAATATATTTAAAAAATTTAAAAACTAAATAATTTTATTAAAATTAATAAAAAATCCAGAAAATCTTTTTGATTTAAAAATATTATTTAATTAATATTTGAATATTTAAACTATTTTTCAATATTTTAATAATAAACTATTTTTGAAAAAACTAATAATAAATATTTTATATAAGATTATAATAAATATATTAAATTTAAATAAAAAAAATGCTTTTTAAAATTTAAAAATCAAAGCTTTAATTTTAAAAAAATACTTTATTAATTTTAATATATTATCTTAATCTTTAATTAATTAAATAATAAAATTTAAAGTATTATTAAATAATAAGAATTATTAGTTAAAAAAATATAATAAAGATTATAAATTTTTTAGTTTTAATTTTAAATTTTTTAAATTTTTTAAATTTTTTTTAATTAAATTTATTTTTTAAATATAAATAAATTATTATATAAGTCCCCTACCCTACTTCTCGGCCACCCCCCCTTCTCGGCCACCTTTTCCCACCAAAAATAGTGATTTTGGCCTATCTATAAAACCATCAAAACTTAATATTACCAGGGGCCTGCGAGCCCCCGGACCCCTTGCTTTTCGAGAAAGTATTATTTAAACTTAGTTTTATTATAAGTTTTAATTTATAAATTTTATTAAAGTTTATATTGTT
>NGKG01000004.1:0-11198 GCA_002162505.1 Myriosclerotinia scirpicola
CCCTAACCCTAACCCTAACCCTAACCCTAACCCTAACCCTAACCCTAACCCTAACCCTAACCCTAAAATGACGAATTCGGTCATCGCGTACTAGCCCCTAATATAATATAACCGAATCGGTCATTCGTACTAACCCCCTCAAATCGCTATAACCAAAAGCGTCACCACAACACAAAAGTATCGAGTCGTAATAACCGTTTTAATCATACCAACTCAACACCCTCGCATCGTAGTAACGCTTTTGGTCACCACATACCAAAAAGTAAATTGATTATAACCAAATCGATCACCATACCCTTATTTTCAACAATTTCGGCTAAAATCCCTCATACAGAACCAAAGTATCAACAACGACTTGCTTATTCCAACGTAACTCCTTCAATATAAATCATACGAAACTAAAATTAAGCCCTCAAGAATCCTTGATTACATACAATACCAAGTATCCATTTTAAGCCTAGTTCATTTTTTCGACGTCCCCCCACGTTTGGACCTCCCCCCACAACATGAAAAGATTTAGATGGAATGTATATTAACAACGACAATACCTTTAATTGCCTATAACTTCTGCTATACAAATCGTGCAGATAAACAAATTAGATAAATACAACAATCAAACATATACAATATTACAATACAAATTTAAAAAAAACTTTTAAAAAAAATATCATTTTGATATCCCCCTACATTTGGACCTTTTTTTACAACATAAAAAGATTTAGATGGAATATATTTATCTTTTCGTTTTTGGACACTTAAAGGAGTGTATTGATCCTAAAGCGTTCCTGGTACTTTTTGAAAATGATCTTATTGTAAGGTTAAAAAGCAAAATACATCTCTATAGTATTATCTCTCAAATCATTATAAATATAATTTAATAATAGAAATTGATTAGAATTAATCCAAATCTTGATTTTAGTTTTGTTTATAAATTCTTTGTAAAATAAAAATTAGGAATATAAAGTTAATATAGTAAATAAAGATTAAAGCAATGATAAACTAGATAAAGGCTTTATTAGTAGATTATTTTTAATAAAAGATATTAAGTTTTCAAATTGAATATTTGAAAATAATATTAACTAAACGGATTTTTTGTAATTAATAATTTAAAAGAAATTTTATAATCCTAATAATTGTTGAATTAAATTAATTGTTTTGTAAAGATTTTGTTGAATTTGTTAAATCCATTATTTTATAATAATAATCTTTTTATTATATTCTATTATTGATTTGTTTTTGTTCTAATTTATTTAGTAAAAAAGAAATTAGAAGCTTTTCAATAAATAACCAATTTTTATTAAACTTTAAAGTTCCCCTATTTAGTATATAAATATTATATATAAAAGTTTAATATATTTTTTTAATAGTATATCTTGTTGATTTTTTATTAAAGGATTTTTAAAAAATTGTTATTTAAAAACCAAATATTGTTTTTCCAAAAAGATTTTTACAAAAACAAAAAGTTTTGCTTTTTATATAAATAATAATATTTACTTAATATATTAACTAATTTTAAAAAACTAAACTTTCTTATTTTATTATAATAAATATATATTAACAAATCAAAACAATAATAATAAAGTTAGTATAAATAATATATTTCGATTTATTAATAGTATTTTAAAAATAAAATAAAAAAATCCTAAAAAGTATTTAATAGTTTTTTTAATAACAATATTATAATATTAATTATAAAATTCTTTTTGATAAATATAATTTTTAATATTAAAAAAGAAATCTTGGAATAATACTTTATTTGATATAGTAATGATATTAAGTTCTAAATATTTTGTTTTCTTTAATTGCTATTATTTATAAATATAATTAAAATAATACAAAGTTTTATATTAAATATATTTTAAATCTTTTTTTTAATTATTAATTAATAAATCTTAATATTCTAAATATTTCTTTTTTAATACAATTTATTAAAAATTATCTTATCTATATTTATTAATAATATAAAATATATATAAACAAAAAACTATTATAGTTAATTGTTTTTATTTAGTAATATACAAATTTTGAAAAGTATAATTTTTAAGCTAATTGATAGTAGTTATTAATAACTTAAAACCATATATATTTATAATAAAAAAAGCTAATTAACATAAAAGAATGTAATTAATGTTTTTAAATAGAATTTAATCTTTCAAAATATTAAAAGTTGTTTTAACAATATTCTTTAAAATATATTTAACAATTTCTTTTAATGTTTATATTAAAGCTATCAATAAATATTATAATACTTTTAAATTAGTATTTTTTGTAAAATCTTTGTAGTTTTTTAAATGTTTAAAGGTTTTAAAATTAGATTGTAATATATAAAACTTTAATAATATAGGGTTAAAATATTTGTTAAAATAAAGATACCAATATATTTTTGTATAAAAATTGTTATAATTATTATTGGTTTTTAAAAAGGCTTTATTATAAATATTATACAATATATTTGGATAATTATTTATTAAATCCAATTTGTTTGCTTTAGATTTTAATTTAATAACAAAAATCGAATTGGGTTTGTAATCAATTATAAATGTAATTTTAAATTATAAAGAATCCCAAAATTGAAAATATATAATCTTATATTTAATTTTTTAAATATAATTGTTCTAAATGTATTTTTTAATAACATTTAACTTTTTTCATTTGTGCTTACAACTTTAATATCCATAATCTTGTATAAAAAGTGTAAAAATAAATATTGGTTTTTAGTTGTTTATAATAACAAAAAGCGAAGATATATAATTCTTATTAAATATTAATATATTATTAATTGTATAAAAATAATTATTTTTTTTGAATATATTTAATTCTAAATCGCTTTTGTATATCTTTTCAAAACTATAATTTTTGAGTTTGAAATATTATTTATAAAACTTATTTTTTATAGAAAAATTTAAGTTATATTTATTATAAAAATACTTTATTAATAAATTAGTTTAAATACTAAAACCTTATATAATTTGTTTATATGCAATTAAAGATTAACATTTATAATAAAAAAAAAATAATCTAATTATATTTAGTATATTTATAAGCTGAATAATAATAAATCGAATAATTTTAATATATATTAAAAATAAAACTAAAGGTTTATATTTAAAAATATATATATTTTATATATTATTGTTTAAAAACCCAAAAGTTGTATAAAATAATATACGGAATTGTTCAATAATAAGAATTTTGAAAAAAGTAATTGTAAGTTTCAAAGTTATAATAAAAAACAAACTATAATCTTTTTTATATAATTATTAATATTTTATAAATTTAAAAAAATCTTTTAGAATTTATTTATACAAATTGTTAATAAAGTGATTAATAATAATATATAATAAAACTAAATTATTAAAAAAATAAAAAAATATAATATAATATATTAGAAAAAGCTATATAATTAAGAAAGCTTTATAAAAAAATAAAATACTATCACTAAAATTTTTAGATTTTAGAGTATAGTAATAATTATTGTTATTATATTTTAATCTTTTTAAAGTATAGTAATAGTTATTGTTATTATAAAACGAAAATCATTAAATTTATAATAATATTTGTTATCGCTAAATTGTTATTTACTTTATTAATTTGTAATACCAAATTTAATTAGTATAATCGAAATCTACTTTATTACTAAAATTTTTTAGACTTTAAAATATAATAACAATTATTGTTATTATACTTTGATTTTTTTAGAATACAATAATAGTTATTGTTATTATAAAATAAAAATTACTAAATTTATAATAATATTTAGTTATCAAATTATCAAAACCTTTATTTAATAACCAAAACTAATCCTAAATGTAATTTGTTTAATATATTAATATTTTATTTATAATATTAATTATAATAATATTTTTAATTATTTACAATTTTTTTTAAATAGGTTATATAGATAAACAAATTAAATAAATAAAACAATTAAATATATACAATATTATAATATAAATTTAAGAAAAAGTTTGGGGGGGATATTATTTTTGATCTTTTTATAGTTTTGAACCTTATTGTGCATCTTAAAAAGATTTAGATGGAGTATATTATACTATAAACTAGGAACAGGTAATAAGCCCGTGATAATAGTAAAACTAATTTATTTATATATTAGTATTTATTTTAATAATATCTTTTTTATATTTTATTTATAACATTTTTTAATTTAAATAACTAAATCAATTTCTTAGTCTAAATAATTGAATTAATTTCTTAGTTTAAATAACTAAACCAATTTTTTGGTTTAAATAGTTAAACTAATTTTTTGGTTTAAATAACTAAATTAATTTTTTAATCTAAATAATTAAACCAATTTTTTGATTCAAATAACTAAACCAATTTTTTAATTTAAATAATTAAACCAATTTTTTGGTTTAAATAATTAAATTAATTCTTTAATTTGATAATTAAATAAATTTTATATTTTAATATTTTATAATTAAATAAAAATATTATAAAAAAGTTTTAATTATTAATTAATAATAATAAATATTTTAATTAAAAAATAAAAGTTCAAATAATATATATTTATTATTAATTATTAATAATTAAATAAAAAAACATTTTTTATAATTTGAATTAATAAATATTTGAAAAACTTTAAGCAATTTTATTATAAATAATAATAAATTATTAAATTTAGTATTTATTAATTTTTAAGTTTAATAATATTTTTCTTTATTTTTAGGAATCCAAAATCTATATTATTTAGAATTATAATTGTTTAATTTTTTAAAGGATTTTTATTAAAAGTTAAGCTTTAAAAGAAATATAATAATATTATCTTCTTTTTTTAAAATTTTGAAATTTCAAATTATTAGATTTCTTTATATAATATATTGTTTATAAAAGAATATTTTGTATAGAAAATCTTTTAGATAAAAATATATTTTATAAAAAAATTAAATAAATAAATATATAATTAAATATTTTATAATAATAAATTCAAATATATAATTAAATATTTATTTATTATATAAATTGTTTATAAAAACTTATTTAATATTTGATTTGTTTAAATCAATTATTTTTAACTTTTTTATAATTTTTATAAATTGATTAATTATAATAAACTATAATTTAAATTAATATAGAATTATAGTTTTTATTATAATTATTTATAATTATTAATATATTATATATTAAATATAATTAATTTTAAATATATTATTTTTATTTAATTATTATTAATATTAATTTCAATATATTTTTATTTAAATTCCTCCATTGTTTTCTTTTTCGATTTATTTACTATATCTCCTTTTAATTTATTTATTATATCTTTTTTTAACTTATTTATTATATCTTCCTTTAACTTATTTATTATATTCTCTTCCAATTCTTTTATTATATCTTTTTTTAATTCTTTTGTTATATTCTTTTTTAACTTATTTATTATATTTTTTTTTAATTCCTTTATTATTCCTTCTTTTAATTTTATTATTATTTCTTTTTATAAATTATTTATTAATTTTTTTTGTAAATTATTTATTATTTCTTTCTATAAATTATATATTATATTTCTTTTTAAATAATTTAAGTTTTTGTTTAATAAATTATTTATCCTACTTTTTTTATGATAATTTAATATTGCTTTTTATAAACTTTTTATTCTTTTTTTTTTTTTTTAATTAATTTATAATATCATTATTTTTATTTATATTTATATTTAATTAAGATTTAATATTATCTTTTATTTAAAAATTATATTTTAATTATAATATTATATTATTTTTTAATTAATATAAAATTGAATAACTAATTTAAAAAATGTTTTTATTAAAAATACTATATTATTAATTTATTTTTCAAATAATTTTTTATTTTTTTCCTTGCTTTTATAAATACTTTAATATAATATAAAATATTTTTAAAAAATTTGATTTAATATATAATATAATATTTTAATTAATCTTTTTTTTTTTGTATTTGTAATTAATAATTATAAATTTTATAATTTTTTTTTATTTATTAATAACTTTTTGATTTTGTAAATAAAATCTTTTATTTTTTAATAAAAATAAATTTAATTTAAATATATTAATAAATTATATTTAAAAAATTGATTAAATAATTGAATAATATATTTAAAATATAATAATTTTAATATAATTATTATTTTATATAATATAGTTTTCTATAATAGCCTTTAACCTTTTTATTATATTAGTTTTTTATATTATTAGTTTTATAATATATTAGTTTTATAATATATTAATTTTATATTATATAAGTTTTTAACAAATAAATATTAAGTAAATATAAAATAAATTTTAAATAAAATTATTTATTTATATTTTTTATTTAATATATATTGTATTATTTATATTTTTTATATATATTTTATTAATTTATTTAAAAAATATTTATTAATATTTGTAATTTTAAAATCAATCATTTTAAATGAAAATAGTTTGTATAAAATAAACTTTAAAAAAAAATGGAATAAATAAATAAGCAATTAAAAATAAAAAAGATTAATCTTAATTAAAACAAATTAAAAAAAAGTTTATTATAAAAACTGATATTATAAAAAAAAAAAGATTTAAAGTTAATAATAAATAATAATTATATTTGTTTTAATTTTTTTAATAAATACATTTAATTTATTTTTAGTCTTACATTTTTTAAATGATATTAAATAATATTAATTTAAAGATATAGTTATTACTTTTTAAGAAATATAATAATATTAAAAAACAATTAATTTACAATTTTTTTAAATTATATTTTATTAATTAATTTGAAAATTATTAATAAATTAAAAACATTTTATATATATTCAAAAGTTTATTATTAAAATATTATAAAAAAAAGTGGAAATATTTTTAATTAAATATTTTAATAATAAAAATACTTTATTATTATTTGAATATATATTAATTAATTTTAAATATTATAATTATTTATTATTTATAATAAAAGAATTATTATTATAATGTGAGATAATATTTTTTTTAAAATATTTTTAAAGAATAAAATTGTAGAATATTAATAATATAAAAATAATTTAAAAATAAAAAAAAATATAATAAAAATATTAATTTTTGAATTTAAATATTTAATAAATAAATATTCAAAAATAATATTTTTTTATAATAATATTTATAAAAAATATAAAAAAACTAAAATATAAAAGAATTAAAAATATATTTTTTTACAAAGTTAAAGGTTTTTTATAATTTATTTCATTTTTTACTTTTTTATAAAGTTAAAGGTTTTTTGCAATTTACTTTATTTTTTTTTGCTTTTTAATAAGAATTAAATAAAAATCAAAAAATATTAATTTTAAATTTAGTGCAAAAATTATATTTTCAAATTATATTTATTAAATAGAGAGATTTATATTAAATCTTGTTTTGTTAATTATTTTAATCTTTTAATAAAAATTAAATAAAAATCGAAAAATATTAGCTTTGAGTTTAGTATAAAAATTATATTTTTAAGTTACATTTTTTATTTAAGTAGAGAATCTATTTAAGATAGATGGTTTAGGGCAGGCGAGGTAGAGTAGGGGGGGTGGATTTTTATTTAAAAAATGTGATTTAAAAATCAATTAAAAGTGGAATAGAGAGGTTTATATTAAGTTTGCTTTAATTAGATATATAGAAAATATAAAAAATAAATATAAAAGGGTTTCTTTTTAATATAATTATTATAAAAATTGTTTTACCAATTCCTTTAATTCTTTTAATTATTTTAATTCCTTTTTTCCTTATTTCTTTTAATTCTTATAATTATAAAAAATTTATAAATATTTTAATGGTAATATTTTTTTAGTTTGATAATTTAAAATATTTAATAATAATGAGATTATTATTAATTTACAAAATTTATATCTTGTATTTTATTTTTATTTATTTGATTTCTTTTTTTATTTTATTTATTTTTTTAAACTTTTTCTTTTTTACAATTTATAATTGATTTATTATTAATTATATTATTAAAAATAAAATTTTCCTTTTAATAAATATATATTCAAATTAAATTAATAATTAGATTTTTGAAATAATAAACTTTTTATTAATTTTAAAAATCTTTTTTTCAAATTTTTAACTAATTTAAATTTATTTGAAATTTATCTATTAATATTTTATATTTGAAAAATTAGATTTAAAATATAATTTTTATAATATAAAATAAATATATATTTTAAAAAAGTAAATGATTATAAAAGTTTATTTATATTTTTTTAATTTAAAATAATTTATAATATTAAAAAATATTTAAGTATATAATTTATTAAAAAAACTTTAATTATAAAAATAATATACAATTTATATAATAATTTTAACTTTTTTGAATTTAGGAATTATAATTTAAAAATTCTATTTCTTTTTTGTAATTTAGGAATTCTACTTTTTTTGTAATTTAGAAATTCCAATTTAAGAATTATAATTTAAGAATTCTATTTTTTTTGTAATTTAGGAATTCTAATTTAAAAATTCCAATTTAGGAATTATAATTTAAGAATTCTATTCTTTTTATAATTTAGGAATTTCAATTTAGAAATTCCAATTTAGAAATTTTAATTTAGAAATTATAATTTAAAAATTCTATTTTTTTTGTAATTTAAAAATTCTAATTTAAAAATTCCAATTTAGAAATTTCAATTTAGAAATTATAATTTAGAAATTCCATTTTTTTTGTAATTTAAAAATTTTAATTTAAAAATTCTAATTTAAGAATTATAACTTAGAAATTCCAATTTAAAAATTATAATTTAAAAATTCTACTTTCTTTGTAATTTAAAAATTTTATTTTTTTTTGTAATTTAGGAATTCTACTTTTTTTATAATTCAAAAATTCTACTTTTTTTATAATTTAAAAATTCTATCCCTTCCTTTTATAATTTAGAAATTCCACTTTTTTTATAATTTAGAAATTATAATTTAGAAATTTTATTTTTTCTATAACTTAGGAATTCTATTTTTTTTTGTAATTTAAAAATTTTACTTTTTTTATAATTTAAAAATTCCATTTTTTTTATAATTTAAAAATTCCATTTTTTTTATAATTTAAAAATTCTATTTTTTTTTATAATTTAGAAATTCCACTTTTTTTATAATTTAAAAATTCTACTTTTTTTATAATTTAAGAATTCTATTTTTTTTATAATTTAAGAATTTTATTTTTTTTATAATTTAAAAATTCTATTCTTTTTTGTAATTTAGAAATTTTACTTTTTCTATAATTTAGGAATTTTATTTTTTTTATAATTTAGGAATTTTTTTTTTTTTTGTAATTCAAAAATTCTACTTTTTTTATAATTTAAAAATTCTATTTTTTTTATAATTCAAAAATTCTATTTTTTTTATAATTTAAAAATTATAATTTAGGATTTATATTTTTTTTATAATTTAGAATATTTATATTTTTTTTATATTTAAAAATTTAAAATTTAAAATTTAAAATATAAAATAATATAATAAATTAATAAATATTTAAATATAAAAATATTCAAATAATTTTAATTTTTAAAATTTATTTAAATAAAAAAAAATTTCAAGGTTCTTTAAATTCTTTATTTTCTTAAAATTACATATAAATTTTTGTATTATATATAAACTACAAATATCAAAAAATAATTTATATTTTCAAAATTTTTTATATTTGATTAAAAATCAATTAAATATTATATTATAAAATAATTAAGATTGTTATATTCAAAATCAAAAATAAATTCGAATAACTTTTTTTAATTTTTTGAAAAGTTGTTTTTGCCTTAAACTTAACCTCAATACAATATTTAAAATCTATGGTTTTTATTAGGCTGAGGAGGGTTACCGAAGATACATATAGATATTTTGATTGAGATAACAAAACCAGTTATTGCTTATTAGCTTTTTAAGTTGTTATAACTATTTTGATTATTGTTTATTAGTTCCTAATATAATATAATTGAATCGGTTATTTGTACTAACCCCTTTAAATCGTTATAATTATTTTGGTTATTATATATTAGTCCTTAGTATAATATAACTAAATTAATTATTTATACTAACTCCTTCAAATTGCTATAACTAAAACGGTTATTACAATCTAATACTTTTGTATTATTATAACTAAAACGGTTATTACGATTTAATACTTATGTATTGTAGTAATGTTTTTGGTTACTATATATTAAAGGGTAGGTTGATTATAATCAAATCGGTTATTATACCCCTATTTTCAACGATTTTAGTTAGGCTATATTTTTGTTTTTAACGATTTCGACTAGGGTCCCTTGTATAGAATTAGAGTATTAACAACAACTTACTTATTTCAATATAACTTCTTTAATATAAATTATATAAAGTTAAGATTAGGTTCTTAAAGATTCTTAATTGTATACGACATCGGGTATCCATTTTAAACTTAATTCATTTTTTTGAACCTTTTTTTGTATTTGGACTTCCTTTTATAGCATAAAAAGATTTAGATAGAATATATTTTAACTGAGATGACAAAACCGGTTATCGTATACTAGCCTCTCGGAGTGCGATAACTAAAATAGTTATAACACTTTGACCCTTTAGCAAAATATAACGAATTCGATCATCGCATATTGATTTCGGCTAGCTACACTTCATTTAAGTTAGGTTTTTAACAAAAATGACGAAATCGGTTATATTTTACTAGCCCTTTAGGGTACTATAACTAAAACAATCACCGCACCCTAAAGATATCAGGGTGCAATAACGAGTATAGTTATCGCATCCCAGCACCCTTAAGGTATAATAACTATTTTAGTTATAGCACTCCGATCCTTTAATAAAATATAACGAATTCGATTATCGCATATTAGCTCTTAATACAATATAACCAAATCGATGATTATACCCTTGTTTTCAATGATTTCGGTTAGGTTACACCCTTGTTTAATCTAAGGTCCCTCATACAGAATTAGAGTATTAACGACAACTTGTTTATTCCAACGTAACTCCTTTAATATAAGTCGTACGAAGCTAGTATTAGGCCCTCGAGGATCCCTGATTGCATGCGATACCGGGTATCCATTTTAGGCCTAGTTCATTTTTTTTGACCTCCCTGTGGTTTTGGACCTCGCCGTGTACGTTAAAAAGATTTAAATGAAGTGTAATAAAAACATACTATATTGATTTATTAATTAAATAATCAATATTTTTTAATAAAACCTATATTAAAATAATCAATAAAATCAAAGCTTTTTATTATATTAATAATATTTTATAAAA
>NGKG01000004.1:20807-39418 GCA_002162505.1 Myriosclerotinia scirpicola
TTTTTTCTCCCGTGGTAGTGTATTATTGATTATGTATCACTTCTGAATCCTGTGCTGGTGGTTGTGGTAAATGTGGGTCTATTGGTTCGGTTGTTGTTGTCGCCGGCAACGTCGTCGGTATTGTACATACGCGACTGAAGTTTTGTTTACATCTCATATACAATCAAATGGTAGCCAGGGAGAGCGCGATAACGAGATAAGAATATGAAGCTCAGAAAGTTCAAATGAGTAGGTGCCATTTGCATTTTTGAGCCTTGTGATTGATGAAGAATAAAACCACGACGTAGATAGGAGTGAAGAACGTATAGTGACAATCTAAGGTGAATAGTATTGGCATTAATAAGACAAGTACACGACGCACATCTCTCAGTCATGGAGGTTTTCGGGCGAGATGTGAATAAAGCAATTGAGGATTGTAGGTCTCATTCTTGGGCCCTCGGTCACATTTAAATGGAAGCTCATTGTGTAAAAGTCTCCTATATATTTGCAGACATATTAATGGTGTCATTTCTGTGATGATAAGGCTCAAACTTTGAAACTTCGTAAGAAAATTAGGGTAACTCTAGTGATTGATCAAAGTAATATCGTATGTTGAAAAGTAATCGGTGGATATTCGGGCTGTGGTTGACAAGTTTTCCCGCATTAGTTTTAATCCTAATTAGCAGCATCACCAGTCCGGATTGTAATTAGAATTGATATGGAATTGACTATGTGAACAGCACGACCTCTGAGTGGGATTTCATCTTCTTCAAGCTCCGCGATATTACTGATAGATGAGGCTCTTCATCCGTTGCCCAATTTCATCTCATCTTCGGAAGAAATGGAACGGGTGCCTGCAATAAATATCGAAGCAGACTCTTCGTCGAAATGGGCATTAGAAATCGGATCTAGACATCGGCGGCTCAGTGGACGTACAAAAACTATTCCCGCTCTCCTGATACCTTGTTTTTCTAACTAACTTGCAGTCCATAGCTATTCATCCTAATCATCCAATATCACTCCGCTCCCTTCCTCTCCCCAAATCGATGGATGATGTTCGGAACTGATTCGAGTGTTATGATCCAGGGCAATATATTGAATGCCTCGGACGAAGTTGAATTTCTGCGCATTTTCGATGGGTGTATAGAAATACTCACAACCTATCTAGTTGTGCAACCAATTGAGTGACTTTGAGCCCGATTGGTAATATTATATTTTCGGTCGGAGTTGAATTTCACCATGGCATACTTTCCCATTACTACCGCCTGATTCAAACATTCGAATACCGATTCTTCGAGAATCGATATCAGGGAACTCAATCTCAACAATGTTTATGCTACAACTCTATATATTGTCGACTTCCCAGACAATCGAACTGAGATAGTAAGGGAAACCGATATGAAACAACCAATTCAGCAATACTGTTGCGAGAATTGCGAGTAGCGGCTGAGGCATCACCACACACATAGTAAGTTCTGTAGTTTTGGCTTCAGTGTATTTCATTCGAGCATGTATAGTAAGATGATCTGAAAGCCATTCCATCTCAGATTCATATCGGCGTGAGCCAGGAAATAAAAACAGTATCATTACATCATCAAATAGTGGTAGAATCTCCATTTTCCTATTCAATATGCCCCCAGTTCATTATTTCCGTTATCGAGAGTATGGTTACCGATAAGAATGTCACCTTCAGCCTCTGGAAGCTTCCTGTTACAAAGACACAACAACTTCATGATTGGCTATTTTTGCAGGCTTCAATTGAAGGGCAAAAGGAATAACCGGAATATTCATTGTTGAAAGATCACTAAAAACAATTACTTTAGTCAAATCACACAAACTACAAACGATACTGGGGTCCCCAGGAGGACTGTATATAGGTGATAGTATTTATGGATGCATGTTTGGAAATAAGTGAATCCATTTTAGCTTTACATTTTAGAAAAATATGATGATGAGGTACACTTCTGGAGGGTAGAAAGCTCATTGAAAGGGAAAATGGTAGATGCTATGCCGAATTGTAGTGACACTTTTCAAACATGTTTGATCATCAAGGCACAGGTGGAAATCTGGGGGATGTCTTTGATATGATGGATGTTTAACTATATGATGATGGTGACAGAATATCTGGTCCAAAGTCTTTGACAAGCAACGGCAGTGGTTGAACTGCAGCACATAATGGCAAGTTATTCACTGTCATAGTATACTATAGCTTGATGGTTGCACATATAACTTGTCAAATCTTGTAGACAATCCCCTTTGGTACTTGGACAAAGAGAGAGATGATCCCAAGACTCTTCTTGCCAAAAGATATAGTAGACTTATATACACAAACTTGACAAGTTCTATTCTGGTTTTGTATAATTTCATTCATTCTTTATCCACAAGATATTTTCTGGGATAGCCCAACTTTGACATACTCAAAACCTTCTAATAAATTGGATTTCTTACAACATCGAATACTAATATTCTATCAACTTTAGTCTTGTCTCCAAACCATCATACCATTTGGGACAGCGTGACGAAATAGGTGGGACTAGAGTGGTTTACGACCAATAGACGAGACTAGAGCTTCCTGTCCTAAACAGCCATGAAATACAACAAATTAACTCCGGAATGCATAAATTTCTATATCTTTATACATCTAACACATTGAGATGATATAGCTAGATCAAAGACGCGGAACATACATTGTGACCTTAAACACTTGATGTGTTTGAAAGTTTCAGGTCAGACAATAGAACTTTAGTTTTTAATTATTCTTTGATAAATTTCAGCTGCCTTCCCAGACAGATATAAGACAATACAAAATACCTCTACTAGTAGCAATGTAGCAATGCATACCTATAGCTGAGCATCTTACATTGTGAGACAATATAAGTCCGATCAGAGTGACAGAAGACACAAAGTAGCTGTAAACACTTGATATGTTTGAAAGATCCATTAAAACAAGAATCTTTTGGTCTTTAGTTCTTTCTTGAGCAATGAGAATTAACATCACAGACTACCATCGGAAGCTGGATAGTTCCTTCTAATTGCATATTCTCAACCGAGATAGTTGATTTAGCTGGACTCTCTACACTGACATAGATATACTAGTATACAATATAGTTGAAGACACTTGCCACCAATGAGTGAGACATATCAGATCGGAGCTTTCCAATTTCTTGTCTGTGCTTGAATGACCAGTACTGATATCTCAGACTCTCATCTGAAGATGGAGAATCGCCCCAGATTCCATAACACCAAACCAATATTGAGAGATATGAACCAGATGAAAACCTTTCAGTATGTATTTCATGACTTAACATTCACAAAACACAAGCTTCGTTTATTAGGTCCTGTGAAATTTGCCAATCAGGAGATCCAGGCATTGACGGCCTCAGGACATTTCGTCTCAAATTCACTGCCAAAAACTTCTTAGCTTAGTTCAGTTTCTCCCACAAAAATTCCAACTTCTTCTATTTTCCCAAAAATAATCAACAACAACAATATCAACAACATTTGTTGATATTCAACTGTTTTTGGTGGTTGTTCCTTCTCGAGCTTGTGTCTTCGCCTGAGGCGACAATTTTTTTTAACAACTACAAGTTTTGCCATTTTCGCTTCGGTGACCGCTCGAGCCATCATGGATAGCTCTTCTGGCAGAAGCTCCCCTCCACCATCCCCCTCTCCATCCTTTACAACTAATTTCCCTGCCTTTGAAGCACTCCCTGCCACTCCCATCACTGGTCTACCAAGTAGACCAAGAAGACGATCTAACGCGCTTTCTGGAAGCTTCAATCCACCTCATCAAGAGGATCCTACAACATCAGCGCGCCGTGATTCAATTGAATCAATTCAATCAACATCATCTTCCTCGAGCGGATATAACGCAGAGATCGAGCGTCTTCGTGCAGAAGTTGCCCGGCACGATCAAGCAATTGAGCAATCTGCCATTGGTCTTGGTATAACTAGAGGATCAACTGCAGCGAAAGTTGAAAGTGAGCCTTTTAATTATCGTGGTGTTCAAAGCGCGCGACGACGTAAGTTCAGATCGAATCAATTGCGCTTCTATGTATTCTAATAATCCTTTAGCTTTACCTTTCCCACCAAGACGCGAGCCACTTCCAGTTGTTGATCACCCACTCACAGCTGGTTTACGAGCCCGCCGTGGATCGCAGCACTCTCGATCTTCCTCCAACTCCTCTCTCCCTTCCACCGAAGACCTACGAGTACTTCCAGAGCTCGACGAATTCGCAACTCTTCCTCCTCGGACCCGACAACAACATAAAGCACGCAGACCTAGTGCGCAAGGCGCTTTTGATACCCCACCGCTGCCCGCTTCCTCTACATACGTTCCTCCAGAGCTCGCTCAACTTTCATCCGCTACATACGTTCCACCTCAACTTACATCCGCTACTTACGTCGCACCTCAAGCACGTAAGATGAATTATCAAGGTTTCGGTGATCCTAATCAGCCCGGTCAGCCACCCAATTCTAGACAAGCTCCTCCGTCTCCAAATCAAGGGATGGCTCATAGCAACGGAATGAACGGTCAAATGAACATGGCTGGTATGGCTAACATGGTTGGCTTTCCTACTCCTGCTGGACACCAACAAGACCTGAACTATATTATGGTTATGGTTGAGGAGTTGAGTCGTCTTTTGGCAGCCAACCAAAAGATTACTGATAGCATTCTTGAGAAAATTGGAAATGTTCGTCAACGAGCAAAAGACAAGAACTTGAGCAACGATGAGCTCCTTGCAATTGTTTCTGAGGAATTGAATGGTAAGTTACTTCGTGCCTTTGAAAGAAGTATAGCTAACAACAAGACAGCGGGCTCCGAGAATCTTGAGAACGAAAACTCCCAATTGCGCAGAGCCATTGAACAATCCAAGGCCGATGCTGATGAGAACTGGAAGTTGGTTCTTCACGCTGCTGGTATCCTCGAGGATATCAAGGAGAAGGCTCATAACTATAAATTCCAACATGAAAAGGATACTCTTGCCTGGCACAAGAGCTACCGTGATCAGCTCGCTCAAGAGCGCAAAGAGAACCTCGAACTCCGTTGCCACATTGCTGATATGCAAGCCCATGCTGCAAAGGCTAATGATTACATTAATCAACTTCGTCGTTATGCTTCTGAGCACAAGATCATCACTGAACTTACAACTCAAGTTCATCAATACAAGGCTGAGCGTCGTTTCTGGAAGAGTATGGCTTGCCCCGGTCTTCGCGAAGATCCCAGCGAATGGTCTGATGACGAAGGTGGTGCAACTGGCGATATCCCTGATGCTGAGAAGGCTGCTTGTGCCCCATACATTGCTGCACGTGAAGAGATGGCTCGTATCATCCTTGGCACGGATGACGAACCCACTTCTTAACTTTCCACCTTTTACATACACACTCATGATGATACGGCGTTACGAAGATTGATTTTTTTACGGTACATAACTTTTCTCACGAAAATCGGCGTACTGGAATGGATATACCCGTCATGAAATGATTTCTTTTACTACACAATATCATCTGCATCTGCATAGCATGGATGGATATGGATAAAGCAACTTGTTTGATGAAATTCTTGTACAATTATTTTACTGCACATTGGGAACGGGCCAGCGATTGTGCGCTGAGCACAGGATCTTCACTTCTTTTCATTTACAAAATTTCCTTGGCTCTTTTAATTGATGGATCGATGGATTACTTCTAACATACACTCACAACATCACGTCACATCACACCCTCGATTTTCATTAATGAGATAGAGCTTGAGATCATCTTCATTTCTTCTGGAGGAAATGCAAGTACAAAGATGTTGATAAATTGACACAACCTTTCCTAGTCATGGCTTCTCTCTCCTCTTCACGATTGATCCTCTGCGGCTGACTGGCAATTGGCAGGCTTGGGTCATCAGGAAGATGAGAACTAAGATGGTGCATGGGATTGGAATGCGATGCGGTCTTTGGGATTGTAAGTAGGGTAGGATAGTTTACTTCTTTACATACATGAAATACATGAAATTAAAAAAACACAACCCATCGAAGTGTGTCTTACATCTTTGTCTTTTGCGAAATCACATTTTGATTTCGAGACTTGCATGATATATTTCCCGGTGCGTGGTGTACTTGCTTCGTCTGCGCGATATAACTGATGAATCCGCCGTGATATCTTGCGATTTGAGGCTCGAGCAATGAATTTCACGCGCCGTCATGTGGTGTGGTGTGATATATGATGGGATATGATGGGATATTATTTGATTCCAATACATGTTTATGAACTTTGTTCTGAGCATGAAGATTATGTGCGTACTATATGTATGTATTCCCTCTCTTATCATTCCTTCCAAGTCGTCTACAATACTTCCTCATACTTCTTGACGTCGTTTCCTTATTACCTTACTCAGAGTCCTCCTTGACCTGGTCGCTCTTCCTTGCCCGCTCTTTCCTTTCCCCATCTCTTGTGGGCTTGAAAACAAATCCTTGCTGCGATTTGCATCTTCCAAGTTCCTACTCAAACATCGCCCTCACAAAAAGGTCTCGACAAACAACCTAATCAAAAAACATTATCAAAAGCATCACAGTATATAGAATGAGAGTCAATGTTTGAAGTTCAATGTACTTCAATTTTGTATAAACTATTCTAGCTAAAGAATGAATGCATGGTACTTATCACCACGAGGTAGACAAGAACAGTCAGAAGCAACTCGAGAATCCATCAGATAACCCAGCCCACCATAAAAAAATCATCCATCCACAGCATCAGACACATGTGACAATCTAATAGAGCTTGTGCTCCAAAGTCATGTCGTTCTCAGGCTCAAGACCAACACAAGCACGGAAGATGTTGATCAAAGCACCACGTTGCTTAGCAAGTGCATTAACAACTGGAGCTCCAGGTGGAGTCAATGGAGCCTTGAGCATGTAACTGAGAATGCTAAGAACACTGTGGAAGTTCTTATATTCCTTGGTGGTGGTACCATCGGTGGAGTGAGCCTTCCATTGGATACGAGTCATCATCTCGGCAAGGACAACAAGATCAATGATCAATGGAGAAGCAAGGAGAGAGTCCTCGCAGACATTGAAGAGGCTATCGATGATTAGTATGATTGAAACGTGAGCATTGATTGAAAGATAACTTACGAAATGGTTTGGTGACCACCCATGAAAATCTCGGCATAGTACTCATCAAGAGCACGCTTGTTATCACCAACAGCTGGCATGTACTTGATGACAACACAATGATCAGGGTGCTCGCCTTCCTTGTAGAGGACAGTATTGGCTGCTACCATGTCATCAACGACATTGGATTTGGAAATCTCCTTGGAGCGGAATTGCTTTTGAGAGCTGAGATTCTTTCCGTCGTTGTTACCAAGATGATTATAACTGGAGATGGCAGTGAGCTTGATACCAGCACTGATCAAGAAGTCGACGAGAGCAGACTTCATCTTGGTTTGACCAGACTTGAAGTCATCACCACCAATGAAGGAACCATGTTTCTCTGCAAGCTCAATGCAACCAGGAACAAATGTGTTTTGTGGAGAACCATTGATGAAAGGTGCGTTCTCGAGGATGCAAGCAACAGCAAAGACGGTAGAAGGAGCAACTTCTTCGTGTCCGTTCTCGATAGCCTTCAAGAGATTGTCGGCAGTGTCGTTAACACCATCAATGAGCTCGGCAAAACGTTCAGTGTTGGCAGTCCATAGGACGATGACTTTGTCGAGTCCGTTATTGGCCTTGAAGTCACTGAGAAAAGAATGTTAGCGAATGGTAATGAAGGAGGGAAGGTAGTGAGTGTATGCTTACCGGATATCCTGACGGATCTTCTCGACATGCTCATTGGAAGCCTTGCTACCTGGAACGAGGTTGTCGGCACGATCTTCTTGGTTGGCAGCAATGAAGTCTGGGTAGTAGAGACCAGGAAGTGGAGTCATGTCAGCCATCTCCTTCCTGATTTGGGCTTTCAAGGTAGGCTCGAGGACACCGGCACGATCCATGGCATCAGCCATGTTGAAACCACTGATATCCCAACCACCAATGACCAAATCATTGGGGTGGACCATTGGCAAAGTCTTGTGGAAAGGAATGTTGACATCATCACCAGTCTTTGCGTTAGTACCAAGCTTCATGGTAGAGCCCATGACAACGGAACCATAGTAGTTAGCTTCACGGAGAGACTCGCGAGTCTCCCAAGAGAGACCACGACGGTTAGCAATGATACCGGCAGTGACAGTCGTACCATTGTTTCCACCCCAACCGACAAGCATCATACCTGTCTTGGGAATCTTGCGTTCAACCTTGAAGTCATAGACAGTGTCTTTGGGGGTAGCAATGAAATTGCCATTGGCAGTCTGAGAGACTGAGGTAGTACGATAGTTGTACTTTGAGCGAATCTCGTCATCAGTGTAGATCACATTGGGAGAGCTAACTGTGAACAAGTCTTGATTGGAGGATTGGGAGATTGCACCATTCCCGCTGGTGTTGCTGGAGCCGTTTGCGTGAGGAGCCATCTTTGATTTGGAAACTCGAAAAGTTCTTAAAAGTGCTTGATTTGAGGTAGAAGATGTCTAGAGGAATCTTAGGATTGATGTAGAAGTGTAGAAGTCTAGGACGAGCAGTTGTATGATTGTTTTCGAGTTTGATGGGTACCAATGTATAGACAAAAAGTGTTGCAAATGTTGTGTTTGGGAGAAGAAGAATTCCGGTGAGAGAATGACTATTTATCTAACAAACGGCGAGTCCGATGCTCCTGCTGGAGAAGAGCAGCGGGCACCAGCAAAGGGATGGTGCGAACTGTTGATGGTGCGTTAGTATAGCTCATTTGTATATGGTTCCTCCCACAATGAGAGGTTATGAGAAGTTGAGGTGCATATGGGGAAGGAAGTATGAAACTAATGACCAAGGAGATGGTGAATTAGGCCGAGATGGAGATCTCAGTGTAGATAATGAAGATTTGAAAGGCAGTGACATGGCCGCAGATGTAAACAATGAGATAAGAATGAGGCCATTATTTATCAATGGGGACAGAAGTTGGGAAAGAGCTCAGTTGAGGATATGAGATGAGGAGATGAGGATATGTTTCCAAATAGGGTACTTACGAGTTGAGGAGATTGGAAAACGTCTTGACGACGGGGTGATCACACTCGTAAGTGCGATCTGATGGATTTAGTTGAGTTTGGTTTTGGGGGTGCTTTCGCAATTGATCTTGATCTTTGAATATTTTGGAAGTTATATTGATGGGTAGTTCTTTAGATGGAAGTTCAATTCGTGGGGATAGAAGTCCATTTAAATTCTTTGACTCTCAAGGTCCGTTGTCCGAATCCCGTAAGTCCCCCACTTAATTAACTATAAAGCTAGGTAGGGATAGGTCGAGGCCAGCAAAACTATTATTACCCACTTATTTCCATAAATGCAACAACCGATTGGATAATGGTTCATGCCCGCTCCACCGATAAGGATCAACAAAAGAAGAAAGAAAAACTACACCGGTATATAGATTATCCGTCATCTCATCTGGTTAAACCAGCATTTCCATTCCATATTGAAGCATCATCAATGATCATACAGATGGATTCAAGAGTTTGGAGATGTTGTGGAGAAGGAATATATATCATGATTGTTGGTGCTCATTCTCATATTAGATCTTATGAATGAATACCTAGTAGACTCGGAAGAGATTATGATGATAGAAAAGAAACTTCATACTCGAGTACCTACTAGGGAGTATATACTTTCCAAGATCCAAGACCCCCAAAAAGCTTATCGGTTTTGTCTTGTAAAGTAAGGTTTAGGATATCGTCATTTTCATATGGTAGGTAGGTACATATGGTTTATTGTCAACTGTTAATCATAAGATTGGTTATATGAGCAAAGTTCCTAGCATTGGGATGTTGGTGTAGGTAGATATTGATCTTTCATCCTCATCAATCTTACAATATCATATCCAGTGGTTGAACTATCATCGATCGATATAATATGATTAGATTTAGTTCCAACTTCCCTAAAGCTACGGAATTTCAATCGCGGTTCTACCCGTTAGTATAGTTACATAATAGTACAAAATCCACGTGTACCTGTAGTGCTAATGGCCTCATGGAAAGGAAATAAAGTAGCGGTCAAAAGATGCAGATATTTGTACCGCCGTATCAATGACATGATTAAAACATCGCAGCTCTCGCTTTTCGTGGATAACACGTGTATGTTCAAGAAATCGAGATGTGACGAGATGCGATGAGATGCACAAGCGGCATCGTGAGGGCATTTTGATTTGATTCATAGCTTGGTACTGTATTATTCATGGAAATGGTGGAAATTGATTGATGCTTGGAAATGGAGGTGCAAAGATATAGATGGATATGCTCGAATCGAGAGAAAAGGGAGAATTGGTCTCTGCTTAATACTTCGTAGATATAGAATACATCTTGCCATCTAAAACACAATTTCTCCAACAATTCCAGGGTCGCCATCAAGGTCGCAAACCATCTTATCGTGATACCGCTTGATACCATCTCTGTCATCCTTATACTATTGTTGGTACTGTACATCCTACCTCCAACAAGTCGATTGAAATGAAGAACTGCGCAACAGAACGAAAGAGGAAACGAATCCCCCATTGTTGGACAAGAAGGAATAAAGTCTCTCTTGAAATTGTTCTTGAATGGAAGAGGATCGACTTGATATAAATTGATAGGGTTATATAAGGAAAGGCCCAGTGGAGATCAGGGGGGCTAGACACCCGGCCATGGTAGATTTTAACTCAATCTATCTTCGAGCATGGAGAGAATGGTCGTGTGAATGTGAATGTGAATGTGAATGTGAATGTGAATGTGAATGTGAATGTGAATGTGAATAGTGACTGTATTCTAATAATTCTTAAAGATCAAAGCCATCGGACAAATTTTGAGGACTCGTGGCTCGTCAGAATCACGATGCAAGAATAAGGAGAGAAATACCTTTTACTTACTACGGAATAGCTAAGTCAAGTAGTCCAAAAGCATCACTATTCCAGACCTAGCAATCAAGACAGCATAAATAAATATCAACATCTGTAGTACAACTTAACTTAACTCACCAACTCACCTCAAGACTCAAGTACCTACTACCTACTACCTACCTACCCTCAAGCTATCTATGATTTCACCCAACGATACAATACTACCTAACACGACGTTAATACTCGTTATATTGTTACACCCACATGCAGTGCGACCCTATCACTCAGGGCAGACATGGGGGGAATTTCACGGGACAAATGTTGGGTCACTTGGGTGGAGGGAGGGCGGCAGCAAGGACCCGAAATGGTTAAAGTCGAATTTTGTATCAAGTTGTATGTTTTGTTGATTGGATTGATGGATAATAGGTAGGTAGGTAGGTAGGTAGGTAGATACTAGATATACCAAAAATGGATTGTGCCGCTGCTAACGCTTTTGAAGTCGGGAATTAATTTTAATGTATACCTAGGTAGTATATATTGATAGGTATGAATGGATGGATAAATGAATGAGTGAATGAATAAATGAATGAGTGAATGAATAAATGAATGAGTGAATGAATAAAGGGGAAATAAAATAATGAATCCCGTTATATTAATTTAAATTAAAGGTCGATTCGATTAAACATTTTCTTCTATTCTGTCTCTTGACATCATTATCCATAAATCTATCATTTAAAGCGCGCGACATCTGAAACCCGATTTCTTCAGGAATTGCGTATTAGGTTGTCTGACTGACTGTCTGGCTGTCCACGGGTGGGTGTCGGAAAACATCATGATCAAGAAGCAAGCAATGGATAGATGGGGATTTAGATTCGGATGATTTGTTTCGTATCAATTGAGATGTGGATAAAGCCAGGTGCAGGTGCAAGTGGGTGTGTTTCTTGTTCCTGAGATAGCGTACAAAAAAAGAACCCTGATCAGTCAGCATGATGTAGTAAATTGAACTAGGACCCGATTATGGCCCTTAATATTTTAGTAAGTAGTAGTAGCGTAGTAGGACTGTAGGACTGTAGGAGATAGATATCTACTAGGTAAGAGGTGAAGAGATGAAGAGATATTACCTAGTAGATATTAGATATCATATCATAGGTATCATACTTCGTATATTAAATATAACTTCATAACGGAATTAAGTTTGTCAATCTACCAACTAATTATAGCTTTGACCTCCTCTTGAACCCTTGTTGGCTTCTTCCAATTCTTCCAAACCTTTTATTCCATTCTCAAATCATTCATTACCTAAGCATCTAAACATCTAGACATTCATCCAAGAAATTTATCCATTTCATTCCAACATCAAAAAACACCAATGAAACCAAAGCATCTCATCTTTGTCAACAATAAAACTCAACTTAATTCAGATAATCTCATAATTGAGACGAAATATCATCCATCCACCAAGGACAGTACTCGCGGATATATATTACCTGATTTAATCCTTATCCAATCATTTACCCTGGACGTTTAATTGCATGTTACGATAACCTCGAGCTCCAACCAAAGCTCGGTTCACCATACATCCAAAGTACTGGTGGAGGGAGGAGGGAGGGAGTATTTTGACAAGGGGGGAAATATTCCTGGATAGAGAGAGGGAGGTCGTGCAGATTCTCTCTCAACCACAAGACCATCCATGACTTTACCAAAGAGGATCTTCTCTTCTTCTTTCTACATTACTACATACTACCTAATACTACCTTCCTACCTACATCTACCAAGATTTACTTCTTTTCCACGTTTTTATTCCCATCATTGCAACACACATACACACACACACACACACACACACACACATACACACACACACACAGTCCTTACAGCAACGCATCACGGATCTTGCATCTTATCGTCGCTTGTTCCTGGAATTACATCCATCCTTACTTGCTTGCTTCGTTCTTTATTCGCTTTGACACTTGACTAAATTTATACTTCAATATCCCTTGGGAAAATCTCAATCACCACTTTACACATTCGCCCATTAATAATTCCAATTGAGCTCAAAGAACCTTTCTAGAAAACTTGATGACATAGGACACTTCTCCCTAAACATCCTTCAGTCCAACATTACCGGGTCCTTCATCCTATACATAACATTTTACCGCCTTTAATATACTCTTCACGAAGCTCCCCCAAGGAATCTCCAACAACATAATCTAACCTAACCGCTATATGCTCAGTATTTAAGAATCAATCGAGGGAATTGAGAGGTTGGACTATAGAGAAATTATCTTGGACACCATGACAGACTTTATGAGATCTTCAAGCTTTTTACCCACCATAAAATGTTCGGGTTGTGCGCGGGATATTGAAATTGCTATGATGGGAGAGCATATTTGCTCAGGAACTGCTCTTGCCGGCGAATGTAAGTTTCCATGTTTCAATATGTAGTAGGGGGAATTTATTAAAGAATTCTATTTAGCCTCACCACCATCAGAGTCAAATCCAACCTTCGACAGAATGCCATACAATAAACAGCCATATTCTAACGGGTCGAGTCTGTTGAAGCCCGGAAGAACAATGCCTCCAAGAGTTGACACATCTGCTGCAAGTATGTCGAGGTACTTGCCAACTATTGAACCCATACTTATCAAATTAATAGATCGTCCATTCTTCCAACAAGATCAATTGACTCCCGCAAGCAGCGCACCTCCTTCTCGAAGTGCTTCACCATTAACTCCACACGATCGACTTCGATTCCCATTTGGAAAATCCTCCCGCGTCAACGAATCTTCACCTATACAAAGACCTCTTTCCCCAGCTCAATTATCATCGAACCTTGATTCTGCATTCCCTCGTTTTCCCACAGCAAAAGTGACGGGATCACCTCGACTAAAGAGCGCGTATAGCGCCCAGTCATCTAAATATGAACAGGTAGATCCGATCATGTTCGCTCCCGCCAGTACCAATGTATCAACGAATCCTAAGATGGCTGTCAATGCTGCATCTTTACAAAGAATTGATACGAGTGCGTCGGGATCATTTGCGCCAAATACTAAGAAGGCTCCAATTCCCAATGAGGAGCCAATTCGCCAGAGAATTCCTATCGGGGGACGTGTTAACGACATCATTTCACCACCATTAACTGCCGAGCCAGAGCAAACGGATCGAACACTCTCAAGGGCTTCTGGTCATTCTAGGACTTCAACAAATAGTTCGAGTATTAATTTTCCAATGCCGCCTCGAAGTAAAGGGCATGGTAGATTGGGATCAACCGGGGCAGGAGAAGAGTTTCAAGGATCTTCACGTCCGGAAGCTATAAGATCACAGACATTTCCTCGACGAAAGGAGAGCTTGGATTTTCACGTTTCACGTAGAAATCCTTCCGTGTCAAGTAGTAACGGTCGACGGGAATCTAATGATAGAGGACGAAAGACATCAATCTCTGGTCCAGATACATCACGACCATTACCGCCTCGAGGTGCAAGTCTCATCCGAGGAAGGTCAGGACATAGGGCTGGAGATGTCCCACCATTGCCAAACATCAACTTGGAAGCCGAGTTCGGTGCCAATAATCCATATCACTCCTCATCTGATTCTCAATCATCAACTCATTCACACCACTCAATTCATTCACACCACTCAATTCATTCACATCACTCAACTCATTCATATCACTCAACTCATTCACACCACTCATCCATTTCGCAAGGAAGCAAGATTAGTTCACGATCTAGTCCTCCATCCACAGCAGGTAACGATCATAGGAGACAGCAATCAAACCCTAGAATATCGGATCTCATGTCTGACATAACTTCATCTATGGCCAATATTTCGCCACACGACAGTTATTCAAGACCTAGTGACTTGGAGCCAGTAAAAGAACAAGACTCATACTCACCTCTAACTCCGGTATTTCAAACCCCAGACTACGCCACCGACTCCACCGACCGTCTATCGCCCGCACCTCGTGTTCCCTCACCCGCGCCTCTCAAACCCCACAATCGTGAACCCTCACCTGCGCCACTAAATCCTCGATTGCGCAATCTCTCACCGTCCCCTCTAAATAGCTTCCAAAGATCTCAAACCGCTCCGCTACTCGACCAACACAAACCCCTACCCAATCCACGCCGCCCATCAGCCTCAAAAGGAAACTGCAAAGCCTGTATCCTTCCCATAAAAGGTAAATCCATCTCTTCCGCCGATGGTCGTCTCACAGGCCGTTACCATAAACCCTGTTTCGTATGCACAACCTGTCGCTCTCCCTTCTCCACTTCGGAATTTTACGTCCATAACGATGCACCATACTGCGAACATCACTACCATCAATTAAACAATTCCATGTGTCATGGCTGTGATAGGGGAATCGAGGGACAATATTTGGAGAGTGAGAAAAAGGAGAAATTTCACCCTACATGCTTGACTTGCGCGGATTGTAAGAGGAATCTGAAACATGATTATTTTGAGATGGATGGGAGGATCTATTGTGAGAGGGATGCTTTTAGGAGGGCACAGGAAGGGAGGAGGGGGGCTGGGGGGTTGTTGAGCGGTGAGACTACGAAAATGGAGAGGAGGACTACGAGAATGATGATGATGTAATTGGGACATTGGAATTTGAATGCCTTTGCAGCGTTTCTTTGTGTTGTATACCATAAGTCTTATAAATAGACTCGCGTTGCTTGGGTATTTCCTGCATTATTTTTTTCTGCATATTCTTTTCAGGCGGATCATTGCATTATACCTTTTCTTCTTTTGGTCACTTCTTGGCTTTATTTTTCTGCCTTGAGCCCCGAGCGTATGGGTTGAGAGATTTTCATTATACCCTGGTGGACTTTAGGTGTATTCTTATTCCATTTTGTTTTTCGTTTTTATCTACTTTTAAACTTAATACTTTGTTTATTATGTACTCTGCACTTTGTATTGTATACTTTTATTCTGATCTACATGTGGGGTTGATCTTTATATAGCAGGGTGGGAATTGGGGATGGAGTATACGTATACTTATTTGTATGGATAAGCGGAATGTGGAATTTGGGAAGAGCCTGCGAAGAGCTTGCGAAGAGGTGTAATGTTTATATGAATAGGTATGAATGGAGGGATTATGTATATATGATGCGATGGTATGGTATGGTATGGTATGGATATATGAGGAACTGAATGGGGGTGTTGTGGGTGGAGGGGGTATAGAGAAAGGGCAAGAAAGTATGTTGTATGTGGTGGGGGAAGAATAAATGGGTAGTGAAGGGAGATAGGATGTGTGGTATTGATATGTGATGACAATAGATAGAATAAATACAAGAAAACATTTCTATCGCGATTTGCTGGTATTTGTGCTTGTGTTCGTGTTCGTGCCAGTCAGTACCTACCTAGTACTTCTTCCTCTTATTTTCTCGCCAATGAGTAAAGTGGTGATCATTAGCGCGGTTTAGTTGATTCTCATCCGAATATCTTCCTTCACTTTTGTATATGACATTTTCCAACATTGATTGATATCTAATGTTTGTTGGGCGATACATTATATGTAAGATCTTACATTATTGTAGTTCCAGTTCATTTCATTTTCATCTCAACTGAACTCCATCCGAACTCATCCAATCTCATCCAATCTCATCCAATCTCATCCAATCTCATCTCTTCTCTCTTCATCTTCATCTTCATCTTCATTCCACTTTAGAAAACACACGAGTAAAGTTAGTCGATAATTGGCCTAACTCGAAATTGAAAATGCCACCTTCATACCCATCGATTGAAAGTTTCTTTCGGAAAGAAGTCAGGAAGAAGGAAACTTTGACTGGTTCTTCGCCTTCGAGGTCGGGTGCGGAAAAGAGGGATGGAATTTCGATGGGTGGAAGGGGCGATGGGTTTACTGGTGATGGTGATGGAAAGGTTAGTGAGGGAAGAGGAGCTGGAGGTAAAGGGGGTGGAAAAGTGACTGGGGGAGATGGTGGAAGTATGAATACGGGGGATAATCGAAGTGAAAATCAAACTCGGAGAGATAAAGATGAAGGTAGCGCAGACCCTGAAAAGGAACAAGGAGATGGATTCACGGAGGAAGAATTATATGAGACCATGGATCCTTTGGCTAGGAAATGGAATCCGGGGAGGGAGTATGAGAGTATGGGGGTAGGGGATTTGGTTCCTGGTGAGTGGAGTGGTTTGTGTTTCGGGGGGATTTGTTGATGGTTTTATTTTTTTTTTTATCTCGTTATATGGTTTACCGGTTTGTTCAAGAAAGTTTGAGAGAGGAAAAGAGTTTGTGGGTGATGAGAGATGCGCGAGTGTGGTTTTGAAGATTTTATAGGGTGTTGGGATGTCGGGATGGCGACGTGGATAGCTGACTGATCATTGTTCAGGACCAAAAGCAGTTACGTTCATCGGAAGAGTGGTCAGTTTTACAACAATCATTGGTAAGAGTGCAAAACAACCTAGAGCGAGAGGATGGCATTACGTAGGGGTTAGGGGGGAAGACGGTGTTATCTCAGTGAGTGTGTTTACTTTGCTCCTCCTGTTTCCTTGAAATTCCCTGCACTCAATCTACTTACCCCTATTTACATACCTAATAACTGACTCCAATCTCCACAGGTAAAACTCTATTTCGCAAACCTCCCCTACCCTCTTAAACTCGGTCATCTCCTTTCCATCTGGACAGCCTTCATATCCGACACCTCGAAATCCTCCGACGCACCTACATCCGGTGTCGTCGCTTGCGCAAATCTTTTTCCAGGTAGAAATACAAGTGATCACCTCATGATCCATACCCATTCCGGCGCTACAGATATCTGTCGTATTCCACTCGGCTATACCAGAGGAGAACCATTACCTGGACTCATGACACTTGAAGCTTATTTAAATGGAGGATATGATGGGGTTATCGGCGTTAAACTATTAGTTTGCGTTAAGAGTATTGGAGCCAGGAAAAAGATTATTAGGAAAGATGGGGGAGAGTCGGGGTTGGTTGAGGTTAGCCTATTTGATCATACGGGAGAGGTTAAATTGAAGTGTTGGGGTGAGCTGATTGAGAGTGTAAGGGAATGGGAAGCTGGGAAAACTATCCTGCTTATTTCAAACCCGATGCATAAGTTAGATTATGGAGGGAAAGGCACGGTGGGGTTTGCAAGAAATACAATGTTAGATGTAGAGCCGGAATTCCCGGATGCGCATTGGTTGAGGCGATGGGCGGGAGGATTAATGAGGAAAGAGAGTGTGAGTGTTAGATTTCCGAGCGAGGTTTGGGGGGAAGAGGAGGTAGAGGAGGCGATTTATGGGCCTAGGAGTGCGCTTTTTGGGTTGAGAGATGTGGATGAGTGGGTTAGGGAGGAAGGGGGGAGGGTCTTTACTGGGTGGATTAGTGTGGTTGTCTTGGAGATGGCGTTGGTTAGGTATTGGAGGAGGAATATGCTTTTGTGTGCAGAATGGTTTGTCCCCTTAGTTCCTTGTCCTTTTTTTCTAGAGCATCGAATTTAACTAATCCCCCCTCACCCCATAGCTGCGGCAATCCCCTCTACACCAACATCCCCCACACCCAAACGCAAATTCACTGTCCCCACTGCACCAAACCCCTCTCGCTCACCCTAAATCCAAAAATCATCGGTACACTCATCGACGAAACAGGATGTATAGAAGCGGGAAAACTCGTCTGGAGTGAGAAGGCCTGGAAAGAGTTGTTGGGGAGGAGTGTGGAAGATGTTTGTCGGATGGAGGGGGAGGAGATCAGGGGATTGGAGGGG
>NGKG01000004.1:51735-70119 GCA_002162505.1 Myriosclerotinia scirpicola
TTTCTTTTTTTTTCTTTCTTTTTTTTTCTTTCTTTTTTTTTCTTTCTTTTTTTTTCTTTCTTTTTTTTCTTTTTTTTTCTTTTTTTTTTTGATTTTTAAAAAAAAAATTATGTAATTACGTGATTTACATACAAATGAATTTTTGGGTTATAAGAATACAATATATAACTTTATTCACACTATACAAAAAGTTGCGGAGAAATCCGATGCCTTATGTTTTCTACGCTGCGCTCCGAAACACAACAAAATGACAACTATGCATACAACATAGTACTGCATCCCAAGATACTCAAACCCATAACTATCATGCTACTGCATGATGTTGTTCACTCCATACCATAGTCCGACTAGCCCGACTGAATATTCCATACAATGTGCAGACTTGGGTACTCCAAATCATCTTATACCCAATGCCGCTGGTCAACGTGACTCATTTGCCACATGTTCTTTACTTTGGGTGGCGTCCAGGTATCGAGTCTATCGTACATCCAGTGAGGATATCTATGAAGGCGCGTACGATCTTTCTTGTTCTTGTCCGCCTCTTCGTTCGCGGCTTTCTGGTCCTTTTGAGCCTTTCTGAGCTCATCTAGACAAAGATCCATGCACATCCTCGACCGTTCGCGGCTTTGTATTTAAAAATCTGGTAGTCTAAAAGGTGGACTAAAGCTCTCATAATCAATAAGTTCCAGTGAAGAGCCGGGATTTACAATCATTGACTGAGACCATAGAGTAACACCTCTAATGTGCTCAGTCATCCAATCCAATGTACCTGCTCGAACAATCCTTCCGGTCCGACTACCTTGATAGTTGCCCCAAGTATCTGATACACCGTGGCGACTTTGTACAAAAGAGTAGTCACTCAAGCCAATCTCTTGGACTTTCAAATCTCGCATCTTTTCCACGAAAACTCGCTGGTGGTGAGCCTTCCACCTTGGCATGGGGTAGATAACATCTGCCACTGGGTTGAGGTATATCTGACCGGCTATGTATGATTGATTAGCAAGCTCGGGAAACAGTTCTTCTACACCGAAAGCCAATTGGTGGGACTTCATGGCAACGAGCCGAGCTTGGGAGCACACGTGCATGATTTGCGGGAATGGATTCACACTTGGGAAGCGGAAGAAGTGGATATCTGGTCCGTTGGAATTAGCAGTTCCTGTAGCTAGTATGGCTTCCTCTGATATGCGAACTGGAATATTACGTCCCTGTAGAGCGAAGAATTTCCATATCATCTGCTGGACCTCGATAGGGAGCTTTCGGAATGTATGGAAAGTCTCGGGCTGAAGTACCCTGGCAGCAACCACCAGTATTCTACTTAGTATTTCCTGTATTCTATATACTGATCAGTACAGTAATATTTATTGAATTCTTGAAACCTATGTATATACATAGTATTGAATTTCAATATTATTGGAAATATATAATATAAAAGTAATACTGAATACTATTAGGGATATATTAAAATACTGAAATATGATTAATACAATAATTATTGCATTATCAAAATCTAAAACTATTATTAAATTTCAAAAATATTAAATATTTTATTATTATTATTATTATTTATTTAATCAAATCATTAATATTATTGTATATTTTTCGATTTCTACAAAAGTTAAAACTTTAAAATAAATATTAACAAAAAAAGTTTATAACTTTTAACATTTTAAAAGTTTAAAAAAGAATTGATAAATCAATAATTTTAATAAATTTTATGATATTTAATTTAGTAATTACTTATTTATTTTCTCAATTAATTTATTTTATTATACTTTTTTACTTTTAAATTTATTAATATATTTTCTATTTATTTATTTAATACTTTTAACTTTATTGATATTTTTTTTATCAAAAAATTTACTTTTCAATTTTAATCTATTTTTTAACTTTAATTTATTTTTCGAATTCGTTTTACTTTATTTATTTTTCGAATTTGTTTTATTTTATATCTTCAAAACTTTATTTTTCAAACTGAATTTAGCTTTATATTTAATTCAAATAATATTTTTGATTTTAATATTTCTATTTTTGTATTTTCACTTTTTACTACTTTATTTATCTTTCTATTCAATATTAAAGGTCCCGATGTATTTATAAACTTTATAATATTATCAACTTGTTGCTATTAGATTTAGGTATAGAAATATATGCTTAATGAGAATTTTTAAATTATATATTTTTTTAATAAAGGTAAAATTCAATGAAAATATTATTATTGCAAGATTAAATATTTCGAATTTGGTAATATTTGTATTATTACAATATATTTATAAACTATATATCAAATTATTAAAACTTTAATTTAAAAAAATTATTAAAAATATGTTTAAGTAATTATCAAATAAACTTTTGTTAATATATATATAATTATATCATTTAAATATTAAAAAATAATTAACAATAAAGAAAATTTTAGTTACTTTTTTAATAAATATATATTCAATCTTTATATTTTTGAGATTTTAATGGTACGCCTTTTTGTATAATGCTTTTTACCATTTAACCTCTTCGAATACAATAAATTTCGAAAATTTATTAACTACTTCAACAAACAAACCAATATTTAAATACTTACTTTTTATACTATTATTTCAAAATAGATTACTTATTTTTTCAATAAAAATAAGTTCAAAATCAAATAAAAAATGTATTTTATTTAATTCAAAATTCATATTATTTACAATATTTGGATTTTTCTTAATGGATATAATATTTTTAATACAAAAGTTTAGTTTATTAATAAAAAAAGTATATTGTATACCCCTACCTTGTTTTTGCAAAAAATTGAAAGGTATTATACTAATAAAAATCTCACAAAGTTATTTATTAAAAAAGTAGATGAATAAGGTATTACTAGTAAGTTTAGAAGTATAGTAATGGATAATGCTAGTAATAATAATACGATGTGCGATCATCTCTTTATTAGTAAGTTTTTTTTATTCTTTTTTCTTTACTTTATTAATATAAATTTGATATTAATAATGATTAGATTTTAATAATAAATATAATATTAAATAAGATTTTATATTTAATCGAATTTAATATAATACTTACAATATCAACTTTTCTACAAAAACTTTTTTATTTGAAAGATTTATTTTTAAATTTTATGTATTTAATACTAATACTAACCTTGAAACTTTTGTTTATAGTATTAATTTAATTTTTAAACTTAATTATAAATATTAAAAAAAAAAGGTGTTATTGGCAAATATTACAATTTTACTATTAAAATTAGTAATAGTTTTTGTTTGTTATAATAATAGGATAAACTTGTAAACTATTAACTTTCAAAGGATAATTCAATTTAATAAAATTCAATCAATAATTTGTTTACAGTGTTTCTTATACTTTAAGTATTTCAAGTATACAAAAAGTAATAGATTCAATACTTAATTGAACTACTTTTAAAATTTAAATTAAATAATAATAATTTTGATTAACTTTACAAAATTCATTATTTTTTAAATACTTTAAAAAATATAATAAAATTTATTGAAAAAGATTTAGCTACTTTAAAAAGAGTATTATTTATAATAAAATTTTTGCTACAGCATTTCAAAGATAGCAAGGTATACTCTACATTTTTTATTCTTATATTTTTTATTTTTATATTCTTTATTTTTTTGCTTTTTGATTTATTGAAAACTTTTATTTCTAATTTTAAATAAATTATTTATATAAATAATCCATTTCTCAACCCTTACATTAATAATAAATAAACAAAATTTAAAAAATATTATATTTTTATTAATTGAATATCATTTTATATTACCTTTGTTATTATAAATCCTTCTCAAAAATAGTTTTATTTTAAAAAATCCTAAAAAGATACTTACCCTTATTAAATCCTTTAATAAAAGCAACTAATTAAACAATTTTGAAATCAACATTATAAAATTGATATCAAAAATCCTATCCAATCAACTCTTAAAAAGCTCTTTATTAATACTTTAATCTTATATATACAAACTAAAAAAGCATTTCGTACTATAATAAATAAATATGCAAAATACCTTACAACTCTCTTTCTTAAAGATATTCAAAATCCTTACAAATAGTAATTAAAATCTACTTAATAACTAATATATTTTAATTTAAATAAAATAGCTTTTGATTTGCTTAATATATCTAGTATTTTTACTCCAATAAAATATTTATTCTTTTTAACAAAAATTACTATTATTGCTTAACAAAATAAACTTTATATCTTATTTGTTGAAAAGTTAAAATATTTAAAATTATAGTTTAGTTTAAAATCATAAATAAAAAATAAACTTGAATTTGAAAATTTGATTAGTTAAGAAGAGTTGATTTATTCTTTTGAATAGTATTTTGTACGGTTTTTGCTTTAATAAGTATAATGTATATTTTAATGCATTTTTATGTATTTTTAGTTTCGTATTTTGCTAGTATTTTAGTATATCCTTACAAATACCAGTTTCGAGTGATACATACGGGAGTGGTGTGATCTTATCTATATACGTACGATCTACAGTATCAACCTTTCAATACGCGCCACCGTTGTACTACCGTATACTAAGTAGAACACTGGCAACCGCCTGCTTTTGAGTCACAAAATATTGAGGGCTATACATCCTGAATATGTCCGATATATTGGTATTGTGACGTTGAGGTTTCTCGTACGATTGATGTTCGAGTTCGAAAGTCGCGAGAGTCTTGTAATTAAGGGAGACTAATCAAGGCTGGTAGGCACCTCTACAATTGCATAGGTGGATAATATGTTAGAATAATCGATGCAACAGATTTTGGATATGTAATGGATGGTTTTAGAGGGAATTATATAAGGATACTTACACTTACTAGCCTCAATTCTTTGCCGCAGGTATTCAGAAGGTACACTTTTGCCGGGTTGGACCTGGTATTAGATGACCTCGTTATATTTTTCGGCAAATTACTTTCATGCTACTAAAAGTGAAATAAATTACTCTTATACCACTAAAATTAATCTATTTTTTTAATTATTTTACTTTTATACCACTTAGATTCTAGTTTAAAAAGAAGTAGAATCTAGCTTAAAAAAGTAAATTCTATACTATAAAACCTACTTAGAATTTACCCTTTAAAGCTAGATTCTACTTTTTAATTATAGAATCTACCCTTCAACTATAGAATCTACCCCTTCAACTATAGATTCTACCCTTCAACCATAGAATTTACTTTTTCAACCATACCTAAATTCTACTTTCTTAGGAGTTTCGCTAATAAATTGATCCACCCGAGATTTAAGCAAATCGCACTTCCTATCCTACAAATTTTTGCTTTTTCCTTCGACTACCACCCCTCTACCCTTATACCTTCTATTCTTATACTTTTTACTTTTATACCTTTTATTTTTATACCCTCTACTCTTATATAATACTTAAAACTCCTACCTTTTAATTTTTAAAAACTATTAAGTAAATAATATACAATAACATCAATAGTATATAAAATATATTATATAAAGTTTATTGTATATATACAAAGCGTACTTTTTATATAGGGATTATATAGGAAAACTTTAGCTAATCACCTAATTCACCCCCTCTAAACTTACTTAATAATTTCATCTTTAACAATTAATATTTTAACAATTAATAAAACTAAAATCTTAAAAACTACAAATTCGAATTTGCTTAATTAAAAAAAAATTGATATAAATTTTATTTTTTAAAGAATAAAATCTCACTTAAAATGAAGTAAAATCTAACTTAAAATAAGCTAGAATCTAAATGGCATAAAAATACAATGATTTAAAATTTTACTAATTTTAATGGTATGAGAATAATTTATTTCACTTTTAGTGGCATGAGAGTAATTTGCCGTATAATTTTTGGAATAACAGAAAGTCTTGGGAGTTGCGTGAGTCTATTATGTAACTGTAAAATTGAAATTTAGAAGACAAGGGAGTGGAAATGATGGGAAGTGTTGAAGGTGGATGTTGTCTATTTATTTCCAAAAGAAAGTCATGCGTGAAAACCTATCTAAAATCTGGATTAAGCAATTGAGGTAGTTACGTACGGCATTTTAATTGTCTCAATTATACGAATTGGGGCATTTATTAGCCTAGAAACGCAAACATATATGATATATATAGCAAAACTACTCGATGGGGAAACATAATTGTCTGGTGAGGTGCCGATATAGCTTCTCTGGTACGGCATTCTTCCATGTAACACATCAATACGGTAGAGTCTTACTAATCATGGTACGAAAAGACTTTGGAACTATAGCTTCCGTGAAGTTGTTTGTGATTGTGTTGCGTCATCTTCCAAACTAATTGACCAAGTCACACCTTACATCACCAACTGGATTTTCACAAGACGAGAAATGAAGGGACAGAATTTTCAGAATTTGCAAAATACTAATTAACTTAATGTTTAACGAAAGATGCGCGATGCAAGAATAGGCTATCTAATCACTACAATATGAAAAAAAAAGCAAAGCCGAAGTTCGCCATGAAGATGTTTCGTAAACGAAAAATAAACGAGTCTCCTGCCATCATAATCAAGTATAGTCAAAAACAATTGACTGAATATGCAAGAACCCATCCAATATGTCCCTTTCGCAGTCTTGCAGACCCAAATATACATAGCAGTCAGCTATAGCACAAGCCAGCACAGATCCACCATGCGCAGATACTCCCTTCATTACAATTCTGCACTGACCTGGCCGTCATTTAAAATCTAGCTCAGACAGAATTCATAATCTAAGCTTACAAGGCAGATAATCTTGTAATTTCTGGTATTTTCCAGGTTTTCCGGTGTTCGTAGAGCCAATCAGGGATCATCTCCAACTGCGCCGGCTCGAGACCATCTTTTTCTCTCGAGTCATCTACCTCCTCTTGTATATAACACAAGAGCTTTAGGTCCCCCATCATCGGATGCAGTCTTGAAAACTTTGTCATTGACATGTCAGTCTCTGTATCTCCTTCGACGTCGTAGCTTTGGTCGATATTCTTGACTAGCTTCAGAGGTTGACGGCGAATGTTGAACTCTGTCGGGGAATTAAAATGATAGATCTCGCGAAGATGCTGATTCATCCAATTCGGAAAACTTCCAATTTCAGTCCAACTATCTAGATCGTCTGAAGAAGAAAAGCCGTCAAGAACTAATCGTTCTACCTTGTTCTTGACGAGACAATCCGCAAATCTGATTAGTAAAATATCGTTCCATTTGATACTAGTATTTCGGACTGGACATATAATATCAAGGGTTGGTTTAATCCAAATCCGTGGACCAAGAATTGGGGACCTGGGAGATGTATAAATATTCAACTTCCGCGATTCATGTCGAGCTTCGTGGCTGACCTGCATGATTGCAGGAGTCTCTGATGTGAATCGAATTGAGACTGTAGTAGCCGAGCGATTGGAAATGATAGGCCAGATAGGAACTAATCTCGGCTCTAGACATGCGTATTTGTATACGTTGATTCGTATCTCAGCCGGAAAGTCCTTGAATCGAGGAAAGGTGCTCATTTGAAGCTCGATCGATGTACCTTCAAGATGAATGGTCGAAGGTACGATCGAGTAGTTTGGTGGAGGATGACCTGAAGGCTGTCTATCCACGGGTTGAGAGCCAATGGCTAGATGAAGAAACTCTTTCTTTTGTTGATCTCTAAGTGTCTCGCTTACTGAAGAATTAGAAGAGAAGCTATCGTGGCTTCTCTCGTGTCTTCTAGCGGATGAGGGATCGTTTGTCAATTCGTAAGACATTCTCCTGGTTGATTATGGTATGAGTGTTCTTAAATTTATGAATAGACAACGGCGTCAGTTGAGGTGAAAATGTAGAAGGCCTTTTAATGGAAATATTTGTACTTTTGTAATATTGATGAAATTCTTGCTTGAAATTGATGTTAATAAAATCAGAATGAATGACTTTATCAATGTAAGATAGTTTATAAGAAAGTATTTGAGACTATTTATCTACAGCATGTATCTCTCTATACAGTAGACCTTTCTTCATAGACCGCTACTACACCGCAATGCTCGAATTACAAACGTCATAACTGTATCTGGAGTAAACATACAACTTTTATACGGCTCATCATATAGAAATAGGTTTCCCTGTAAACGTATATCGAAACAATAGCAGCTTTGGTATAATTAGACTACTTTTATCAAGAGGCAACGCTAAGACCCAAAGCTACTCATGTACAGTCACCGTTCACTTATAATAGGCACTTCTCAAAACCCCACCTAAAATAGCTATTATACTATATTTTTAATAATTCAAATAAATTAATAAATATAATTAGAATTACTTTAAACTTTGTATAAATTATAATTCGATATTAATAAATCTATTTATAAATTTTTTCTTTATTTAAAACTTTTATTTTATAATTATTATTATGTTTAAAATTACTTTTTTCGAAAAATTGAAGTTTTTGCTTATTTTACTAGTAAATTTATACTTTTTTTCAATTTTTCAATTTTTTCAATTTGATTAGTATATTTTATACTTTTGAAAAAACATTAAAAAATATTAATGTAATTCTTATAAAAGTTTAATCAAATATTAATACAAATATTTTAAAATAATTATATAAAATTAAGTTTAATACTATAAAATTTAAATATAAAAAGTTTGTATATATTTNTATAAAATTTTAAATCTTTTTAATATTATTAATAAAATCTATTTCATTATATATTATATATATCATTTTATTATATATTTGAATTCAATTATTAATTTTGATTATAATATTAAAATTTAATAAAAAAAATATTGATTGACTGATTTAATAATTAATATTTAAAAGGGTAAGGTTATAAGTGATTACGGTTAAATTTCGGAGTGCCTATTATAAGTGGCCTAGAACTGTACAAACACTATACTATACCGATTTTCAAGAATTTTATAAGAGTTCTAAGACTTACTAGTCGCATATGTAATGCTTTTACACTTAAAACTATAATTTTATCAATTTTCTATACTTTTATTTACTAAGAAATAAAAGAAATAAAAGAAATAAAAGAAATAAAAGAAATAAAAGAAATAAAAGAAATAAAAGAAATAAAAGAAATAAAAGAAATAAAAGAAATAAAAGAAATAAAAGAAATAAAAGAAATAAAAGAAATAAAAGAAATAAAAGAAATAAAATAAATAAAATAAATAAAATAAATAAAATAAACAAAATAAATAAAATAGATTTATTATAAAAGTTAATTTGTATAAAAGAAATATTAAAAATTAAAAAATTTTAAGATTTTCAATTTTAAACTTCAATAACTTTTTAAAATTTTTAATTAAAAATTAAATGCTTTATTACTTATTTAATATTAATTATTATTTATAATTTTATACAAAAGGTTTTAAAAAATATTCATTATTGTAAAAAAAGTATAAAATATATAAGTTTATATAGGAAAACATGATTTTTGCGGGGATTTTGTTACAAACGTCACGGTGTGCGACGAGTAGGTTCCAGAACTCTTAATTATATACGAATCCACTAAGTTTCAGCCTTGTAGTGCGAGTATACGCTGGAAATTTAGCTAAAATGCAATTACATTCCATCATCACAAGGCGCAAATGTTTTTCTTACAATGGAAGATCTCAAAGAAGGCTATATTTAAAGAAGAGGAAAGTATTTACTAGAGGAGAAGATCTATGAACCCCCTGATGAACATAGTTTGGAAACCGCGAGCTTTTCTACAGCAAATAGGTATAGAGAAAGAATTTGATTATCTTCGAAGAACTAATAATCCTCGAAACTATCTACACCTCCTGAATTGCCCAGATACCTACGTGATTGTTGTGTGTCCTAGTCTGACTGCCCGAATCCTTACACTATTGATTCTTTCTCCATATACTTAGGGTATTTGAATAATGCCTGGTTCATCAATCCATTTCGTCACCTGTCCCTGGTCGCTGAGTATCTTCTTTGTCGCTTCCACCAACTAATTCTATCTCCTTGTTATTACCACGACCACTTTTCATCCCAGAGTACAAAATATCCCAAAAGTTCCTTTGAATCCACAGAAACGTCTGGATGGATAAAACACTTGTAGAGAGCACCGAAGAGTACATAGCAAGATCCAGTCGCATCATGAGGTTGAGTTTGGGTGAATGACTATTGTAGGGCGAGCATACTATGCATTGAGGGCCTAGTATAGGCATCTACAGTCTCTTGTGACCATTTCGCAAATTCTATAAGATACGATCCAATAGATAGCCTCTTCTCCATCGCAGAAGTACGATTAGCCATTTTTTGCAGCTCTTTGTACTCGTCAAGACAGTTGAGTACCCACCGGAGATTATAGGTAAAAAAATCCCTCTCAAATATCTGGTGGGGAGACGAAGCTTGGTGTGTATCCCTGGTATAGTTGACGAGAGTTAAGGGATTTGTCATGTCGACGATTTTGTCATTGCGAGTTGTGTATTGCACAATATTTTTGATATGCGGTCCTAGCCACAGCGGTACAGTATCGGTATAATGCCATTCGTCATGACCTGGCCCACCATAATGAAATGACGATTGGTCGTCAATACCCACGTTTGCGATCTTATAGTGTTTCAGGACTGCACAGAAGTCTTGAAATTGCTGATAGCTGAACCTGCTCAGCATTTGTGGCCCTTTACGCGTTGGGCAGATAAGATCGGTTTCTGGATTTACCCATATCCTTCCTGGAGAGTAAATTGTGGCAAGAAGATAATCGTGTTTAACTTGGAAAAGCCTTTTGTAGACTTTCATTGCGATATACCGAGATTCCTGGCAAACTTGCATAATGACTGGAGTAGGCGAATCCGTTGCAAAACGATATACTTGGCAGTCTTTGTAGCCTCCAATTATAGCATGAGACAAGGTATCTTTGTCAGCGATCCAAATTGGCACAGTTCTGGGAATATAACATGATAACTCCCACACAGTTTTTTGTATCTCAGGCGGGAATTTGGCGAATTGCTGAAAATTATCTGTGTATGACTCTCCGTCTGTAGTCACCGCAGTCGATACTGGGAAAAGTGCTGCATTTTCAACTTTATTGTCTGTTTTGGCATGTTGTGGAGTTATGGCTTTAAGTATCAAGGTATGAGAGTCATCGTCGGGTTCCCTACGATAACGTGAAGATGGTCCATTTTCGACAAAAGGAGGGGGGGGCAATATCCAATAACCATACGGGATGGACATCTTGGCGGATTCTAATTTATTGAGAGGTGGACAAAAAGCGACTAACCCCGAGGAAACAGAATTGGGGTGTCGCAAATGAAGCCTAAACTTTAGTCGCGCGATCGTAGTCTGAGTAATGGGTTCGTATTGGTTGCAGATGGCGAAACAATCTCTCAAGTTGTATAGCCGAGGTGTAAGATCAAAAGATGACGAAATTTTAAAGAAAAAAGGACCTCTCAAGGTGGGAGCTGCGTATATAAGCTAGTTTCCAACTAGTACGGCAGAAATAGCAAAGCGAGGCAGTACGGGATCTCTTGAAGTAAAGACTCTAAACGGCTGTCAGGTACGGCCTCTTGAAGTTTTACTGAGCTAATTGTGCAAGATCCTTTCCTTGTCTACAAATATTGGCTGGGTGAATGCATCAGGAGAGGTTTCAAGGATGCGCAACTAGCGCTAATTTCGTCATCTGATCTAGATTGTTTTTATCCTCAATTTTGTCTCTACTTGGTACCCATTTTCGTACTCAGATATCATACATTCATATAGAAGGAGCCCATGACAAAGTTCTTTGAGGTTGAGTAGCAAAAGTTGGCGAGTAATGGTGTTTAGAAGGAAATAGGAGTTGAAAGATAACTTTACCATCTGATACTATAATTAGATGACCTCATTCATCACATTCTGACCGTGGAAGCACTTTTTACTCTACCCTCAGCCCTTGATACTCCTCTAGGGAACACAAATTTCTCCCTAAACCACTCCCGTCCCATATCTATCACTATTCAATAGTTATCTACTTCTACCTAACCTTTTCTTTCATGAATCTATACCCCATTTTTACTCCGAACTACATCTCTCGACCTGCCATATAAAACCATCCGTCCCAGTCACACTTTTGGTCTTGTCCATGGCTCGAACACACTATTTTCTAGCCACACAGGCACCGGTCCATGTTCATACAGCGCTTGACTAGCCATCACATCACTCTTTCACTCAACCTCAACCTCAACCCAGTCCCCCTTCCCCATCCCTCTCATCGAGCCAATCTTACAATTTTCAATACTTTGTTATAAAAACTTGTATCTTCCAATAGATCCATGACATCAAGTTCCTCAAATACAATAATCAGGTTTTTTGATTTGAGACTATCGTAACGCACAAAAGGTTCACTATAAAGAAGGATATCGTGCAACTGGCAGTTGACAGTTGGCAGCGTAAGGTATTGAAGGTCCACGATGCATAAACTGAGCAGCAACCGCCATTATTTAACCCTTAATTGACTTTGGGCCTCTTACCGGATGGATCATGGCTTCAAAAGCCTCGGGAATCCACCTCCTTTCGTGCACTGCAGAGAAGTCTGCGTTGGAACAATTGTGTCTCTGTTTCAATTGACATGTATCATTGATTCATTGGTAATCGTGATGCCGTGAGGTAGTTAAACATTGACTTCAAAATACAATTTATAGAATTCACGACCAATGGCACGGGATACGCGTAGATTGGAGGCACAGCGGTAAGAGTTACCCAACGGAAAGTATGAAAGTAGATACTCTCTTTATTGTGGTCGTCGAGACTTCGTACCCAGATATCAAGATTGCGTGGCTGATCACCAATGATTCTCCAAGTCATCACTCGAACGTCGTAAGGCAGAAATGTAAATGGAAACGTAGCAGATGTAAAGGAGCTCGTTTGATCCATAGTGAAGCCTTGAATAGAGGGAAGCGTAATCTAATTTCCCTTCGGTATTCGGAAAAGTTCTTTGGTGCAAAGTGCACACTGTTCAATACTCCAGATCAATAGACTAGCTTCAAAGCCTCGATATTCAAAGGGTAATGAATCTTCAAATGATTTGAAATCTCTCAAGTAAATTGAACTTTCCAAATTAACACAAAATCCAAGCCCCTATCATTATTAGACTTCAGTTCAAACTATTGAAATAACTGCTTTCGGAGGAGGTACGTATGATTGAGACGAATAACAGAATGAATTTTTGATACATGATAGACGATCGAACAATGGAGAATTCCTTTTCTTCTTTCGATTCGATGTTCAACGAAAGATTGATACCATAAATGTTTCGAATTTTGAAAGCCAATGATTATATTTCAATACATAAGAACGTTTTAACCGAGGAAGAGATGCAGTTGGGATATGAATCACGATGAAGGTTAGTCTTGATTGTTCGTAGTGCTCCCTCACCCCTCATCACCTTTCGCCCCTCAACTAAAACCTCTTCGGATTTACTTCCCTTCATATCCTCTCATACAAACCTCTGCACTCAAAAGCCCACCTCCTGATTCGGTCATTAGCTATTAGCTGCCAACCCCAAATTGCTCAATACAAAAAACTCAATTGACCATCAAGAAAACCAAAATCTCACCCAATCACAATGACTCCTTTCCTCCCCTATGACATGAACAACAGCAACTATTCCCTTCCAATCCAAATACTCAAACCACTTCCCAACACTAAGAACCAACCATAGTATTCTCAATAGAACAACATCAAACACAACCACAATCCAAATGAAACCCACAATCGCCGTAAGAATACCAAAGGTAACCAGACTATTAAAGAGAGATCCAATAGAAATCCTCCTCTAAAACAAAATTCCATACCTTTCAAAATAGGATAAACGCACATCCGGCCAATTTATTCAGTCCTTCATATGTATCTTTCAAGAATACCCATATGTAACACAATAAGATCCTCATGAAAGATATCTATTTAGATAAATATTACGCAACATTTCAAGTTAGGAATGAGCGATCAGGATGATACAGTCAGCCACAGCGCAAACTTACCAAATCCCAGAAGAGATACTTGTTTTTCAATGATAGCCATTGGTCAGGACCTGTGGTTTGATTGCCGAAGGATGGAGATTGATGGAGGATCATGGATATGAGTTTTGATTAGATGAGTTTGAAGTGTAGAAGGGAAGAGTGAGGATTAATCACTACCGGGCAGAAAGTTCTCCTCATGTCAATGCAGACAGAGGCCAGACACATAGCAACTTGACTCGCTGCGCCATTAAGATAAACGCCTGCATACAAAATCATTGGGACGTTTTGCCGCGATGCTATATATAACCACATGATATGGTTCAAGCCGAAAAACCCCTCTTCATCTCAAAACTTTCTCGCTTTCGCCCAGCAAATGAAAAAGGATGGAAACAATGTCCATCATTCATCCATATCCATCTACCCCTACAACTGTCCCAATCAGCATCCTTTTGACCTCGATCTGCCTCCTCTACATAGGATACTGTCACATCACATCCCCATTATCCTAATACTGATCCTCATTCTACATTCACATCTCCAAACCATTCCCTTCTCTTCGTACCTCAGCCCCTTGGGAATCTATCATCTCATCTCATCACATTTTATACCTCTTCCAAACTCCAAATTTCAAATCGCATTTCGCACATCTCAAAACCACAACGAGACTTCAACAAGTGAAAGTTATTAAATCAAACCGAACCAACCCAGTCCAACCAAACAATGAATCTCTAAATAAACATCAACGTCAAGTCCACAACAAACAAATATAGCCTTTCTTACTTCCCACTCACTCCCTTTCCCACTCTCTTTGATCCCCAAGATTGAATTCAGCAAATAATCGAACAACTTAATCCCCCCTCCTAATCACAATCCTTATCCCCCCTGACTCTACAACCACAGCCCACCCCCCAATCCTATTTCAAGCTCTGAATTTCAAATTCCACCTTCCACCTTCCCCCTTCCACTCTCCCCGTCCAAACTACAACATACCACAACCACAACCAAATCTAACTACCCAAACCCCAAAACTACCCCCCATCCCTATCCCCAAAGCTACCCCAGCCCCAAAACTACTCCCCAACACCCTACTCTTCCAATCCCAATTCCCCAGGAGCACTAACTAAAAAGCAATACATATATATATATATATCAAACCAGCGAGATAACTTCAATGCTTCTACGAGTACACTTCAATATATATCAAATACCACTTTCAACCCTCGACCCTCGACCCTGACCATCATCCCTTAACCCTTGACCCTCGACCCAGCCCTCGAACATCCTTCCCCCTAAATACTCCTCCAACAACAGAAATGCACAGAAAGTCTATATCACGTAAGATCAAATTTTCAACCTGTATCTGCAACTCCTGGACCTTTCGCAATATACCATAATATACACATACACATTTAAACATCCAAAACCAACAGCCCATCATAGCAGCATAACTCAATAACGATCCATAGAAACATGTATATATAGATACCAACTATATGTCACCTATATACCTATACCGCCTATGTAATCATGCCACTCACTTGTCCCATCCACCTATGTACCATGATTCCAGCTTTCCAAGTACAATGGAGGAGAAATATATATGCCCAGAAAGCAACCCAATCCCCAATCCCCAAACGCCGGCGCGATGCAATACTAATGCTAATGCAATTCGCAGCTTCCTTCCATATAGTCTAAACGATAACTCCATCCATGCATCCATGCATTAAAGCCCATTGATAATATAGTATCAAATCTTCATTCCATGCCATTCCATTGATTTCAATTCCGCCCCACCTCCGCCATCATATCCCTCTCCCCCTCATCCTTAAAAATTAACTCCCGGCACACTCCCATCCCCCCAAGCCTTCCTCAACGTATTCCCCTCCCTAACCATCTTCGCAATTTCCTTCCCCACCTTCTCCTTCGCCTTACTCCCCATATTAAAATCATCCCAAAAAAGATATTCGTCCGGTGATTCACAGACTAACAGCCCATTAATGTCCATCAAAGTCCTTTTATCTTCCGAACCAACTGAATCTTCTCTTACGCAAGGATCATATACCGAAATGTATGGAGATTCTTTTGTTCCGAGTCCAGATGCATCGGATAATCCTTCATCTTCGAGTTGATGTTCCAAGATGATTTCGACGAGGAATCGGTTGAGGTCGTAATAGTAGATGTCTTTTTGTGGTGGGGGAATTTCCGCTTCAGTTTCCGTCTTTCCTCCCGATTCCTTTCGCTTGGCTTGAGACTCATTTCCTTGTTCGTTTTGCTCAAAGACTTCTGGGATCGCAACTTCAGAGGACGCATCTTCTGGTGCTGGTTCCGCCCATTCAGATGTTGTAGTAGCTTCGGGCGTACTAGCAAACCAAGGCTTGATACTATTTTCCACCTTGTTATCCCAATCCTTCAGGAGATGAATAGCATTTTTCTGATTTTCCGCCACAGAGCTCGGTTTCAACGGAACAGGTCTTTGACTCAACCATCCCGGCAACATCGTAGGATCAAACAACTTTGGAATTATCACCCTAAATTGTGGTTTTGACACAATATGCGATTCATTGTGTGGCTTCTCAATAAGATGTGTATTCTGAAGATTTTCCCGATGATGCGCGTATAGATTGTCGAGTTGGGCGAACATTTCCGCAACGGCTTTGTTTTGCGCATCTTGGGCTTTTTGATAATCGAGAGATGCGTAGTGCCATACGTCCCATGTACCGAATGAGATGACGAAGATCGTTTCCTTTAGTTTGCGTTTTGGTTGGGGGAGAGCGATGAAGGATTTAATTTGAGCTTCGAGATCGGGAAGCATGGTTTCGGAGGTTATTCTTGTTTCGTTGTTATTTTGGCCAGGGGTGTTTTCGATGGAGGAAAGGTATATTTTATTGGATGCGAAAGCCCCTGTGGGTGCGGACGAAGGGTAGGAAGCTGCGGGTTGTGAAGCTGCAAAATTAATCTGCGAAGAACATGCAAGCTATACAAAACATCAATTAGTAAATGTGCCTCTCAAACCTCAAACCTCCAACCCCAATAATACAAGCAAATAAAACATACCTCTTCACAAAGAACCTCGGTCCAACTCCTTCCCTTCCCATCCCCATTCTCCTCAATCCTATCATCAACCCAACTATCCCCAAAAATGACCAATCTCACTCCTCCATCCTCCATGTCATCCCCATCATCATCTCCACTCGCCCAATCCCATAATCCATCCGTAACATCATTCAGACTCGTCCCCCCTATCTCAATCTTCCTCAAATGTTCCGTATATCGTGATTGTGGTAACAGAGCCAAGATGGTCATTAACGATAAGACCATGGCAAACACCGACGCCCCCAATCTTGTAAAAGCACGCATTGTCGCACGGAAAGTGGGAAACTGAAAACACTATATACTTGATTCCCTCTTTCTCTCGCCCCTTCTCACACCCCTTCTACCACAAACTCAGGAAAGGAAAGATCTAATCTAGAAATTCAATTTCTGATCAAATGCAGCCTTGTTCCTGAGAATCGTAGACTTATGATGCTGCCAAGAGTATGGGCGTATGCCAAGAGCGGAGGTATCACCAACAGCTTGGGAAGTTCTGTTCTTCGTAAAATCGTGAATGCGTACCTGCCTCCTTGAATGCTCAAATGCAAAGAAGGAATGACGTTTTATTATAGGACAAGAAGAAGAGACGGAAAAGAATGAAGAACTTTTGTATCAAGAAGAAAGTACAGAGAGAAAGAGAGAAGAAAGAGAGAAAGGTGTATGTAATTAAGATAAAATCAACAGGTTATTTACCTGGTCAAGAAATTCTAAAGTAGAAAGGATAATCAGTAATACGAATAACATACATATATCCATACATTCATATACATATATACATATACATCCATAGGTACACAAGACTTACATAGTACTTTCTCTACAATTTCCTTATAATTTCCCTTATACATAGCTTCATAATGCCATAACCCCCATCATTCGTACATTGAACACGCAAGAGGGACTCGTAAGCTTTTCTCACCAACCATTTAGTGGATTCGATGTTCCCCTTGTCGTGTTTATCCTCATCCTCATCCTCATCCTCATCATCTCATCTCATCTCATCTCATCTCATCTCATCTGTATAGAAAATATCGGTATGGTGGTATCTTTTTGTAAATGAAATTTAACCGTTGAATAGGTACGTAAATGAATAGGAACCTTCCATGTTGGAAATGAAGATGTTGATGTTGATGTTGATGTTGATGTTGATGTTGATATTTATTTTTATTTTTATTGTATTATTGTTATTGTTATTGTTATTTATTTTGTACGAAATGAAAATGAAAACTAACAGGATAGTAATTATAAAATGAATAGATAACCTTCCTTACCTAAGAACTTTGGAAGCTAGAAGGAGATTGGCGGTGGAGTTACGATTACTGACTCTACCTAGGTAGGTACTTTACCTACCCGACCTATTAGGAGGTAATGAAAGTTTGACTTCCCTCTCACCCTT
>NGKG01000004.1:70190-85470 GCA_002162505.1 Myriosclerotinia scirpicola
TCCTCTGCCCTGCCCTCCCCTCCCCTCCCTTCCTTTCCTTTCCTTTACACCACCCATTCACTCCCTCCCTCTCTCACCACGCCGTCAATCCACCCCCTTATGCGTACACAGCCGCGTGCCACCGTACGAAAAGTGGATGCATCGGAAACACGAATGAAATCTGTCAGTCCGTTCCATGATTTCCATCTAAAAGGTTCTGCATCGATATCACTCTTCCTCGCATCGATATCACTCTTCATCTGAAGTTCTGAACAGTATGGGAGAATTAATGAATCTGGTCTGGTCTGCCCAGGTGGTCTGGCCTTCAAATATAAAAAAGTATCATTCCTAACATCATTTCTGCAAATTCCTATATAATAATCTCGATTTTTTTCGGATTATGTACCCAAGCTTAAAGCTTAATTCTATTGACGTACAAAAAGCTTATACAGAGTAGATACTAGGTACCTACTACCTATGCATCCACCCATTCATCAAATACAATTAAAATAAGAAACCCCCGCCTCCCCCCAGGAAATAAACGTGCTTTTGAAAATCCCCTGCACTATATGAAGGAAAAAGCAAAGCAAAAAATTCAACTCCAAACCATGCAAACGCCGAATATGCATCTAACAATAAACTTTCTTTAGGTATTATTCATCCATCAAATAATTTATCTTCTATGGAAGCCTTTACTGCCCGTCGTCTTTGCCATCTTGGATCGTGGGGGTCCTTGTGCAGCATCATCACTTTCATCCTCCTCTCCTTGCTCGTCAATATCATCGTGATCGACTTCAGCCTCATCTCCAGAATCCGCATCGGTTTCTTCGGCCTCATCATCTATTAAATCATCCTCACTGTCATCTTCCTCTTCCTCTTCATCTGATTCTGCGACTAAACCGTTGAGCATCTCTTCCTCAATTTCGGAATCCGAGATATCTTCGAGATCTCCATTCTTGGCAAGTCTTTGGGGTAATCCGTTGACCATAACTTCTTCCTCCTCATCGCTTTGGCCTTCCACGTAGATGACACCCTCATCGTCATCTTCGCTATCCATTCTCGGTCGCTTCTGCATGCCTCTTCGTAACTCGATTTGTGCATCCAACATGTCCAGCTTGCCCTTCAAAGATAAAAGATGTTGCAAAGCTTTTGATCTCTCATCCAGAACTCTATTGACTTCAGCCAACTTCTTGATAAGACCTCGTTGAGTTGCTAGATATCCACCATGTGTAACCATTGACCATTGAACCCAAACCATAAGACTTCCAGCTCTACCAGGTCTTCGATGTAATCTTTCTGCCAACTTTTGTAATAAGATTGCGGCGAGAGGAGAATCGAGTCTTTGAATTGTAGCCCGAATGGTACCAAGATCCGTAGTATGTAAGCAGGATTCCAACAAGGCGACATCATTTGTCTTGAGTGCTTGAGTGAGAACTGTTCCGAGGGACGCGCCGGAAGGAGCTTGGATTGAATTTTGAGGATATGAAAGAGCTTGAGCTTTAGAATCGCCGAAAGCGGCAGCCACATCGATAGGTTCCGCGTGTGCTCGAACAAGGTCTCCGAATGATGGTTCTCCATCTTCCTCTACTGCTTCAGCTCCGTCATCTCCCATTGTCACATCCGCATTACCATCTTGTTCAATATCACTTCCATCTTCCTCAATTTCTTCTGCATCATCGTCACTATCATTTTCCGAATCGCTTGGTATTTCGATGACTTCATTCTTCTTGGCTCCATTGGTCTTCAACTTGGTCGCAGTTCCACCACCCGATACAACAGTCTTCGATTCATCCAAATGTCCAGTTCCAAAAGATTTAACACCTTGCTTGACCATTGGCTGGCCAAGTTTGGTAGGGAGTTTTCTCTTGGTTGGCATTGTGTTTGATTGATGGTTGTGCGAAAGAGTGAGAATCCGAATATAAGAAAAGATGAGTAGAGGTGATGTTAGTTTTGAATTTCTCGAGGAATCGGCAACCAATTAAGAGTCTGCCAATAGAGGATTAACTTGAAAGGCCGGATATGTATTGCGACGAGAATATTGAGAATGTTTGAATTCAAATCCAAACTTTCAGATGGTGGTGTTGAATGAGTTCAGGTAAATGTATTATTGAAGCAATGGATGGATCAAGTAAAACTTGACGAAACTTTTTTCTACCCAAGATGGAAAGAAAAAAATAAATTTTAATCACGTGTAGTGGGCTATCGTAGATGATAAAATGTCGGTGCATTTGAGATAAGGTGGAACCGTGGAACCGTGGAAGCGTGGAAGCGTGGAAGCGAGAATGGGAAATGTGGCTGATTCTCATTGCTAATATGAAAATGATTGGTCTAGACTCTACTGTAATAATACACCTTCTTAGCCTTTTGATCCATTTTAACTTGTGTTCTTTTTTTAATCCTTGTTGAACTTTTCCTTTTCCTTTAGCCCACCACCTTTATTTAGTCTGCCAGGACTCTGCCTAGGTATTGGTGGGACTGAGCCATGTCATAATTAAATTTAATTGGTCAATATGAGGCGAGCCGCAGGGAGAAGTACAAGAACTTACCTAGCTAACTTGACTAAGAATGCATTAAGTAACCTTGGAAGGTTAGTTTAGTTAGTTTAGTTCCAAGATCAATACTTGTCATCTATTGTTTAAATAATATATTAATCGTGCCTTCTCCTAAAAGTTCTCGTCTTTTGCAAATTGCAATTGCAACCAATTTCTTTTCTAAAAGGTTGGGCTGGATTATTTTGCGACAGCCTTCTCATTCGTCCAAAGAGCACCGACCTCGGGACCCTCCGATTACCTAGTTAATTACCTAGGTACCTAGTAATTACCTAGTACTTCGTTTGACCACTAGTCACGACCACGAGTCACGACCACGATCATCACTCCAAGCAAAACCTCTCAAGAACACATGATCTTCATTATCATCGATTCGATTCATCATCATCATCATTATCATCATCATCATCATCATCATCATCATCATCGCCACCACCACTAAAAATCAAGGAAGATAGCGAACGATACGATACAAAATCCAACCTAAAAACCCAATCCAACACAATCCAATTCAATCTTCACTTGTATTCTTGTGATTTGAGTGTATGTTCAATACCTATTCATCTTATTACTTCCCCTTATCCCTCTCTATTCACAAAACGCAATGTACTTTTTTATTCTCTATACCTATTGGTTATATATTTTTGAGGATATACTTTCGATATCCTATCACTTAAAAGCAATCAATCGCGAGAATAATAAAGATGTTCACTTCATCGTTCCATTTATTCATTCACCTCCCTACCTACCTACCTACCTACCTACCTATCAACCAATTACTGAATTATATCGATTACTAATAAACTATCCATATTGGAAGCTTCTACTAAGATTTTGTGTGTCATTATCATTGATAGATGTCTCTTTCGCTAGTTGTACCCTTTACGATAAAATCGCGTTCGTTCGCGCTTCAAGTTCTATAAGTCTTCAATCATCCTGTCTTTACATCGCATCGCATCGCATCGCATCAAATCAAATCAAATTAAATCAAATCACAATTTACGATTCACGATTCCTATGACAGATTCACTCACAGCTGACAGTACGATTTGTTATATTATAACATTACGGTTTATTACGGTTTATTACGGTATATTTCGGTAATCATCGAAAAAAGAAAGAAAGAAAGAAAGAAATTCCCAAAGTCGCGTGTTCATCTTCCAAACAACAACACCGTCCCGTCCGTCCACCGTACCCTACCGCCCGGACCAAAAACCAAAAGAGTGGCATCTTGCTTCTTACCACTTACCAATATATCAACAAATCTTGCCATCGCATCCCATCGCAAATAAAGTTCATTCTTTTCTATTGCCTGATCAAGTACTCTGGAGTCCAATTCAACGAAACTTTATTCTCTTCATCCTCTCCCTCCCTCTCTATTTGTCCACCTTTTCATTAAGTGTGGCCAGATATTGAACCCGTTCTTAATTTCGAATACGTAAGGAAGGCTACAACCTAAATTCTTTGTCGCATCCCCACGAGGCTGCGCCGAGGATTAAAATAAAGGCAGGTTTTAAGAACATTCGTATATCCCGCCACCTCTTAACCTTTTGATTGAGGAATTCCATACACACGCATTGTTTTGTTCTGCGCCATACAATTCAGCTTTACAATCCGCCATCGCCAGCGCCAGCGACATCATCATCATCATCACCGTCACCATCACCATTCTCTTCTTTTTTTTTTTTTAATTCACTATTTTAAAGTCGCGTGCTCAAGCTGCCAGGCGCAACCTAACTGACGTACCCCAACAGTTTCCTGAGAGTAGTTGAAATAATCTCTCTCTTGTCGCGGATATTTTGTCGCATCCAAAGCCCTCTACTTTACAACTAAAAACAACCAAATCTTCGAAAATCTCATCAAACCTCACAGAAAAACAATTCAATCGATCTTGTCGCATTGCTTTTCTTTCAATTCTCACAACTCCAGAATTAGCCCAGAGCTATTCTTTCGTCGATTTTTGTCGCAAGCAGTACCTCTTTGTAAATAGAGAATTTCTGTTTGTTGATGGCCGTCATGACCACCCAGCATTCAGAAGATTTAGCTTTGGAGCAAAAGACAATACCCGTTCCATCATCTGATACGATGGCTTTGGATCTTGATATCAACGGGTAAGTCTTCTCTATCACAGTTTCTTTGCCTCAATATCCTCTCCTCATCTATTTGTACATGTATATTTATCAATACAAATATGCAGATCTTCTACTCGAGATGATTCCAAAACTGAAGAACAACAAACACCTATCGATGCTGGATTAAAAAAACCTTCCGAAATCACCAATTCCGAATCCGCCGAATTGACCTCTGCGACAGATTTGAATGGAGATTTAAATGCAGGGTCTCATACTGTCAATAGTTCCCTACCTCCAGCTACTTTAGTTGAGTCGCACGCGCAAGATACTCCTGAAAGTCAAAACGTATCTCAACTTCAAGACTCGAATACAACAACTGTCTCCGACGAGCCTACAAAATCGGTCGAGGATCCAGAGCGCGCTGTGTCCGATCTACCCACGCCAGCCGATTCAGTGCCCGAGGCTGCATATGAAGGTTTCGCTCCTACAGCTGTTCCACCTATTGTGGAAGCTCCAGAATCCGATATGCGCGATGAAATCTGCCCACTTACCCAATTGCCCGAAGCTATACGTCAACCCTCATTGCCAGCTTCAGACGACAAGGAAAAACCATTGGACTTAAACCAAGAGGATTCTACGCCAGCTCAAGAGGATTCTACGCCAGCTCAAGAGGATTCTACGCCAGCTCAAGAGACGAAAGACGCAAGTGTAGTTGATGATATGAACCTCAATTTTGATGCGCCTCGCCCCGATCTACCTCCATCATCTCCCAATAATGCGCCGCCATCTGTTGATATGGAAATTTCTCCCAAGCCCCAGGAAACAACTGCGGAGCCCGCCGTTGAATCCACGCCCGAAAATCTCGGTTCCAACGATGTTGAGATGACGGACGCGCCCGCACAACCTCAGGTCACGAAAGTTGCTCGGGAGCGAGAGGATGACGGCGAAGAAGAACCATCGGCCAAACGAACCAAGACCGAGGAAAGCGAAGAGCCCAAACAACTTTCAAATGTGGGGTCCCCAGCTGCTGCACAGAATGGAGTAACTACAAATGGAGCTGCCTCCAAAAGCAACACGTCACGCCCAATCACTCAGCATGAGACCAAAGAGATTATCAAAATCATCAAGAATGTTATCAAGACGGCAGCTGGAAAAAATTTCAGATCTCCTGTCGCAATCCTTTGGCCTGGATTTGCTGAGGCTTATGCCCTTAAGGTCGAGAATGAGGTCGATCTAAGTTCCATGGAGAGGAAGATTAAGAGTGGTGAATACCCCTCGATTCAAGCCATCAAAGATGATGCCGTCCTTCTTTACGAGAACGCCGTTGCTTTCAACGGGCTAGACAATGCTATCACATCCGCTGCTAATGATGTGAAGAACTCGATCATCAACAAGCTGGGAAGTTTACCACCTGAGCCACCAGCCCACGTCGCCAAGGCCCAGGTTAAGAAACCTAAGCGATCTACACCATCTCTCGATGCTACTGCTCGTGTTCCCGCTGCTAGAAGACAATCACGCGGATCTGCTGGTGCTGCTGTACCAATCAGTGCTCCAGCCCCGACTTTTGCCCTCGACCCAGTCACCAGCACACCGTTGATTCGTCGCGATTCAACAAAGGACGGTAGGCCAAAGCGTGAGATTCATCCACCAAAGAACAAGGACCTGCCTTATTCTTCAGTGCGACCTAAGAGCAAGAAATATTCCGCTGAGATCAAGTGGTGCGAGGAGACAATAAATGAGATGAAGAAGCCAAAACACCTTGCGTTCTCTAGTGCTTTCCTGACTCCTGTTGATCCTGTCGCATTGCAAATCCCCAACTACTTTACCGTTATCAAGTCTCCTATGGACATTTCTACTGTTTCCGAAAAACTTCACAGTGGCGCTTACACGAGGGCGAAGGAATTTGAACAGGATGTAAAACTCATTTTCCAGAATTGTTATAAGTTCAATCCCGAGGGAAACCCCGTTCGTCTTATGGGTCAACAGTTTGAGGAGTTGTTCAACGGGTTGTTGGCCAAAAAGGATCGATGGATCGCTGATCATCAACCTGTTGCTTTAACACCAGATAGAGATGAAGATACTGAGGAAGAAGAGGAGAGCGAAGACGAGCCAGAGCCTGCTCAGGAGGCACCACAGGGTGTTGCTACAGAGCGCCTCGTCTTGGAACAAACCAAGCTTATCGATATGCTTTCGAAACCAGAACCTGCCGATGCCATTGCGTTGCAGAGAAGGGTCGTTGCTCTCGTCTTGGAGGTGGCTGACAAAGAAAAGGAAAAACTAGCGGCAATTGCCAAGAAACCCGCCAAAAAATCAAAGCCTGCCAAGCCCCCAAAGAAAGCTGCGCCAACCAAGAAAGCTACTGCTGGACCTGCAAAAAAGCATGTAGCCCGTAGAGACAGAAACATGACAGCTATCGAGAAGGAAATAATTGCTGCAGGAATCAGCGAGTTGCCTGACTACCTCGTGACCGAATTCATGGAAATGATTAAACAATATCAACCAGGTACAGAGGTAAGTAATTTTTAATATTTTTGAACTTTCCATCAGCTAACCTCTTTTCAGATGGACGAGGACGGTACCTTGGAGCTGGATGTTGATACAATTGCGCCATTTGTTCTCTGGAGGATCTACGACGCTATCCGTTTACATGCTCCGCATGTTGAGACTAATTATCGAGAGGCTCTTCAAGAAAAGAAGGAAGAGTCCCGTGTTTCTGCAAAACCTGCCCCAAAAAAGAAAAACAAACCCATGTCGAAGGTTGAACAGGAACGGAAGATTGCATTGCTTAAAGAAAAGGTGCAAGATCTCAGCAGAGGGGCGGGATCGGCTTCTCAAGAACCCATTGAGAGCGTTGAGCAACCTACATACCAAGAGGTATCAAGTGGTGATGAGTCTTCTGATTCCGAAGAAGAGTAATCTTATCTCCATTGACCGCAACATGGCTATCAACTTAGGAGCTTGTACCTCACTACCAGATATTGAGAATTGGTACGACACCCTCAGAGAAACATTCTTTCAACTTGTACATTACCTTTCTCTCCACACACTTGCAGGCACGTTGTACAATACCATACTTTCAAAAACCCATCGACATTCCATTTGATACCACGCCTCATTTTCGAGTTATTTATGCTGGTCTTTCTTGCCAATTTCTAAAGATGGGTGTTTTGGGTGGCTAAACATTTGGTGAGGATCAATCGATGGGGTTCGATTTTTAACAAATGCTTATGCATTTTCAATTTTTTTATGATATCAGGAAAGGCGAGAACATGCAATTGCATGCATCTGGTGCAGGATGATAATTGAGTCTTTTTTTAAACGTGCTTCTGGTACCGCTTCATGCGCGCTGATCGTGGGCCTTGATTGCGATTATTGATCATTGATCATCTTACTCTTTTATTTTGGTAGGACGGTCTTGATTTAGTTAGTTGCTTGCTTGCCCTGGTTGATGATGAGATGTGAGCTGGGTTGGGGATACGTAATTGGGAGGGCATGAGATGATTGGCATGAAGTGTATGATATTGGTGGTTGAGGGGGCTGAGGGGGGTGTTTGTCTTTGCGGGCGGGCAAGTAAAGCAAGCAAGCAAGGATTGATTTATTTGGTGAATAGTCAAACAATTCTCGAATGGGCAAAAATTTATCTGATCAGATGAAGAATGGAGAGAGAGAGAGAGCGAACAAGCAAGTTGGTGGGTGATAAGAAAAATAATTGAGGATTCATACATACTATGTACCTAGTTACTTCATAGCACAGAGATGTGAGTGGGAAGTATAGCGAAGACGTAGGCAGCTTGATATCATTCAATCTCAATAGAATATCATAAGAAACTGAATGCGTGATATAAAGCGAATTGATAACATTTCTTGAGAGTTTCTACTAGTTGTTGCGGTAGTATTGACAGAGGGGAGAGGAGTGTGAAACGAAGGGGGATAGGTGAGAGGGTAAGAGTAGGGAAAAAAGTTGTTGGATGAATTGGCTGGAGCAGCTTCTATGAGGAAAGAAGAACGGGAAAAGAAGAGAGGACAGGGGAGGTGAATGTCCGGAACGGAATTAGACATTAATATATCAGATCCCACTTCACCACTCAACCCCCTAGACCAAATTGACGCCGCGACGAAACCTCAAAGCGAAAGTTAAAACCCCATCGCAAATCCCCGCAACAACCCAATTACAAATTTAATTCACTGTTCCTCTTGCGGGTGTAGACCTCCAGCTCCCTCCCCATCGTCAAGCTTATAATACGTTCTTTCAAATTTTCAGGACCCATCGCTCGGGAAATCAACGGTGTATAATGAATGATTGGAAGGGGGAGAGTTTGGCTAACAATGCGGCTATGAAAAATAAATTTTTGAGGGACCTATATGATTCTTCAAATCATATGCGGGACAGCAACTTTATAAGGACAGCGACTTTATAACCGATATATTTCTTACTATTTTATGAAGAAAAGTATAGGTCCGTGAAAATTTATTTTCCCTAGCCGCATTGTTAGTTGTTCTGGTCCGTCCCGTTCGCTAATATAGCCCATTACCGTCTAAACTCAGTTATAAGGAAAGTTACTAAAACCTTTTCGATTTAAGGTTTCTTAGAGTCGAAAGAAAAGTGGATAAAAAATGATTAAAAGTAAATGATTAATAATCAAAAGTGAATAAAAATTTAAGCAAATTGTTATCCACTTTGATCAAATTATTATCCACTTTAATCATTTCTTTAATTAGAACGTTTTCTAATATCCAGCTTATCTAACCCAGCACTAACTAATCGGGTTTAGTAATTTTCCTTATAACTGAGTTTAAACAGTAGTTAATCAGCCTATTTTATTAATTAATAAGACGCTTTATATAAATAAGACGCTTTATTAATTAATAAAATTAATAAAAATTTTGAAGATATAAATTTTGCTTTTTTTAAAGATATTAAATAATATTATTATTATTAATATAATAAACTAATCAAACAATAAATTTATAATATATTATTATTATTATTATTATTTTGTTATTATATATTATCTAATTGTTAATTTATTTTATAAATATAAAACGTTTTATTAACTAATAAAAAAAATAATAATTAGAAGTTCAATATTAATATTTATTGCATTTCTATATAAAAGAACTTTAAATCTAATCCTGATTTTACTTTTTAACTCTAAAAAAAGCAAAATTTATATCCTCAAAAATCTTATTGATCTTATTAACCAATAGGACGTCCCATTTGTATAGAACAGCCTATTGGTTAATGGGACGGGCCGATTGACTAATCGGCTATATTGGCGAATGGGACGGACCAGTTCGAAGAGTAGGAGGTATTAGGGTCCTACTATTTTGGGGCTATGTTTTGGGACGGTGATGAGGGTTATGGGGAGTAGTGTGAGAAGGGGGCCGGAGGGGAGATGGGAAGGGAGGTGGGAAGGGAGGTGGGAAGGGAGGTGGGAAGGGAGGTGGGAAGTAGAGAGGCAATGGGTGCGACTGGGGGTACGTTGGATTTTGGGGAGGAGGGGAGGGAAAATCCTAGTTCGTAGCCTTTTGGTCAGCAGCTTGTGAGGTTTGGTTTTCTTTTATTTTTCTGACTAATAGTGCTGTCAACCGGAATGAAGTCCCCCAGAGAAGCAGTCATGGAGCCTTCCTTTGTGTGGAAGAATATAGTTTGGGTAGACGAGACGAGAGAAATCAGGGGACTTCATTGTGTACATTTTATTCTGAGATTCAAGATCCATCCGATCATTTCTTAATAACACAAAAGCTAGGAAGAAGTCGACCAATGTTCTACACAGCCCGATGTTACTGATCACCAAAGCACTTTGGAACGTACCCTCTCTATCAAGTTGCAGTAGACTTCTAGAGCGGTCTCATGAGCTCGTTTGAGTTCTCAGTCATGCCTGAATACATGATCCAATATTTGATTACAAATATCTACGACACATTTAGCTCCGTCCTAGCTGAACCCTGCAGCCTAGAAAACTCCAATCCTTTCTCTGAAACAGTGCTTAGAAAAACAGAAACTCCATTGCCACAATCTCCTGGTGATGGTATTGCGTTGCTTAGGACTTTTTTAGTGGATGAAACATCTGATTTGAAGCTAGTGGGCTTTTGTTTTGTTTTATAGGGAGTGCGTATTGAGGTTTATGGGATGAAGATCCATTGTTTAGAAAGAGGAAAATAATAGAAGGATTAGGAGACAGACGGATTGGAGAATGAATGAGTGTGCTGATGTGATAGGGAAAATGTGTGATTGTATAGATACGAATCATGAGATTGCGGTGGTGCTTCAGGTGACTATATTGGATACACCAATCGAGAATTTGGAATGAGTCTTTATGATGGGGAGAAAAGGGATGTGTTAGTCAGGTTCGAATTATGTTTCGATTAGTTTGTGGTTAATCATGGGATTCCGGATGCGGAGGTGGCTTTTTTGAGTTGCTTAAACTTACTTTGAGGAGTTGTAGTTTGGTTTCTAGTTCTGAGAATACGATGGCGGTAGGGAAGAGGGGAAGAGGGGGAGAAGGAGAAAAAGGGAGAGAAGAAGAGGGAAAGAAAAAGAGAAAACAAGAGAAAGAGAAGAGGAAAAGTGGAAAAGGGTAAAAGGTAAATAGGAAGAAGGAAAAAGAAGAAGAAAGGGAGAAAGGAAGAGAGGAAGAGGGGAAAAAAGAAAAAGTGGAGAAAGGGAAAAGTAGAGAAGGAGGAGGAAAGGGAAAAGACGAGGTGTTCGAAAAATGTGGCGATTCAGAGGTATCGCTTTTTGCGGCATTTTTGGATTGGGTTAGGGACATGCATTGAAATTATGCGCTATTCAAGAGGCTTAAGGGGGTAGTGCTACAGGTGTTGAAGTGGGCTCTTGATGGGGCGAGATGGGCAGAGAGAGAGAGGGATGGAGAGGGATTCAGAGTACAATCGATCCTGCCCAGATTCAAATGGAGGAACATGAAATTAGAACTGCAGATGGAAATGGGATCTAGAGCAAAAACCCCCGAACATGAAACAATATGGATATTAATTTGTACCGCAGACCGCACAGTTCGCTCATTCCACGTGCACATAACAAGCTCTAGATGAGGATTTTAAAGCAGGTTTGGCTTTTCATACGGGATTAGAATCATTGGAGGCGATAGTTATGAAAGAGATCTGGGGACAAGTTGATTAGTTGAATGCCGGGAATTGGATGGGGGATGGAGATGGAGATGGGGGTGTGCTGGTAATAGTTGTGCAGGTTCTGGGTTTGGGTTTAGATAGGCTGGTGATCTGGGGGCTTAGTGTACAGGATAAAGGAGGATGTGATTAGTAGATATATTTTTCAATCTAGCATCATGATAATCCACAAAGAATATGGGGCATATTAGGCTGTTGGTGGTAAGTTTGACGGCTCCCATTGTCAATTTCGACGCATATCTCAGATAACATGGATTTATTGCAAAGTTGCGAGACCATTAGAAAAAGAGTTGGTCAGCATCATTATCTAGATATATTCATTACATGAAATCTAGGAAGGTTCACTCATTCTCCTAGATACGGCACTCGAGCTACCTTGATGCACTGGCATTAATTCATTGCGACGCCGTACGGCTATGGCGGTTGTGATGATTTTATTGGTTTATAAATATAATACGGTAGTGCTGTAGTGTCTAATTGGTTTCTCCTAGCTTTTGGTTGTATTGAACAGTGATGGGCTACCGCTACCTACCTACCCACCTACTTTATTTAAGGTTCAGTCGTCGACTCGTCGTCCACAAACAACACTTCTTTCTTCCTCCATCAATAACAACAATCACTCTGTATTCTATTTTATTCATCAATAAGCATTTCTATACGGAAAGTCAAGAATCTCCAAGTTTTCTTATCGACTCTTTTCTACAACTCTTTGCAATTCGAAACCCCATTCCTGGTGATCCAAAACCCATCTCCGATCATAACTTCAAAATAACACTTCAAGTCATGAACACTATTTCCGCTTCTAAAGGGCAAAATGGCGGTGCGAAAACCTTTCATAAGTTCTTGTATCTTCCACTTGAACTTCAACGTTACGTATGGCAATACGCTTCCTTCCATCGTCGCAATTTTCCAGTCGCCGTCAAACGTCTACATTATCTAAAAGCGTCGGTTACTGGAGAGAACCGTGAACTCCGGCTCATCAGATTCCGAAGCGACACTCCAATACCTGCCCTGTTTAGTGTCTGTAGAGAGGCTAGGGCTGAGGCAAGGAAACACTACAAGAAGGTTTTCGTAGCCTCGCACGACTTCCGTTTCTTCTCCATTACACTTGTACCTCGATTTTACACCAATCTCGAATGCGATTTAGTCTGCCCCGTTGGTGTGTACTCGGATATCGATCGGGAAAAACTCTTCAGCACGATGCGTTCTTTACAAATCCAAGATATCGCTCTAGACCAATCAGCCTGGCAGCAGCGTCTCTCAAATCGCCATTCTCCGAACAGAATTTTGCAAGAATGGCTGAAAGGTACCTCACGGTTTTCCATTCCTCTTCGATCTGTGATACTGTACGTGAGACCAAATATCGGCACTCCATATATGAATGGGTCTAAAGGCTCTATTAATGATATGTTGCCTAGCAACTGGGACTCTCTCAGCCCCACTCAGCAATGCTCTCTCTGCTCGGCAGTTGCGATGCACCATAATCTCAATGTGATGGTGCGAAAAGGGGTGCGGCCGAGTATGGTATTGATGGTGGATAACTTATCACGTGGGGTTAGGCACCGCTTGGGTTCCAATTCGTGGCCGGGGACAGGGTATTCATGTCATGATATGGATTGCATAGTATGTGAGATGCACTGAACGGGGTGCCTTTACAATAATTACTTCGGTTAGATGTATTGTATCGGGTTTGTACTATATCATCTAATTTCGGAATAGCATACTTTTTACGGTGGTATAAATCGACAGTAGGACCACCAGATAAATTTGTTACACACTATATCTCTCTCAGTCTAATTAGACTCTCGGTTATCTCAATGTTTGAGTAACAAACAAATGGCTCATCTCGTCAATCTCGCTTAGGGTTTTCTCCTAGGCTAATTCTACTTTTCATCGTCGCTTCCTGTCGGGGCAATCAAATATTACGTCTAGTCTATTGTTCTTATCAAGGTTGAACGTTATATACAGGGGATATCATTATGTGGCTTTCTTTTGGAATGGGTCACGGAGGTACATTTTAGGAAACATTTCAGTGTCTGAATTCGTACTCTGGCACATTTTCTTTAGTGGTCGATATTAATGATGGAGAGTGATGTTTGAGGAGTTACAAGCAAATTCTAGCCATGCTAAAGGAAAGGGACAAATAGGAAATAAATAATAACCCTAATATAAACTCATGCAATCAGTCAACTTTACATACTGCGTCTTCTGTGATTATCTTCTCGTGATGTGACCCAACTCCTATCCGTTGATGGACATTGAAATTCTGCTTTAATTCAACCTCCTATTATTCAGAGTACAGGTGATTGTTATTACCCTTTCCAAAATCAGCTATTCACATTTCAAGAACGTCATATTCACATGACTTATGTAGTTCGGTTAAATATCTGATCCGACAGAAACAACTTTGCATCCATCAGACAAGTCTTGTGATAGTGGTGAAATTCTTGGGTGGAAGTGGGATTTGCTGATGAATATTCCATTTTACTACTTCAATCTGCTCGCGTGTCACGACTTGGTTGTCAAAATTTCTACAAGAACCACAGCGACCTTAGCATTAAAGGCCTATACACATCGCTGCATATCCTAGGATTTCAAATTCTATCTTCATATTATGAACAGACGCTCTTTCATTCATGGTACTGATGAGTACTGAGACTAGATTAAGAGGATCTCAATATTGAATAATCAGTTCAAAAGTCACTCGAGTAAGTCCGATCCTGAGCACCGCAGTGTCAAGGTTATTTATATGGTGCTTCAATGGAAATTCAGAACTAATATACTTTACAGGTAAGCCCCCGAAAAATACATGGCTTACTATTACGGCCTGCAACCCTTTGCCCCAAAGATCGCAGGGGGGAAGAGAACTACTTGTGCGTAAACCCAGCTGCTTTGTTCAACAATCCATACTTCAACCCACAGCATGGTTGCATTGAGTAGATAGGTGTGATACCTCGAACTGCCAGTAGGGGTATTAATCAAATATTATTTGTAATCTCTCTTGAGTTTAAGTACTGGCGACTATTATTCTCATTAGTATCCCGCTCCACCTGGGGTATATAGTCAATCACGCGTTGACTTTTGAGGGATGAAATGTCACTTCCGTGGCTATTTCATGTAAAAGTAAGATAAGTTTGCGTGCCTTCATCAGTCTTCAAGGCTCTTTATATATCAAAATGATTTTGCACTCATCATTGTATTGGATTATAAAATGAGAATTTCCTGGCCTGTTCCTGAGTCATGTTGTGGGACACGCGGATGATAATGGCCTCTTCTTCTATCTCTTACTTCTCATGTGGCTCACCACATTGCCTTCCTCGACAACTTTCTATTTACTCCACACTCTAAGACTTTTTGAGTTTCTCCATCTCCTTCTCGCAGACTTTTGCTACATCGTGACCGTAAAAATAACCAAAAGATTCAGCTGGGTTTGCTAAAGGAGCGTTGATGTTAGCATTTCTCCCTCTATCTCCAGAGAATCTGTCCAGTCCTGGTTTTAAATAACCGCTCCTCGCATCTTGTGTTAATTGT
>NGKG01000004.1:85484-99645 GCA_002162505.1 Myriosclerotinia scirpicola
CCCCAAAAAAAGACTAGCACAACACTCGACAAAGGAAGAAAAAAAACTCAAACTCACAAGGTAATTCCCCTTCCTCCACAAAAGGCCTCACAAGCTCCTCAACCATCGCCACTTCATCCGCACCTACACTTGAAAGTATCTGAACAGCACTCGCACGATTTCTTCTTACATTTTCGAAAGCCTCGAGTCTGTTGGATATTGTCTCTGGTGTTACATCAGGGAGATCCGAGAATAGAAGACCAAGAGCGCAGCCATCTTCAATACCTTGGGCACCGCCTTGTCCATGATCTATTTTTTTGTTGGTATCTGTGTTGTTTTGAAGCAAAAGACGGGTTGAAAGGAGCTGAGATAAGGAGAAAGAGGAAAGGAAGATGGAAACTCACAAGGTAACATGGGATGAGCTGCATCTCCGATAAGGATTAGTTTGCCCCGATGCCAGGTAGGTAGAGGGGCTCTGGAACGTAGTGACCATAGTCCGACATCCTTTCCTTTGGCTAGCAGATGTCGGAGAGCAGGATGGAAATCCTTGAGCTGGTTTAGAAAAAGCTCTGTGGGAACCGAAGTGTTCCAGCCTGGAAATGCTCGGATTAGATGGACTGAGTGATTATAGATATAGAATTAGAAGAGTGTAAAGGCTAAGACTTGCCTTCAGTAGCTTTGAGTTCTTCTCTACCAAAAGATATGAATCCAACATTGAGGACTTGATTCCTAGTAGAAACAGTAAGTATTATAGATTTTCTACCATCCGGCTTGCAACAGGAAATAAGCATAACGTACCCTCTACAAGGATACCAAACAATCCTCTCATGATCTTTTCCCGGGGCAAGAAACGAACAGAGTTTTCCTTCCATTTCTTCTAAGAGAAATGCACATTCAGGATCGTCTTTGATTTCCTTAACAGGAAGAAGACATCGAAAAGCAGAGATACCCGTTGGAACAGCTGGATTTTCGTAACCCGTGACTTCTTTCACGGCTGAAGAATGTATACCATCAGCACCGACAATCAAATCAGCTGTCATGATTTTCCCATCAGCGAGAGTTACCGATCCATTTTCCGTATCCTGAGATGTAGTTTAGTAAAGCTTTCCTCCCAAGGTTTTTGTTGATTATCATACGTAGCCCACAACTGCGCTCCTATTGTGAATAACTGCCGGTTTCCCCTGTCCCTCTACTTGTGTAGCAAGTAATTTCAACTCCGTATGTAAATCGACTCTATGACTATAGTAATATCCCGAGCCATATTTATCTCCAAGATTACTTAAGTCCATCTTAAGGAGTTGATCAAGTTTGTCTCCGGTGAACATGACATTCGATGTGGCACTCACGAGGCGAGCTCTTTTAATATCAAAGCCCCAACTGGTGATGATTCGAGATGCATTTGGTGGAACAGCTGGGGTGTGTTAATTTTTCTCTGTTTTAAGAGTTGTAGAGAAGGTACTCACTAATAGCAGCGCCGACTTCATGAGATAGAGAGGACTTATCGAGGATCTTGAATTTGTATTAAGAACTGTGATATGTATTGAAAACAGGAAATAGGGGCCATTCCTGGTGACAAGTCACTAGAAAAGGAAGTTATTCGTACCAAGACTTCATGACCAGCTCTTCTAAGTCCAATCGCAGCAGAAAGGCCAGCAATTCCTGCTCCAACCACAATAACCTTCATCTTGTGAAAGTTCTCTTCGTAAATTCTCGTGAAGATGATTAAGCTGTGCACTGGATAGGTACTCTTTGATTAACAATTTGTATGCCGATCTATCGGGTGTAGAAGGGGTGATGCCGGAGCTATAATACCACCCGCTTGGTTCAAGAACGATGCCTTTAAAGGAGCACTGACAATTCAACAAATGCGAACGAAAAGAGAGAGTAGAAGTTGAGTATCAACCAGAAGAAGGGTTGAAGATCGACAATATGTATGATGAAAGAATTGCGATATATGAAAGAATTGCGATATAATATAGTTCTACGTGCGGAGTTGCCGGAAATTTGAAGAAAAGTCCGTTTAGGAGAGGGGTTATATGTAAATAGGACAGTATCGGTATATGCCTTGGCTTGGCGACGAGGGTTTGATCTGCTCAATAAGGCGGCAGAATTCAAATTTGGACTGGGACTGGATATTCCTACTCAAAGATCTTTTTCAGCAGCCAAGATAGCTTCAAGAAATCGATAAAATTCTTCAACGAATACCGATAGTATCCTGTATCTCGCAAGTGCAAATGTTTGTAAATGTATGATTATATTGTTGTAGGTAGTTTCTATAGTAGGTTTGGGACATTGAATCTAATTAAACTCAGTTATATATAAAGTTTTATTATATTAACTATATTCAACTTGTATACTCTCTTCTAAATAAATAATAAATAATAAATGAAATCTATAACTATAATTTTAATTATTAATTTTATAATAATTGGCAAATAATATATTTTTATAAATTTTATTAAATTTTATTAATTTAATTGTCTTTATAATATAATTTAATATTTAATAAATATTTATAAAGTACAAATGAAAAAATAATATAATTATTTAACTCGAATATCCAATTAAAACTATATTAGACTATTTTATTTAATAATATTTGAGTTATAATTGATTACTCGAGTACTTAATAGTCGGCTCTCCATGGATCAGCCGCCTGGTTCCCAGTCGGGGAAAGCGAGTGTCTCTGGAAAGCGAGTGTCCCTTTGAGTATAAATCTTTAAATAACTTAGCTATCTATAAGTTAATATAATAAATATTATATCAATGAATTCAGAATTACTGTAGCAATCTAAATATATAAAAATTATTAGATAATTATCAAAATTGATAGATTGGTACTAAAAATAAGATATTTCTACTAGTAATTCATCATTTTGATGTATTTTACACCAAAATTAGCTAGAGGGACACTCGCTTTCCGGGGACACTCGCTTTCCCCGACTGGGAACCAGGCGGCTGATCCATGGAGAGCCGACTATTAGTAGTTCAACAAGTATTCGGTAATTCGGTATAAGTCAAAAATCCGGATTACTAATAGTATACAAAATATATCGAAATTGGGAATCTTGGTAGGTGCATATCACGGTATATCGGAGAAAAGATGTTATGAATGCTTATGATGCTCAGGTCGGCGTTGGCATTATTTAGTTGCGATGATTACGATAAATAGTGTTGGTGAATAATAAGCATAATAATTGAGACATCCATCTATTCGTTTTTTGTTTTTTGAAAATTCTATCAATATTTTCTCGAGGTTCTCTCTCCCTCTCCGATGCATAAAGTTGAATGAAAACCATCAACCAAACAAGTAGAAAGAGGCGGGAAAGAGGCATTGAAAACCCAGGACTGCTTCCGCAAAGCAAATACTCTTCATGTAAGAATTACTTGCCCTTAACGAAAAGATCATAAAACAAAGTTATCAGACTGGAACCGACAAACAAACCTCAAGCGATATTGATATTGATATTGATATTGATATTGATACATTGTCGCTTTTATTGAACTAACTTTCCTTCTTTCACTGACCGATATAGCTCGTATTCATGTTCGTTCCCCTTTCTGGCTGGCCGATTTCATTCGACATGATTAGTGATCATGATTAATCTTGTTACATCACTACACTACTCATGAGTCACACATTGCCGTCCCTCTTACGGAATGTCAGCCAGGTGATATAAGAGGTCCAGCCGTCGTGAGAAAGAATAGACGACCGGTTGATATCTCCCTTTCGATAATTTTGAGAGGATGCAAACAATATAAAGAATTGCTTTACCCCATCTTGAACACTTTACTCCTCCTTTCCTTACCTTCAAACAATCATTCCAACATGTCTGAGACTATACCAGAGCTCAACACTTACCATGGCAATTGCCATTGCGGTGCCTTCAAATATACAATCAAAATGCCCAAGATAACTACTGTTACTCAATGCAACTGCAGTATTTGCTTCAAGAAAGATTATCGATGGGTATTTCCTGGTAAGGATGGTTTTGAGATCACCAAGGGAGAGGGAACTTTGAAAGATTATCATTTTGGACAACGCACAATGGTTCATAGGGTAATTTCACCATCTATACACTTACGAAAGAAATGCTGATCGATTTAGTTTTGTCCAACATGTGGGACGGGTGTGCAAGGTTTCCGGTATAACACTCCGGCGGGAAGAGATATTGGTATCAATGTGAGTTGGGACAAATGCCACATATATCATCAAGATCGAAGACTGATGATCACATTCAGGTTAATACCCTCCAAGATTTGGACCAATGGTCCTTGAAAGTTGACAAGTAAGAAACATCAGATTATTCACCTTCAATACATAGCAAGCTCTAACTCCAAATTCCAAGGTATGATGGCCTCGATCGTGAACCACAATATGTTGAAACCAAACACACCGGCGAATTACCAACAGCTGAGTTCGAAAACGAGAGGCTTTATACTGGTGGTTGTCATTGTGGTGCAGTGACCATTGCATTCAAAGCTCAAGCTCCTCTATCTGAAAGAAAAGAATTCATTCAGGAGTGCAACTGTAGCATCTGCTGTCGAGTGAGTTTCCTCTCCGCCGCTCACGTGACTACACTACTAATTAATCCGCAGCTTGGTATCGTTGTCTGTTATCCCAGAAAAGAACAAGTAGCCATCTCCGGTGAATCGCATTTGACAAATTATTCCTTTGGCCAAAGCTACAACAAGTTTAGATTTTGTTCGACGTGCGGGATAAATGTTAATGTTGAAAAGGACATGTCTGCAGTGTCTAGATCTCCAGAGACTTGGAATACATGGACTCCGGCACAACAGGAAAGGTGGCCAAATATCTTACCGATCAACTTGAGATGCCTTGAGGGGGTTGAGTGGAATGATATTGATATCTACAAGGCAAATTCGAGGGCGACAAATCCGCAATATGTTGTTCCGGAATAATCTGTGCTGTGTCGTTTCTTTAAGAATCGAAAGGGGGAAACGAATCAGGCTTGATTAGGTTAATGTATGGGAGCAGGGTAGAGGGGATTCCGATACAATCTTTTCTCTTCTGAGTATCAGATGATATCGTGATTTCGAATCACGTTGTCGGGATTATTCTTCGAATGATTATTCATTCACCCAATTCCTCACTTCACTATCTCCGACGTTGTCCCACCAAAAGAATAATTGCATTTTTACACGTTGAGATATGGTTGGTCATGTGTTAATTTGTAAAGAACTCGATGACGAAATTCAAAACGCTTATATGTTGCAAGTATGTATGGAACATCCACTGGTGATGTTATTGTTACTATTAACGCTAGAATAATGCTTGATACGAGTTATACGTATGCAAAGTCATCAGCAATCTTCAAAATCCCATCAATGGGTATGGGGCGGCGAATAAAACCAATTTGCATACTGCTAGTAAGAAATATGTTCCTGTGGATGGATTCAGATTTTCATCATTCTATGTCTAGGAATATTATACGTCACGAATGATGATGTTGATTTAATTCGGTATCGATTGTTTAAGAACTGCCCCAAGTTTATCTCTAGTGAGATGTTTGTGCAACCTAAATTATTAAATTGATTGCTGCAATATCTGAGGTTGATCTATATCATGACCGTATGCAATTCAGTGTTGCTTATAATGGTTCTATGGCAATCAAAAGGGTGGTCAAAAGGGTGGTCTGCATTAGCATTTCCAAATCACGAATTTCATATCACCCTCTTAGGCTTCAAAACTATGGGAAACTTTTTATTTTGCACGTATCAGATTGATGTATTGATGGTAATTGTTCGAGGTGGATTGTACATCAATTAATTACTATATGAATAGAGTTCTTATATCATATAGCACTAATAGCAGCCACCTTTTTTGGCTTGCACACAGCGAAGTGGCCATAAACCTCGGAATGTGATCTAGATCGAGGGGTTTTCTGATAATCACTGTTAATCTACTTATGAGTGTTTGTAGTATTGGTAAAACTTTGATGGTTTGTGCGAAGTTTGATGAATAATCCTTATGATCATTTCAGGATTTCTGCAAAGTACTTTACAAATTTCAAGAACTCGGGTGCATCCTATTTTTCCTTCGTTGCAGGATGCCTTTTATATCGCCGGAATGGTTGCGTCCGACACCGTGACCACCGACTTGTGCGAGTCCGACAGCACAGTGACGTGCTACGCGATTGAGTTGATGGGGGAGTAGAAGTGCATCGGTTCTTTTGTGATTGTTAGTTGTAAGTTAAATTATTACGGTGGTTCTGTGGCCTAAAAAGAGAAACCTACAATAAAATAAATAATAATTCCCTAACCAATCTTCCCCCCTTTCTCACATTCCCTATCCTTTCCCTCTCCTTTTCCTCCAGCTCCTTACTCTCCTTCAATAGCATCCTTCCTATTGGTACTCCATCAACCAAGAAATCCCTCAATTATCCGTAATTACTCTGAACCAAAACTCCCACCGTGAATTTCTCCCCTGCTTCTGTCTTCTCCCACGGCACCTCTCCAAAAATCCTAGAGCTGGTACCCGTCCCAACAGGAACATATGACACTTCATACCATCACCACCTCCATATTGACCTTCCTGGACCTCCTGCTGCGTTAATGCGTTTTCAAAAGCAGGTCTTGCATCATCGACGCTCAGTGACGATTTATATACATCGTTGAGGATTAGATCAACGGTTTCTCCTACAATTGGGGTACCATATTTATGAGAGATTTCTTCAATGGGTGTGGATTTTGTTGAAGCGACGTCGAGGACGCGCTTCCAGAGGGCTTGGTAAACGGTCCCTAGGGATAGGGGACTGGCTTTGGCGGTTGGCTATGATGGGCTTGTTAATTGTTTTCTTAGATGGGAAAGAAGAAGTTACGAACAGTATTCGAATAGCCCCAATCTGTAATCTGATAACTGCCAGTTAATTCTCAATTTTCATTCAGTGTGTAGAGACCCGCATAGCAGGGGATAGTGATATCATCAGGATGGCGGGAGAAAATGACAGTGACGCCTTTACGGACATCTTCGCCATCATACCCGATAGTGTTTTGACCGACATGAACTCCTGGAGGAGGTTAGTTAGATTGAATGTCCAAAATCCAAAATATAAATATCTGGAGCGAGTGGTGTGACATTCTCGTGACGCGGGGTCAGTGGTGTTACTAACCTGGAACGTCGAGAATAGAGTTCTTGGGTCCTTGTGGAAGTTGGCCAGGGAGATATCCGAGGTCTTTATTATGAGACGTGTGGTTAGCATAGTTGTTTATTTGATTGGGCTTGTCGTGCTGGTAGTTTGGATGTTTGTAGATTGATGTTGATGAGTTGACATAGTGTTGCTAGAAATCGAGACAGGGTGAGTATGTATTTCCATGTCATATGTCGATCGCGGGGTAATTCTTGGGAAGTGACTCACGCCGTAGATTTTTTTGGTTAGTGACTAAAACACATGTAGTTTACAAGATGATGCCTATGCCGGATATTTCTATGCCGAAAATCTGGTCAAGCCAATTTTTCATTTAAATGGGTTCTGATTTGGTGAGCAATATGATCCGATCTGGTAGAAGCAGATCCATCTGTGAATAAGATCTAATTAGGAAGGTGAAAGTTTTTCAGCTCAATCATCCGCAATAATGATTGGGAGGAAATAATGGATGTGACAGTGTGATAACCCCTGTCTTTAGCGAAATTACTGCTCGGTCGTAATGATGGGTAGACCACCAACTAATTTGCCGAGGATCAGTCGGCAGACGCTATATTCCTTTGCATTCTTTCCTTCCATTGGTTCTTTCTTGGATATGATAGAGTAAGAATTATCTCTAGGCCATCTTTTGTGTCTAAGGAAGCGTTAGTTACAATGTGGCAGTATAAATTTGATGAATGAAAGTGCATTTAGGTACATTTAGTGGAATACGTCCTTTACTCATATATACAGATAGTCTAAACGCCCCTCGGTGTCCAAGATCTTCTTACAGGCGATATCAATACTAGAGATCAATGATGTTTCGACCTTTAGAAATAAAAGCTTGACTTAGAGGTTTGATTTAAGCAGCGTCTCGCGTTGGGTAGCGAATTTCAATAGTGATCTCCCATGTAGAAAGTTGGGGATCGCAGAATTCCGCCAGTCTCTCGAAAGTTGAGTAGCTGGTTTTTCCTGTTGCTCCATAAATACACACACAATGACACTGGGACTGTCAATGTTCTTGGCGAAGCTGGCGTTTGCTTGGGTAATCTCTAGAACATTTACCATTTTTGGCGATTTGAGTGAGGGGTGAGATTTTACTTTGTGACTTCCCCTTCTCGAGGGCAAGTAATGAAGGTCCATGGCAATTACCGAACGGTAGAGCGATTGCCTTTTAGTACCATTGATGGATATTAGTCGTCCAGCTGTATCTCCGCAGTAGCATGAGCATAGCGACTGTCTAGACTCCCGCCTCTTGATTAGGGTGGAAGGAATTTACGGAGGAATTTTATTCCTTTGATCGGGGTTCTGCTGGTCTACCCATAAATATAATCTCTACATGGCCGACTTTGAGTGGTGGTCATGATGTTGTTACTTTGGTCAATGTTGGATTGGGGGGTCTGTTGCTTATGTAACAGTGTGGTCGGTGATGCTGATCCTCCGTCAGACAAACCTCAACAACATGAATTCACCACAAATTCTTCGTCAATGCCTTAAAAATCTAACCATTGGCATCATGTAACTCTATATTTACTCCCACTTTGTTGGACCCATACAGTGTGCACTTTTCTAATAGTGATCGCATGAGCAAACATCTCTAGCCTACTAATCTTCCACCTGCATGTTCGAGCCACACCTTCATTTTGTCGATACCTATGTCCCATTTCTATGCAGACTTGGATCAAGGCATTTTATCTTGTTTTTGTCGCGGCTATTACGGCGCTAACATTGGCTTACTTCCAGAAGTTTATGCGAGGCCGAGGTGCTGAATACGTAGATGGCGGTGCACAAATGTTGGTGGCCTCGAGGTGGCCTTGTCGGCCATAGCCCACCCTCATACTCAAAAGCATACATTATCATTCGTTATGTACTTCAAAGTTACCGTTTAACAATCATGGTCGAGACCACTTTTCAAGAAGGCTACTTGTTAAGGTGGCGATCATGAGGACCTGATTCTATCTTTCGAAATGCTTTTGCGCAGTCATATACTAATACAACGAAGGATTCCCTGTTGGATTCCCAACGTTTCCCAACATTGGATCTCATTTAATTGAAGTTTTTCATAGTTCTTCGTATACTTACAGCATTGATTTTATTTTCTTTTCTTTTCCTACCAGGAAGACATTTTCAACTCTTGCTTTCTTTCCGAGCCGATTTGTTCTTATTGAGTAAATTGCGGTTAGAAATACTTGCCGAACCGGCAGCTTCGGTGTTTCATTTCTTTCTCTATTAAATTTCATCTTTCCTTTGGCTCTGAAACTTCTTCTGGCCCCATAGGGGAATCATGATGGGTTGTCGTCCAAAGTAGATTAGGGTAATACTTTGTAATTTCAAGTTTACCTAACATTAACCGCGTCACTAACTGACTAAAAGTAGCTCCAAAAGATCGGTATGAAGTGGTTGACAAGGCTTTTTGGCAGGAAAAGGTATTCCCGGCAGGACGATCATATAAGAAAGCCAAAGAAGAGCAAATCAATTGATACAACCTACTGGAGTGATGTACCGAATGATGGCTTTCCTGGAGGGCGTCCGGTGGACCCGCCTCATGCAAACAGAGTACATCGCCAAACAAATCCACGGCAGGACACTCATACACACAAACCGAAGAAGACCAAGGCAAATGATTCAACCTACCGGGATGAAGTGCCAAATGCAGAAGGTCGTCTAGAGGGTTCACGATATGCAAAAATAGTGTCAGTACCGCATAGTACTGAACACCGGAATGGAACCTCCAACCGAGCGACTCCGGTAAATAAACCACCCAAGTCAGTGAAAGAGCTGATTTCACTTGTTGGCGGTTACATCGATGAATATGGCATCGAGATCGATATTATCATTCTTGAAGGACTTCTCGATATCGACCAGAATCTTACAAAATCGAAGCCCACCTCCCAAATCAGATTTATCAGCGATCCTGAGAAACCCTGGGACAATAAGATTCACTCAAGGCACCTAAAACGAGCGTTCGAAAGGGTTAAATGGCCGACAAAAGATCTGTGGATTCCTGACACTAGTACCTTAAGTGCAAAGGTCCGGCGGGAAATGTTTCAAACTAAAGAATTCGATAGGACAAAATATGATGGAAGGGTACATATATCGCCATTGCACCGCCTGACTATTCGAAAACCTCCACTGCACTATCAATTCTGTCAGCGTGTCAACCTTATTGGATGTCTGAGATCAGATCCGCAGCGACATTCCTCCGAGCTGATCAAGATAGTGGCAATTCTTCAAAACTATGTTGATCAAAACAGAGAATACCTAGAAGGCAAGCAGAATAGACTAAAAACGCTTTATGATTGTGGCCATTCTTATCAACATGTGCAAAGTATTATGGTTCCAAAGGCATTGATAGAAAGATGGCAGAACAATTATCGTTTTGAAGAGGTGCACTTATGGTTAGAGAAAATTGATCACCAGCGCTGTCGAATAAGTCGGGAAAATGAGGGCCATAGTCATCTCATAGGTTCTAAGTCACGGGAACCTAGCAGCACGAGAGGTCGACATGATTCTCATAAAGCTAACAGACCACATGATTCCGCTATATCACTTGGTTTGGATCAAGGCACCGGTCAAAGACCTCCATCTAGGCCAATCACACATAAATTATCGGATCATAGCTCGAACAGCAGCACCTCCACAAGTGGACGACTACGTGAAGGAACCTCTTCTCAACCGATACCTCGGCGCAAAGCACTCCCTTCCCAGTCAATTCACAAGAATTCTCTGTACAATAAACATTCTTCCCGTTACCGATCGTCACCTTCCGTAAGCATAGACCCATCAAGTTACGAGGAACGACGAGGAAGATCTCCCGCAAGATCTTCCGGAAAATCTACCAGTGGAAAGTCTCCCAGGCCCTCACCCCGCACCCTTGATAACTACCATTACGAAAACCAAAGCGATCCACCACCTTTACCTACGCGTTCAAAATCACCACATCGCGAATGCCACATGTCTCCTACACAACCCGGATCTAGTGGTCCCGGAATGACTCGGAAGAATAGTCACCGAGATCTATTGGACTATGGCCCTAGCCAACAACAATCTTCGGACTCGCACACATACAAAGATGGCAACAATCATGGCAGAACTGAAATTTCGAGAGCGAAGAAAGGTCAGCGAGATTGGTCCGCCCCTAGCAGAAACCAATCACAATCATACCCAAATCCTCACGGAAATGGCAATAGAAATGGTATGCCCGGAAACGTGAATGGAGACCTGTTCAACGCTAGAACTAACCAGCTACGACCACAATCACAACCACGATCTTACTACCAAAAAAGTAGCAATAGCAGAAGCGAACCCATCAAATCATCCAACCAGCCCTCACCACCCATCTCACCTCTCACACCTATTGGTACTGAAGGCGAAGGAACATTTGAAAACGAGACTTTTAAGGTCTCTCCACTCCAATCTGATTCTTCCATGATATTTTGATGTCTTTTCTCTTTTCGGTATAAGATTAAAATACAAAGACATCATTCTTCATGCTCCGCCATAACATCTAATATACATTAATAAGCTACACAAAGTGAAGTGAAGAAGAAAGTGCAGTTTTATATTAGCTTATGATGCTATAACGCCAGAACACGATTTGCAGAATAACAATTATATTTTATTATACTATGGTTTAAACACCGGGAATTTCTTGACAGTCTTTAAAGCTGTAAATCACTTTTACATGTGCTTCACTGTCTAGTTTAGCAAACATGTATTTCTCGCATCAAGACTTGTGTAGTTCATGAACATTACCCAAGTATCTATTCACTTTATGCATTCGATTCAGCCAAGTATAATTACAATCAATACTTAATATAATTAGTCTGTTTTTCGTTTAGCGCTCTTCATCTAGCCGCTAGAAATTTGAAGATATTGCTGGCTGTAGTCCAGGCATGAAAGGACTCCGACTTGTACCAAAGTTGGACGGGCCTACTTCCATTTACGACTACTAGCCCTCCGACTGCTGTTGGCATGCTGATTCCTTTGTTCGAATAAGGATTCCCGGTATTAAAAATTGGGAGATAGGAAATGTCTAATCTAAATCCAAAACAAGACTAGAAACATAAATTTCAAGTACACCTTATCTAGTCTCAACAAACTTATCAAACCTTTGTTTAGGAATAAAGAATAATCTACTTACTTTGTTATCCCAAGTAAAAAGAGATGTTGATCTTCTTTGATGTATACAATAACCACGCAACAATAACAATTGTTTGTCTATATATGCAAGGATGGAATAAAAGGGATGCATTCATAAATTTTAATCACTTTCATCTTCGATTATTACAAGATGTCTCAAGACTCTAATAAATCATCTCAAGACTCTGATGAATCAAATAAGATCCCACAGATAGCTGAGGCTAGAACCACATTCGGTGTCGAACTGGAATTCGTCTTAGCCACTAGCGATAACAATCTGCATCCCAAAGACCCCCGCGAGGTAGACAAAGATAAACTTACCGGCGCAGATGCTATCAACTTTGATATTCAAAAGAAGTTCAAGGCTCTTGGCATTCCCTCGGTAGTTTTCACATGGCCATATACGATTAAGATTACAGCAGAGGAGTACAGAACATGTTGGGTTTTAAAGAGTGATCCTTCTGTTGGTAATGAAGGTAGTAGTGATGAAAGTCAAGAGTGGGATATAAGTTACAATAAAAATGGCATGGAGATGAGCTCCCCTCCATATTACTACAGCGAGCCTGCCCGAAAAGTCATCCGAACGGTTCTGAAAACAATAAGAAAACATTACAGAGTGAGAGTTGATCACTCCACAGGTCTACATGTTCATGTAGGTAATTCGTATCATGGCTTTCAATTTCCTGTCCTACGTAACCTGATAGCAATTGCATATACGTATGAACGTCATATGCTATTGATGCTTCCTGCAAAGCGTGCATCAAATCCTTGGTGCCCCCCCCTTTCATGGTCTGCATTTGGCATGAAGTATCCTAACCTCACTCGTATAGAAGCTCTTGAGAAGATTTTAGAATACACTGACAACTCTTCACTACTTGATGATTTTGGTGAACATAATTCTGAACGTCTAGCTTTCAACATTGAAGGCCTTAGAACCCCTTTTGAAAACGAAAAACGCACAATCGAGTTTCGACAACATCAAGGCTCTTTAGATCCTGATGCTGTTCTTAATTGGATACATGTGTGTGTTAAATTCGTTGAAAAGGCATGCTTTGCTAAGGATGATGAACTCTTTACTAGACTACGACAAGATGTCTCAAAACCAGTTGGACTTGGTGAAGAAGAGGTCAGTACAATTGACTTCCTCATGTGGCTTGGTTGTCCAGCTCAAGCTTACTATTATGGCATTGAAATGGTAAAGAATAAAGATGCACTTGCAAATAGAATCCGAAATGATGAGATACGTTACCAAAATCAACTCAAAAAGGCTCTTCACAAACAATAAACACGTAATTCTAGAATAATTGTAGAACGATACACCCTGAAAATATTCACCAATAAAGACTTCCAATAATTAAATATAAAAACAAATTACAATATAAATCTTAGTTTTCTTCATTATAGAATCTTTTCTCTAATATACTCTCTTAAGTTTGTAATTATATTAAACATATGAAAATAATTTCTAATCCTTTTATTGATTACTAATTAAACATCAAAATACATATATATTTTATTAAAGCTTATAAATCTATATACAAAGCAATTTGTTTATTTTGTATATATCTTATTTTCTTCATTTACATACAAGTTTAAAACAATACTAATATTGTTCGAAAGTATCTTTTAATATTTCTAATTTAAACTAGGGGCCTGCGAGCCCCCGGACCCCTTGCTTTTCGAGAAAGTCTAATTTGGGCTTAGTTTTATTATAAATTTTATTAAAGTTTATATTATTTATATTAATTATATATTTTATATTAGCTTGCAGGCTTAAAGTCGGCTTGTTTTTTATAATTATAATAATTATATCATATTAATTCTTTTGTTAATATTATTAATATAATAGTATAATAGTATAATAGTATAATAGTATAATAGTATAATAGTATAAT
>NGKG01000004.1:123100-134511 GCA_002162505.1 Myriosclerotinia scirpicola
AATAAATAAATAAATAAATAAATAAATAAATAAATAAATAAATAAATAAATAAATAAATAATAATATTAATATTAATATACATCCCTAAATGTCTGATTAAGCTGCGCAGTATAAACTGCAAAGGAGATAGCGAATAGCTATAACTAATAAGAAAAGAGCTTTTGGCAACTGTTTTTATTAACCGGCCCAAGCTGCCGTACTTAAAGCTCGTAAGCTATAAAACAAACTTTATTAAAAAGATCAATAAAAGGATAACATTTATTGCCTTAAAAATTAATAGATTTTTTTATTTCCTAGTAAAGTTATTATTTTTTTAAATAAATTTAAATAATATATAAACAAAATTAAATTTATAAACTATAACTATTTTATTAATTAAAACAAAAAACAAATAAGTTTTAATTTAAAAACTATTAATAATAGAAAACATGTAGATTAAATTGTTTTAAAAGGACGATCTTATATTATAAAACTACAAAAAAAATGAAACTATTTAAACTACAAAATTAATCTAAATCAGGATTAGAATTTGGTTTTTAGAAATTGAGGTTATCAAGTTGAAAACAAAAACAAACACACGCCCTTGTACATAATATCATAAAATCTTACTTAAAAAAAGCCTAAATTGGCTAAAAAGGGATTAGCTTTAAAACATAAAACTTAAAAGTACACCAATTTATATTTCCAACCTTATATTCCTAAAACATAAAACTTATATACAAAATTCTTGTTATATAAATATATAATATCCCTGTATAAATGTAAAATACATAAATAGCGTAAAGTAAAAGTAAAAATAGTTAATAAAGTTAATTTATAAAATAAAACCAAATCAGAAAAGAAACAAAGTCTTCTATCCCTAATAAAAGTAACAAGATATTAAATTATATAAACTTATATAACAATTGCCATCCTTATACTCAAACATTTGTACTACTATAGCAATTTACATATAATTCAAAATATATATCGAAAAAAGTAGATTAAAAAAGTAATTTAAAATGTACATTAATTAGTATATTGATTTGAAATTGATATCAAAGTTGAATAAAAAGAAAAAAAGGTTTGTAAAATTGATACTTTTGAAGTTTAAAGTGGAAATAGTAAAAAGAAAGCATATACAACAACATAATCAAAGGCAGAAAAGCTTTTGAAAAATAAAAGAATTGAGGCTTTTATTTTATACAAAAATAGAAAGTTTTGAAAAATAAAATAAAAACGTATACAACATAATCAGGAACAAAAAGCTTTTAAAAAGTAATTTAAAAAATAATACAACGTTTTTAATTATCAATAAAAACGTTAAAACACAACAATATACTATATCAACATTAAGTAAAATAATCTCAATACTGCAATACTGCTTTTCCCTAACAAAAAAATTTGATTACAAATCAATAGAAAAAATAAAAATCAAAACGTATTCTATTAATCCCTGCATAAGTCACCAGAAAACATATAAATTAAGTTGTTTTAGAAGGACGATCTTGTATTATAAAACTACAGGAGAAGTGAAGCTATTTAAGCTGCGAAACTAATCTAAATCGGGACTAGAACCTGGTTTCTAGAAACCAAAATTATCAATAACATTTTTTGTATTTTCAATATAAAAGCTATTAAAGCTTAAAAGGGACTTCAATATACTATAAAAATACTTAATAGTATTCAAACTTGGTACTTTTGGTTTTATATTAATAATATATTAATAATCTAATATTTAAAAAATATCATTTCAAACTCCTTTTAATAAGCCTTTTTTGCTTGTTAAAACATTATACAAATATATAATATTAAAATTTGCTAACTTTTTAGATATACTAATATTAAAAAGAATAAAACAGTTAATAAGTTTGCAAATTACAATATTAAACAAGCTTGAAACACTAGATTAGCTTTTAAACCTACTATTAGTAGAATTAGCTTTATTTTCAAAAAGATTTGCTTTATAGTTTAATAAAGTTAATAGTTTATTAAAATATTTGTATTAAAACTTAGTATACAAAATTGAATTTCTAATTAAATTTAATTTATTTAAATATTAGTTCTACTAAGTTTTAATATTTTGTTTTATTCATAAGGATTTTATTTAATATTATAAGAAATTCAAATATAATAAAGTTATTTAAACTGCTTTTGCAATTAATTCAAAACATTTAAATATTTAATATATTATTAAAAAGCTCAAAAGTTCTTTCAATAATAATTTAAACAATCTAAGGCCTTTTTTTTATTATAACAAAAAATTACAAATATTTAGTAAAGCTTATAAAGCTTTTATTAAAACTAATTAAATTTATAAATATTACAAAGTTTTATTTTGGAATTTATCCAAAATAATTCAATTAACTTTTTCTTTTTTTTCTTTTTTCAAGGATATATATATTAAACTATATTAAGCTTTTTCTTTTTTTATAATATTTTATTTAATCTTTAAATTATTAAATCCTTTATATATATATTTCAACTACTTTAATTATTAATATATAAACCTTTTTGATCTTTACTATTTTTGAACTTTATTTTAATTGATAGAGAAGAAGTTCTTCATTTAGAATTATTTTCTTTTTTTAGATTTGTCTTTTAAAGTAATATTATTAAATCTATATAATCTAAAAGGATTTTATTTTAGATTTAGTTATATAAATAAGCCTTTAACTAAATACAACGCTATAAGTCCCCTACCCCACTTCTCGGCCACTCCCTCTTCTCGGCCACTTTTCTTACCAAAAAACAACAAATTAGCTATTTATATCTTTTCTATTAATAAATAAAATTATTTGAAATTTCTATTATAGATTCTTTATATAATTTTGAAAAATACTATTAAGTTTCAGATTTTTAATTATTTTATATATAAGCTATATACAAATTTGAAAATATTATAAAATACTGATAACTTTTTAAATACATTAGTTAAAAATAAATTATAAATTTTATTATATTATTATAATATAAAATACAAAAAAGATAAAATTTTGATTTTTTATTATTAATATATACTATAATATTACTAATCCAAATTTAACTCATACACAATTTTGTATAGGAGTTTTTCAACAATCAATTGGACAAAATCTACTAATTATTTTAAGCTTAAATTTAAAACACATATATTAAATATTATAATAATATAATAAAAATTTATAGTTTATTTTTAATAATTTTTATTAAAAAGTTATTAACATTTTATTATATTTTCAAATTTGTATAGGATTTATATACAAATTTGAAAACCTGATTTTCAACAGTTTATAACTTTTTATATAAAACTAATAAAAATCTAAAATTTAATAGTATTTATAATAACTATATGAAGATTTTATTCAAAAAATCTTGTATTAAAATATTAAATTTTAGTGGTTTTATAAGTAGGCCAAAATCACTGTTTTTGGTGGGAAAAGGTGGCCGAAAAAGGGGGGTGGCCGAGAAGTAGAGTAGGGGACTTACCCCTTGGGAGGTCTCTAAGACTAGGCATTAAGCCTTTTCCGTCCGATGTTAATCAATACTACTACTACTACTACTACTACTACTACTACTTAAATTTTATTATATTAATATTTGTTAAAAAAAAACTAATATTAATAAAGTTATTTGATATTAAACAAAACATTTAAAATCTTTGATATTTTTATTATATTTATATATTCAAATTTTTATAATTCTTTCAATTTTTTGTTAAAACTAATAAAACTTTAAATATAATAAATAGATTATTTAAAAAATATTATATTCAAATTTAGTAAATTTATATCAAGTATTTAAAAAGTTATATTAGATTTAGTTTTTGGTAATGCTTCTTTACTAATTTTGCAGAGTACCTTTCATTTTTTTGTAAATTTAATTTATTCTAATTTATATTCTAATTATTATATTCGAATCTCTAATTAAATAAATATATAGTTTTTAACATCAAATCCTTTTAAGATTTTTCGAAATAAAAAATATTGGGCAGCAAAATCAATATTTTAATTTTAAATTTTAAATTCTATATATTTTCGAATCTTTTATACTTTTTAAAAAGTTTTTTGTTTTAAAAAATAATAATTTAATATTCTATTATTGATAATCCAGGTTTCTAACATGGCGGCCTGAAGCTAAAAGGCGCTTCAATATAATTATTAATAAAACCTAGATTTTAATAAACTATATAATCTACTTCAATTAAAATATTACCTTTTAATTTATATGTTTTTTGGTGATTTATATAAGAACAATTAATTCTTTTTTGATTTGCTTTATTTTTTAATTACAATATTAAATTCTTTATCTTTTTTTTTAAAAAGCTATTTTATAATATTAATATATAGAAAAATTATATAATAATTAGTTATTAGTTTTTATCAATTTGAAGTTTTAAATAAAATTACTATTTTTATTTAAATTTTCTATATAAAAAATTATAACATTTTTGGTTTTAATACAATTTACCTTTCTTTTTTTAATATTTTTAAATTTTATATCAATAAACTTTTTTATAATTTATATTTATCCTTTTTATTACTTTTTTTTGCAAAATTTATTTTATTTTATAATCTTTTTTAATATATATATTTATTATTTAATCTATTTTATCTTTTTATAAGTTTTACAAATCACTGCAAAATCTAATATATTCCAATAAATCACTATAATTACTATATTAAGCCCTTTTTACTGTATAATCCTAATTAATAGTCTTTCTTTTTTTTCTAATTTAAAAGTCATTTAGCAGATTTTTTAAGAATCAAAATTATTCACATTCACTTTTTAAAATAAGATTTAAAAAAAAATTTAAACTACTTTTTTCCTTTTTCAAATTTATTATTTCCTTAAATTTAAAATAAAAATTAGCTTCAAAATTTATAATTTATAAATATAAAAGATTTATAATTAATTATTTTAAGTTTCTTTTTAAATTTATTTCTTAAAAAAAAACTAGATTTTCCTTACTTATTAAAAGTTTTTAGGATAATCTATATTTACTTTTTAATAATTTTTTTCTTTAGGACTTTTTAAATAAAATATTGAATATTTCAATTTGAACTTTTTGGTAAAAAAAAAGAATATATTTTTTTTTCTTCAATTTATACTAAATTTTTATATAATATAAAATTTAATTTAATTATTATCAAAATATAATAGAAATTTATTGAAACTAAAGAAATCTTTGATTTTAATAGATTTAATATAAATAGTACTTTTTAATTTTAAAAAGCTAATCAAATTATTTTATTTAATATTAATAATTTAGATTATAAATTATATATCTTTTTCAATATTATTCTCTTCAAGTTTATAAATAAGGCTAATTTATAAATTAAAAATCTTAATTAATTCATAAATTTCTTTAATAATATAAAAAAAACTATTCTTAAATTTAAAAAGTTTTTTATCACTATTTTTAAAGTAAAATCTCTACTATACATATTATAAAACATTTAATTATTTAGGATCTTATTGATCAAGAAAAATATATTAAATAAGAAATACATACTTCTAAATAGCTAAAAAAATTATAGATACTCTATACAGAAATTTCATTTTGAAATTAATAGGTTTAATATAATAAGTAATATACTAATCAACAATTACTATTAATGAAATAAGTTTTGAATAGTATATTTTAAAAAGCTAATTGAGAACTTTATAATGATATAGTTTTTATTAAATTTGGATTAGTAATTATTAAATTATTAATTATTTTAAATTAAAGTTAAAAGTTGAACTTGATATTTAAGGTTATATGATATATATAATTCTAATTGGTTAAATAAGGATTTTGAAAAGTACAGATGATTAATATATATACAATTCTAATTAGTTAAATAAAGATTTTAAAAAGTATATAGAAATACGAATAATTATGATTTTGATTGATTAGATAAGTATTTTGTATAATATATTTAGAAGTATATAAAGATATATATAATTAATATATATATAGTTTCAATTATTTAAATTAAAATAAAAAATTAAAGTTCAAGTTATATAATATATATAATTTTAATTAATTAAATCAAAAAGATAAATAATAAAAAAAATTAAAAATAAAAAAAATTAAAAATTAAAAAAATTAAAAATTAAAAAAATTAAAAATTAAAAAAAATTAAAAATTAAAAAAATTAAAAATTAAAAAAATTAAAAATTAAAAAAATTAAAAAAAAAAGAAATTAGAAAATAAATAAAATTAATAAATAAAAAAGATTAAAAAATAAAACAATTATAAATAATAATTATAAAGAAAAAAGATTTATAAAAAAAAGATTATAAAGGAAAAGATTATAAATAAAAAGATTATAAATAAAAAGATTATATTGAAAAAAGCTTTATAAAAAAGATTTTAAAATAAAAAGATTTAAAATAAAAAGATTTAAAATAAAAAGATTTAAAATAAAAAGATTTAAAATAAAAAGATTTAAAATAAAAAGATTTAAAATAAAAAGATTTAAAATAAGAAGATTTAAAATAAAAAGATTATTATTAAAAAGATTATTATTCAAAAAAGATTATTATATTAAAGAAATTATTATATTAAAGAGATTATTATATTAAAAAGATTATTATATTAAAATGATTATTATATTAACAAAATCATTATATTAAAAAAATTATTATATTAAAAAAATTATTACATTAAAAAAACTATTATATTAAAAAAATTATTATATTAAAAAGATTATTATATAAACATATAACAATATTAATATACATCCCTAAATGTCTAATTAAATTATACAGCATAAACTATAAGGGAAGTGGCGAACAACCGTGATCAATAAGAAGGCCTTTAGCGACTGCTTTTATTAGCTAGCCCAAGCCGCCGTACTCAAAGCTCGTATTCTATATAACAAAATAATATATTTATCTTTATTAATTCCATATTAATAAACAATTTGTAATAACAAAAAAACAAAACCTTAAAAAAATATTTTTAATAAATAATAAAACTTTAATAAAATTTAGGATTTATAAATATTCTATTTATTATAAGAATATTTTTAAACAAAATTATTAATATTAATTTTTAAAATATTATTTAATAAATATCATAATTTATAATATATTTCTATTTTAAAATATTATTTAATAAATATAAATTTATATAAATATTTAAAAAATTTAAAAGCTTTTTTTATTTATTTAATTAATTTTTTCGCTATTACTATTTTCATATAATATTTTTATTTATTATATTTATATCCTTATTTATTAATTTATTATTATTATTATTTATTACAATATCATTCAAATTTAAATCATTATTTTTACCCTTATCTTCAATATTCATTATTTTTTAATTAATTATATTATTTATATTAAAAAATTCTAATTAAGAATTATTTTTATTATTAGTACTCAAACCTTAATTATTTACTATTTAATTACTTATATAAAAAATAATAATAATCAAAATTTTATAAATACCTTATAAAATTCACAATAACATTTTATTTATTTTATTTGAAATAAATTTATTCAAATAATAATTATATAAAATTAGTTTTGTATTATATTAAATAACTACAATATTTCAATATAAAAAAATTAATATTAATATTTTATTAACTTTTAATAATAATTATAAAAATAAATATAACAAATTTTAAATACAAAACTAATTTAGAAAAAATACAAAAATTTAAAAGGATTTAATAAAGATTAATTTTTTGAATTTTATTAATATATTAATATATAAAAAGCTTACTAATACTCTATTAATTTTATATTATTTTAAATATAATATATTATAATCACAACTTAAAATTAAATTCAAATATGACACTAATCTTTTTATAACAAAAAACTTTTCTTATATTTCAAATTTTTAAAAATAATTAATATAATTATTATTTGCTTAAATATTTTGCTTTGTTTTTTAAATATATTTAATATTATAATAATATTAATTGTTTTTTATAATATTATACTTTATAAATCTTAAATCATTAATTATTTATAATATATTTACAATTAATATAATTAAATATATTTTTATAAATACTAGTATATTATACTTTCTAATCTTCAATATAATTCTTTTTATTAAAACTTTTATATTTATTTTTAAATTATTAATTATATTATTTATATTAATATTATAAAATTCTAATATTAATATAAACAAGTTATTTAATCTTCTTCTTTTTTTATAATTAAAATATATTAAAATAATATAAAAAGCTTTTAAAATATTAGTAATATATATTTCTATATATATCAAAATTGTTTATAAATAATATAAATAATATTATTAATATTCTTTATATATTATTATTTATTAATTACTTAATATTTATTCTACTATATTCTTCTATTTTTAGATTTTTTTAAATAAAGATTATAAAATATAATAGTAATTTTATTTTTCTTATTTATATATTAATTATTTATTTAATAAAATATTACTTTTAATCATTTTTTGTAAATATTTACTTTTATATTTTTAATTAATAAATATAACCTATCCTATAATCTAATTTAATATTAATTTAATAAATCTAACAATATCTTTTAATAATATAATATCTTTTTTAACATTACATACAAAATCACTAAATATTAATATAATTAATAACCCTTAAACTTTTATAAATAATTAATATAATATACTATACCAAACTATATCTTTCATTTTAATGTAAATATATTCAATATTTTAAAAATAAAATTTATGAAATTATATTAATAATATTATATCTTTTATATAATATAAAAACAATCAATTTTTTTATTATTAATTTTTTTATTATTTAACAAACTTATTTGTTATTTAAAAGTTATTATAATAAGCTTTTTTATTAATTATAATATTAAAAGTTTTTTATATATAACTTATTCAAATATATCTAAATAAAGTAATAATATAAACTTTATATCTTTATTTTTATTATTATAATTATTAATTTTTTAATTTATTTTTTAATTTATTATTCAAACTTCCTACAATTGTTTATAATCTTTCCAAAATATTAATATATATTTATATTATAAACTAAAAATTATATTAAAAAAAAAATTTACTATTAATAAAATTAAATATAAACTTTATATTTATATCAATTAATAATATTAAATTTAATAAAAATATAATTATCTTTTTCATTAATATATTAATTACTATCTATAATTTACTACCCTCATTTTTAAATTTTAATTCTGATTTATTATTTTTATTAATATTTAATAATAAATTAAAGTTATAAATATTATTAAATACTACTATTATATCATTTAATATTTTTATTATATTTTATATATATAATTAAATATTAAATATATATATATATTAATCTATTATATATCAATATTTGATTTATATTATTAAATAATTCTACAAATTTATTAGTTTTAAACCTTAAATTTCCATTATTTGAAAGTTTTTAATTAAAAAAATCTAATTTAGTTTTTATATATATAATAATATTATTATTATAATTAATATTTAATAATAATTTAGAATTGAAAATCAATATTTTTTACAAAATCAATATTAAAAATAAAAGTAAAAATAAAGCTAATAATAATAATAATAATATAAAATAATTAGTAATAATAATAAAAAGTAAAATAATAATAGCTATTTGTTAAACAAATAAATAATTGTTAGTTTTATATTGTAGTATTATATTAGCTTTATTATTTATTATTATATATAGTTATATTTAATATAATTATTTTATATATTAGAAATAATAATTATAATAAATTATATAAGAAAGGTATAATATATTTAACAATTATTATAATAATAATCATTATTATATTAAAATTATAATAATTATTTTAGGAATTGATATAATTAGTAATATTTCTATTTATTATTTTTAATATACAATTCAATTAATATATAATAAATAAAATAAAATATTAATAAACATAAATACTTTATAAATTATAAATAAAATAAAATGTTAATAAATGTAAATACTTTATAAATTACAAATAAAAATAATATTTAATAATAATAATAAAATATTTTAGTATTAACACAAAAGCGAATTGTAATAACAATACAGTAATATTTTAATATTAATATGAAAGCATAAGCAAATTATAATAATAAAAAAAGTATAAAAAAAGCTAAAAAAGCTAAAAAAGCAAACTATATAAAACAACTTTTACAATTACAAAACTTTAAATCCTGTTTTAACTTTTTATTCACTTTATATCCCTTTTCCTTCTTATCTTTTTTTTTCCCCTTAACCTTCTTAATCCTTATCCTTCACTTTTAAATCTTTAATATAAATTAAATTAATCCAATTTAAACTAATCTTCCAAATTATTTAAAATTGTATTATTAATAATCTCTTGTATATTAAAATTATTAATTTTTATAATAAAATCTTTATTATATAAATTATAAAAAATAATCAAAATCAATTTATAAAATAATAAATTCCTTTTTATACAAATATTATTTATTAATAATTTATTAAATTTCTATATTCTCTTTATTTAAATTTATATTAAAGTTTTAACAAATATTAATTATAAGCTTTATTATTATTTTAAATAAAACCTTTAATATATTAAATTAAATCTATTTATTTTAAAATAAATTTTTAATAGAAAATTCAAAGCTTTTTATAATGTATATTTAATTAATTCAATAAATATAATTTATAATTTGTTTTTTAAAGCTTTCATTAAACAAAACATTAAAAAGAATAGAATAATAATAATAAAATTATAAATTATATTTAATAAAATTTATTACAAAAAAAACAAAAAAGACTATTATATTATTTATAGTTATAAATATATAAACAAATTTAATATAATTATTAAAATCTAATTTTAATATATACAGTCATGGACAACCAAACACATACAAAAAAATCTCAAAAAAAGAAATCAATTTTTTTTAATATCATAAAATAGCCCTAGTTTAGAAGAGCAATTTAAAGTAAAAATAAATTTAAACCTATATATAGTTAATTTTTAATTGATTTTAATATAGATTTATATGTTTCAAAATATTTTGAGAAAAATGTCCGTGCATTATACCTTATCGAGTCTTATCTAGCCTTATCAAGTCCTTATCTAACCGTATCAAACTATATAAAACTGTATCCAACCACATTCAGCTACATTTAATCACATTAACTATATAAACTATAAGATTATTAAGCATACCTCAAGCAAGTTTAACTTAGAAGTTTTTATACCATACTACCATACTACCATACTACCATACTACTATACTACCATACTACTATACTACTATACTACTATACTACTATACTACTATACTACTATACTACTATACTACTAGTACTATACTACTATACTACTATATTATTATACTATTATACTATTATACTACTATATTATTATACTATTATACTATTATACTATTATACTATTATACATTATACTATTATACTATTATACTATTATACTATTATACTATTATACTATTATACTATTA
>NGKG01000004.1:165836-184504 GCA_002162505.1 Myriosclerotinia scirpicola
TTCAAATTAGATTGTGCGAGTACGAATCATAAAACTTGGTTGTAATGCGAGTACTTCTTAGATGTTTCGAGTTGGTCGTTTCTCCAGGGTGAGATGTGCCAGGAGGTATTTTGGTGAGAGCATAAATTAAGTTTGCCATGATTTGATCGTGGTACAAGAAGACTGGCGAGTAAAGTAAATGTAAAGTGAATGCACAAATTGTGAATTCCGATCCAATCATATACCACAGAACAACCTTTTCACATCAGTATATAGATCATGGCTGGTGGTCCAGCTATCAAGGTTGGATCATTAGCATCATTGGGCTTTCAAAACTATCATGGAACATTGTTCAAATCATGGCAGGTAAGTCAATATCGAGTTCATCAAATTCTATCGACGTTTCCCTTACTTTTATGTGGTCGCCTTTTTTTTCTGTCAATGTTAGCTTCTATAACTACTCTAATGATTTTATTTCACTGCTAAGATAGTCATTTAAACTTATATTAGGTTTTACATCTTCTTACTCCCAATATCTTTCTCTTCAGACTTTTGTAGAGCCCAATAGAATACAAAGGAGGGCAGCAACTCACAATGTGTATCATAGATCCTCTTCCTAACCCTTTACCTATCCACAATCATTATTGGGATCCTAACAAGCATCTTCCTATCCTCTACCCCCACGATGCTCCCGCCCTTCACCTCTCTCGAGATCACCCATCTAATACACCCCCTGGCCCCTAACAAAAACCGCATCCACAATCTATACCTCAAGCCCTCCCAAATCTTTTCCGCTATTACATCCCTATCCATTCACCTCCACTTCCTCCCCATGATCATAACCTCCATCGTAAACGGAGCTTCAGCTACCCTCAAATCACAATCATAAAATCATTTGGCTTTTTCCTTATAGATCTGCTGTTCCTTGCTGTAACCCACAGGTTTAACGTCCATCTTTATCGTTATGAGTGCTTCATATATATGTACCCTCACATACCAACGTATTTGTGCACTTATGTGCTATTATCCATTTGGTATATTGGAGCTGCGTTGATAGCATTTGAGAAAGGGAAGGGTGCGCGGTTGGCGGGGGTGTATTGATTGATTGTATGCCGAGTACGCCGATTATTCATAGCTTTGTTAGTGCTAATGGTGAGTCTTGATTGACTATGATTGTGGTAGACATTCAGGAATGATGAGAAACAGAAAAGCTGACAGAAATAGTGGCCGGGTATACGAAGAACGTCACGGTTAATGCTCTGGTTCTTATCTACTAGGTCCATTAGACGACGCCCCGTACTCAAAACTGCCTACTAACAAACGTATGATAGAGCTCTTTCACTTGGAAATATAATTGGTAAGTCCAGCTTGGCTTCTTCACTCCAGATTCTAACCTGTGGCCAATATTGCATTATAACTTTCATCCCCTCATTCAATATTCTTGCCCCCCTCAATCTTCTACCTTTCTCTCACTCAAAAAGACGCCCTTTCCAGCACCCCTCCCAGTACCCTTACAACTCTCACATTCTCTCAACTTACTCTGATACCCAAAACTTTCTCATAGGTCCACTAACCTTCACAACCCAAACCTCTTCCCTACAAAATTACAAATTTCCCTGCTTTACATTCTGGCAATGAATCTTGGCTTTCTCCTCTAGCTCCTCTTCTACATCTAACTTATCTTTATCATAAGTTGGTTCAAAGAATGGTAGAACGAGAGATGATGAAGAGTTAGTTGATGCTGATATGATGGATTTGACAGATTGGGAGAATATGAGGTTTAGATATTCTGTTTGAGGAAGTTGCGGGGACACTTAGCTATATGGGAGGGTGATTGAGTAACATAATTTGCGAAAAGAGCAAGGGAAAGTTATTGAGAAGATCGAGATATGTATTTATTGTTAGATGATGAAAACAACTAACTGCATTTGATATTACTCTACTGGTCAGAATGGCACTTTGAGATTGGGAAGTATGACATGCCTTAGGAACTACAACCCCCTTTGCGAGCCTAGACAGTCGAGTTCTGATGGAGTTTTGTAGCGATATATGTCATTCACACAGTCCACGATAGGTACATGGGATAAGAGAATTTAGGAGACAGACAATGAAGGACTGGCGCAGCGAGAACTATATGACCCAACAATGAACATCACGAGAGATTCAAAAGAGGTGCATTGACACTAAAGTAACAATAAAGTAATAATGGCAAGAAGTTGGAAAATTGCGAAGAATACAGTAGCTTTCTGACTATATTCGAAGCTATATTGTGCATATGATGCAGCTACTGAAATATGCAGCAAGTATGCTTCCATGAGCCAACCCGTGGATATATAAATATTGCAAGCCCACGCCAATGACTTAACCTATTAAGTCCCAGCAATGCTACTCCATGCCCCAGCAAATGATGACACCGCCGCCCTTACTCCAGTTCCCTATGCCGACCGATTAATTGTCAAACCTCAACCCCCCAAATCTCTCCCTCAAAAGCCTCTCGAGGTTCCCCGAATCCGTACAATATCCTGCAACATTGATAGACTTTTCAGCCCATCTCTTGCAAGCATCATCCTGATTTGCACTGTAAAGATCTATTGCGTAGTTGAAGGATTTTGTTGCTAGCCAATCGAGTTCTTGGGTTGGGTAGGGGAGTTCGGTCTTTTTGTTCAGTGGTCAGCAATGATCAAGGGGTGATCTTTTTGGGGCAGTTATCTATCTGGAGATTTGATGGGCTGAATGGATGGGATGTGGAATAACCGGGGAGCGGAGGTAGAGAAAGGGGGTGTGAAGAGAGTCCGCATACCTCTGAAGCATCGGCAGCAAGCATACAGACATGATCAATAAGTTCCTCCGCAATTTGATCATTACTACCCACAGCTGCCTGAAACAAACATCGCATATATTTAGACAACTTGATCGTATCAAATTCTTCCATTTCCCAAGTTCTGTTTGTGATCTTCTTTAATGTCATGATCAGAACTATTGCATCAGACGTATTAGCACACCATATATCTCTTGAAAATATACTAAAAGGGGTAGAAGATAAGGAGCAAAGGCAGGAGAAGATGAGAGCACAAACCTTGCGTAGGAGCTTCACAACTCAGAATACAATCCGCCATCAGCTCATAAACCTTCATACTTTTACAAATCCCCGCCTTCAAGATAATTCCTCCCAACCCATCCCAGTCTTTTAGTCTACAAGCTGCTTCGAAGTCGAACGCCAGAAGAACCGACAATTTCTGCAGTAAATCCTCAGTGATTTCTTCTTCTAATTTCTCCAACTTCTCCTGTAACAAATTATCAAAACTGGTTACATGCTTCCGAAGATTAAGATAATATTGTAGTTGCGCCTCCATGTTTTGTTCCGCCCTCGCAATGGAAACGAAAGTTGTTGCCGCACAGAAATTGCAGAACATTTTCCGGAGTGTAACATCGTCGTGTGCATCTTCGCCAATACCTTGAGGGTAGCGGTCGATGAAACCGATACAACAGGCTAGCATTCTGAGGGATTGACTTGGCTCCCAGAAAGAGAGATGTTTTAGAGATAAATTATAAGAGTTTCTGGAAAACCATTCGAGTTCGAGGACCGACCAGATTTCGCGGTTGGGGGATTTTTGCATAGCATTCAATGCTGCAATAATTAGTCTAGATTTCTTGAGAGATGAAGATTCTACACTGCTTACCTGCTTCGAAAAGCTTACACAACTTCTCTATATTCTCCTGACTATCTTCCTCGCTCTCAATAACACCAACAAGCAGCACAATAATCAATCTGATAATCGACGGAAGACGTACGTTCTCTTGAAAACCATACCCACATTTATCTAGCACCATCCAGAGAGCATCTAAAACATTAGTCTTACTGCCAGCTTGCTGGGCATCAAGAACGCAAGCGAAGAGTAATGTTGGGTCTTCGGAAGATGAGGCGACCTTTTCGAGACACTCTGCTGCGAGTCCAACTTCCCCGTTTCTAATTGCAATTTTGTACAGAAGAAATCGTGTCAATGGTTCTTCTTTTGCTGCATCAGACATTGATCCGAAGATATCGCGAGCGCAATTGATATCTCCTCGACCAAGAGCACAGAGAAGGATTTTGCGTGATATCTTGGCCATGTTAGCTTCGCCAGGCTTCTCAAACAACCTATGCATAGCAAGACGACACCACTTCTCTGCTGTTTCATACTGCTGCAGACCGTAAGTTGCCTCTATCCTTTTCCAGATCAACTATATTCGGTTAGCATGCCATCCCATACACAAACTTCGAGAATCACAAACTGTATGAGCAGCCATAGTCGCCTCTACACCAATAGACTTTTCAACATTCTCTGCAATCACAGTAAGAAATCCTTCAATAGCAACAAATAACTCTTCAGTATCCCTCCCACTGACAGTCATCCAAATTCTCGTGAGGAGAACCTTCTCAAGCCACTCTGTTATAATTGTCAATTCATTAACTCGTAACCTAATCATCTCATCCAGTACCGTGCACGCCAGACTCGGCGCCTTATCATGCAACTTTCTAACATGAAACATAAATAATCGTAAGTTCCTTGGATTCATAACCAGAATGCGAATCATTCTGTTGAGAATAGTACTATATGCCGAGCCATCGAAAGTTTCGTTTGGAATCTCTGTCAGAAGTTGTGTCTTCAGAAGCAGGACAACTAATTTATCACCAAGTTCATTCTCGAGAAGATCGACCAAATCTCGTGCCCGTTGTATCGACTCTGTTGTTTTAGTCTCCAGGAGTGCCTTGATCAGCGTTTCAATGATAGATACTCGCAGTTCCGTAGCATCTGCGCTCAATTTGTCCAGCTCATCGCCACTTAGAACATCGTAGGCACGCTCTAGCCATTTAACCGCAAGAGCCTGTTGTTTCTTTTCGAGCAGTGCCTTGCCCATCTCATATAAGGTGTCCGAGAGACTTTCTGTGGTATTATGGTCGAAGAGTTGTTTGGATGATATTGATTTATTGAACATGTGTTCAGCAAGTTGCATATCATCTTGTCGCCATGCCTATGAGGCAGGCACATTAGCATGTATACCGATGTAAGCATCGTGGTCTTACCAATAAGGTTCTAAGGACAAAGTACTCAGCAGTAAGTCTCGCACTGGTTGCTTTTTCTTCCAGTGTACCAGTTGATTCGTACACATCAAGGAGTGCTTCACTATAAGCCGCAAGTTTCTCTAATACCTTGACAGCATAGTCTGTCTTCTGTTCGTCTATCCCGCACAAAATAGTTAGCAACGTTTCGCGAATTCCAATCCTCCTCAGAGGCCCCCTTGAGACCTAGAGTCTTGTACATACTCAAACAATCTCTGCCTGTCTTAATCCCCACTTTCATCAACCTCAACAGATTCCCCCTCGCCTTCTCGCCCTTATCATTATTCTTATCCCCGGAACCCAATTGCAAATGAGCAGCAGCATTTCCACACTCATTAGCACAATCCAGTACTAGAAAAGCGAACATTCTGACCATAACCAATATACTCCCGAGCTCCTTCCTCTTCTCCCAAGTTTTACATATCGCGACTTGATCATCGGTTTCCTCATCGTTATCGCCAGGAAGACTTCTACGCAACCTCGTCCCAACATTCCAAATTTCCGTAGCTTTCTCATCTAATTCCTGCGCTCTACCCTTGGCACTCGCACTCAATTTCGTCGGAAAAACCGCAATGTTATTTTCCAGCTCTTTAAACGTTCCATTTGCATCAACGGTTGTAAATGTGAAGTTGAATGAATCTCGGCTGGGGGTTGCATCAAGGGAATTGAGATCATTTTCGAGTGTGTGCGCGAATACTGTACATCGGGAAGTGAAGTGTGTCAGAAATAAAACCAGAGAGAAAGACAAGAAAGAACCTTGATGAAAATATTGCGTTCTTTGAGTTGAAAGCTGGGAAACAAACAAAGCCTGTACCAAACTCACCAAGTAAACTCCTCAATTTCTTGTCCTTCGCATTAACAAGATTCCCATTCCCATTCCCATTCCCATTCGGATCTGCATGTCCCTTCCTACTCAATTTCTCAGCTTCACCCCTCAATGACTGACCGAGTTGCTGCCGTGCAACACCAGCCCGCGAACCTTCCGCCATTGTACCGCCTTCACCACAATTTCCGTTTCCGTTTCCGTTTTCGTTTTCGTCCCCTCTTCTCTTCTCTTCTCTTCTCTTCTCTTCTCTTCTCTTCTCTTCTTTTCTTCGTCTCTCCTTTCAAGTTTCTCAAATGTCACCCTAGGAAATGAAGACGAGAAGCAGGAAATCTGCTCTCTCTCAAATGAGGATGTTGTCTGATCGAAGCTGAAATGGTTGTAACACAAACTCAACACCTCACTTGGTTAAATAATGATGGGTATTCGTCTTAGGGAATGAAGTTATAAAATTTCATTCACGCTGCTACTTGGCAGCATTCTTTCGTTTGTCGTCAGAATACTTATTAATGATATAAGAAATTGATAAAAAAATGTTAAAAAGTTGAAGTGAAGCTTTCGAATGCTTTGCAAAATCTATACATTTAAAGGAAGCCATTTTTACCCGAAACTCCCACTCCAAAAACTCCCACCACCGCCCTCCGCCAATCCACCAATCAATCCACGGAATTTCTCCTCTTTCCCACCCCCCTTTCCATTCCGTTTCCTCCGTTTCCTTATAGAAGAATTCAAATTATATATGACGGGCAGATTTTGATTGTCTCAGAGGATTTTGGTCCATTTCTGTTTCTCAACAACTCCTAAATCCAAATCCAAATCCAAATCCAAACCACATGTATGTACGTACTCATCTAATAAATACCAGAGAGATTGACTTTCTCAATCCTCAGTCTTTCATACTTGCCTCCCATTGTTTGGAATATTACCGCTTGATAGGATCTTGAGGTAGAAAGTTACCAACGATTAGAGAAGGACTGTTTGGAATGATCGTTAGTTGTTGGCCTCAAGATTACTCCTAATCCTATCCTGTGTTCCTATTCCCTCTCAAATTTCCTCAACTCCCCCCATCAAAACCCCCTTATTTGGAGACGAAAAAATAAGGAAAGAGCTCACATTTTATGATCATCCCTCCGAATATTGAACGAAAAACAACACTTAATCGTCGGATCTTTACTCTTATCATCTGGATTCTTCAACGAACAGCTCGTCAAAAGTGCTTTCTGGCCTAAATCAAAAGCTATCGCTCCAAATTTCTCCCAATAATTAACCAGTGATTCTTCCGTTAAGATTTCGTGGAGCGCTATTTTTCCCTGTTTGTAGACAATTTCAGATGTCAGAAGAGTTCGGAAGATGGAAAGCCACATATTGCAGTATCCTCCAGATTCGACCGAAGAACGTTGGAGTGCGAGTTTGGAAATCTATAAAACAACTTACATCCCGTAATTTCTCAATAGGAACATGTATCAACTCCGCCATCTCCTTATTCCCCCTGAATATCTCTCCCGTTCTCCTCCAACAACATGCCGGAATCGCCATACTCGCAAAAACCCGATCATATTCCATCAAACTCCTCTCAAACCACATTTCCACGTAGATGAGTTCGATATCCGTCAACGCCTGCACCTTTTCCCTAAATTTCGGTCTGAAACGATCCAACTGCCGGAGTATTTTTTGCTTCGAAGCCGGTTGCATATGACCATCCATGTAAGCCGAAAGTCTCGCATACCCCTTCACATAATTGAAAGGCTTCAACATTCCGGCGTCGTACTTTGCCCTTAACAATAGTTGCATTCTAACTTCGGGGACATCGTTACCAGTGGGATCGGCCGCTTGAAGGTAGTACTCGCGGGCTTTATCAATTGGTATGACGCTCGTTGGTCTCGAAATCGAGTTTCCCGGTGGATTTAGACCTGCCGGTGGACCACTACCGGAAGCTTGTTGCGCTCCTGAATTGAGCGTGTTGGGATTGCCTCCTGATAACATTGAACCAGCTTGATCAGTGTAAAAATTCGAAGTATCTTCTGTACCTAAAGCTCCGTCGTCTAGAAGACTGTTATTGAGGAAATCGTTCAAAAGATTGTACTCGTTGGTGACTTCCGGTGCGTTGAACATGTACGATGGATGGTAGTTATGCATATCTTGAAATTGGTTTTGCGACCCAAGCCAGTCATTTGGATACCCAAGAACTATTACGAAAAAGGATTAATACATGCCCAATATTTCAGAGTAATCTCGGAGACATAAGAAGAAAACTAGGAGAATATAAAGCAACATACATTGATTGTTGCTGCTACTACTCAGAGCGTTCGCTTGTATACCAGAAACCGGTGTAGGCTGAACCAGCTGAAGAGGGACACCGCGGGATATTGCTGGTGCTCCAAGACTCAGTTTGTTTTCTTGAACTTGATCTTGACCTTGTTGTTGTTGCTGTTCTGCAGTAACAAACGAGTTATTTAGACTACTGTCTAGAGGATTCTGGAGCTTGAGATCTGGCGGTGCCCCCCCCAACTCTTCCGCTGTTCCTGCTGTAGCGCTGTTGTTGTGGTGATGCTGCTGACTCTTCGCCGCTGCTTTCTTCGTGGTCGACTCCGGTTCGCGGGGCTCATCATGACAAAGATGCCCAATTCCACGCTTTGTGCACCTCGCGCAAGGTCGTACTAAATCGCATGTCATGTGCTGCTCAGGGACAATACCGAATTAGCTGTTGGCCACTGGCATTTCACTGTCACGCATAACGGTATGCAAACACCCGCCCAACCCCCTTGTAGGATGACCCAATCGAGTACTCACAGATCGCCGACAGTATACACAAGCTGCAGAAGACGTTCCACAATTAGCCAATGTTTCAGATCATGTAAATCAAACTTGGAAGTTGTTAATTCCCTTGGGAAACTTCTACATACCATGATTTACTTTACGCCTCTTCTTCAGGCTCTTGTTTGCGCCAGAAGCTGCAGATGATGCCGGTGGCTTTGCATCCTGCCCATTGTTGGCTCCATTTTGTTCCATGGCATCAGAGCCTAAGTTTCATAGGGTTCCATTGGATTGCGACGTTGCGCTGGTGGTTGTTGGGGGGTGGGCGAGGCTTTTGACTTTGTCGATCAATTTGGGAATCGAGAGGATCTTTCAGCTTGGTCAGCTCAATTCACTACTCATGACACGAAAATGAAAATTTGCCTTGTATTCATTGACTGCTGAAGTAATCAAGTACTCCTTCAAATTGTTGAATCAGTTTGTGTTGCAAGATTTTGTTTATTGGGGTTATTGAATTGACGTGTAGAACGCGGGGCGACGGGGCGACGGCAGCTACTGCAAATTTCATCATGAAGCGAGGGTTGATCAAGGGTGGTCTAAGGTCTAGTAGATACTAGGTACTTTGGTACAAAGAACAATGGATTTATCAATCGTTATTAACTACATATCCATATCAATGATGAATGAGCTAATTTGGGTATCTAATACAATAATCATAAAACCAGTAGCCATACAACACAGAATAATTCCTGTGGAATGTCCTTTCCCCAACCCAGACATGTACTCCCACTTTCCCTTGCACCAAAACCATTATGTCTTGTATCAATAAGCGTCTAGAAGTCTCTAACCCAGCACCACATCATTATACTGTTCCAGTTCGAGGTGCCCAAAAAGAGCGGCTTGTACAGAAGCTTTACTCTTAGCCATAGCTTCGGTAATTCCTTCAACTTGTTGTAAATTGCCCTTGATGCTGTCCACGTGACCATTAATGCTCTTAACAATGCCTTCTAGATCCTGGTATTTCGAGGTCTGGAGAGAATGTTAGTGGTGCAAGAGGCTCAGAAATCATAGAAACTTACACTGAGAGTTAATGAGGAAGTGACTGTGTTCTCATCAACGCCAATATTATCATTGAGTCCCTTTTCAGTGCTATCAACCTCGAATTGAAGCAATGGATGAGCTTTTCGAGCGGCTTGTCTTCTACTCGTAGCCTCATCTTTTGCATTTGCCTCCAACTCAGCGAGATATTTTTCCTCGTTCTCTAGTAATATCTCTTCTTTCCTTAATTCGGCTTCCAAAAGATCATTTGAATGCAAAACCGGCGTGAGTTGAGCTTCCAAAGCTCGATTGTAATCCAGTATCTTCTCAAAATCAAAATCATCCTCTCGATTAGTTCTTGTACCCTTAGGAAATGGCATACCCTTTCGAACCCTATTCAAAAGTCGACGGCTTATCATTTGTATAGCTGTACTGGCTTGGGTCTTCTTGCGTTCATCGTGAATTTGTAACACAACTGGCCTTTGAACATCAACCAATAATTCTGAAATCGTATCCAAACATCCTGGTGGTAATGGCTCCCATTTCGTATTGATAGTCTCATGAGATACACGGCGAGTGACAGCTGCTAGATGTCTATAGGAAGGCGGCTCTGGCTTTTCAGCCTCGCTCTGATTATCTTGTGGATCATCTATGCGGCGACGTTTGGGCAGTTGCTGTGGTTGCTGGTCGTCAGGGTTCGAAACTTTCCGCTTCCTTGTGGACTCGGAGCTATCTGACTGTTTAGATTTCTTAGCTTTGGACTGTTCCGGATCCGGTTCGACAATCTGTGGTACATCTGATATCCTGACATGCTTCTTCGGCTTCGAATGTTTCTCGGACGATTCATCGATGTTTTGGGAAGACTTCTTTGTTTTTCGACCTGGTGCCGAAGACTCTGGCTCTGCCTGATGGCGTTTTTGTGATCGCGAAGACTCGCCCTTTTTCGGTTCCATGTGATCCCCATTGTTCCTCTTCGTTTTATTATTCGTAGTACTCACGTTCCCCAATGCAGTTCTTCCACGTCTGTTAGCCTCTACCTTCGTATCTTGTGCCTTCCTTTCCCCCTTCGTTCGACTTCCAGCCTCCGGCACCGCAGTTTTTAGTTGGGGATCCCCTCCTGAATGATTGGTAACTCCGACAGCAGGTCTACCCCTCTTCTTGGGCGCCAAAGAACTAACCGCCGTCACCGTCTCAATGACATCTCCATCACTATCCCCAATCAACATTCCTCTCTTATCATTAATATTCTTCCGCCCTCTCCTCATATCCATTCCATCCCGATTCTTTTGTTGCATATGCAGACCCTCATTTTTAGCTTCCGTCTCAATGTTTCCCTCCCCATCATCGCTCCTCTTATTTTGTTTCGCAGTCGTAGAACCCGAAGCCAAAGAAGGTCGACCCCTCCTCTTTTCCTTCTCGTTTCCACTAGGTGTGCCCATGCCAGCTGGAACCCAAGGCTTCGCCTTCCTTTTTGTATTTCCACCACCCGTTATATTTGTATTTGTACTTGGACTTTGACTCTGCGATCGCAGCCCGATTTGACTCCTGCCTTCCACCTCTCCATTTCCATCCCCATTATCCTGCACCTCCCACCAATTCGATGGCCTTGACCTCTTTCGCTTTCCTTCCTCTGCCATAATTATCGTATCGTATCGTTTCGTGGTTGCGTTGTATCGTTATCATAATTGTCGCGACCCTCCTCAATATTTTTGGTTACATTCCCCTCAACCCCGTGACTTTCAACCAATCAGCTCCCTTCGCACAAATACCCCAAAATATTGTTGCACCACTGCGAGTGCTTTTTTCTCCACGGATTTTGGTAAAAGTATAAATTTTATTACAGATATGGAATCCCCTCCTTTGCGCGATATCGAAAAAAACTGTCGGGCCAATTTTGAAAGAAAATTGGGTTGTCCTGAGCCCGGGGCGTTTTGGATTAAACACAGGCAAAATCGCGTTGAATCACGAAATCGCGTACATAGACGCGCACGGACTATTTGAGTAACCTCGGCAACTTTTTGACCTTGTTGGACGCGCCGACGTGTGTTGGATGATCCATGGGGTAGGTAGTTGATTCCATATGCGTACCTCGTCTGATATCGTATTTTCTATTCTTTACTCTAGATTCAACAAACCTCTCGCCTCTATCTGGGACTAAATCAAATATCCTCAACATCCAACCTATATCTCCTTGCTTTGGCTTGGACGCATTTGACTAATCTTGGACCGTTTGAACTCCTACCAGGTAGTAATGATCTAGATATAAGAGAGAGCAAGATCGCGGCTCCATAACCATATTTACCAATTCTGTTACAAAGATGAGCAGCTCGAGAGACAATTTTAATTCATTTCATATCCATTACTCCATACAAATGCCATTTTGTTCATTCATTACCCGCCCCCATCTTTTTAGCCCAGTTGAATCAAATCACCACTACCTTCTCCCATGTCCATTTCCCCTACCTCTTCCTCTCGGACTTTTCATAACCCTTCCACCACCTCCTCCACTGCCACCATGTCTCTTTTCCTCACCCAATCCTCTTCTCCCACTATTGAACCCACCTCGCCCACCACCTCTTCCACCACCCCTCCCTCTATCCCCACCTCTTCCACCCCTCCCTCTTCCTCTACTATCCCTATCCCTATCTCCACCTATGCTTTTCTTAACAGCCTTCACCTCATCTTCATCAACATCCATCTCATCATCCTCATCCTGACCCTTTCGATTACTAAACTTAAGTCTTCCACCCCTGCCCTTCTTCGGCGCATCTCTTCCCTTCAACGCATGTACATAAGCACCCACACCACCATCTTCATCCACCGGGGTATCGATAACCATTTGATCATCATCATCACTATCATTACCCCCTAGCAACAATTTACCATCCAAATCCATCTTTGCTTTGGTTCTGGTGATGGTTCTTGCTTTTGCGGGTTTAGTGGATGAAATGTTGCCTAGTGCTTTGCGATCAAGCAAATCGAGTGGTTCATCATCATCTTCCACGATATACGTACTTCCACCCGCAGCCTTCTTGCCGCCCTTCTTTCGAGATTTACCGAGAACTTCGTCGTCTGATACATCAGAACCAGAAGATTCGGAATCACTGCCGTGAAGAGCTTCATCGTATTCATTCTCAAATTTGCTTCTCCTCTTTCCGCCAGTTTTTTCTTCATCACTATCTTCACCTGCTTCCTTGGCCGCATCCTTGTTCCTCTTTCTTCTTTCGCGAGTCTTGCGAATATTGGTGATGAGCTTTTTGTCTTCTTCAGGACAATATTTGTTGACAATCTCAACTCCAAAGCGGCGGATCATCCGTTCGAGAATATGCTTAACCTTTGCTTTGAAATGAGCTTTGTGCTCGTGACTCCAGACCATGAGATTAGGAATGAGACTTTCGAGCCGAGGAAGCACAAGAGCAGAAGATAAGGAGATGACGCAGACTTTGACGAAGCCGAGGACGCTGCGAACGATTTCGCGGTTGTTGGACGTAAGGAAGAGATCCATAGTTTGAACAAGATCGCTTACGGTTTCTTCAGATAGAGATTCGCGGAAGTTATAGAGGATACGGGTAAGGGCTGTGATAGAAGCGGATACCATATGGGGCGTGCTACCGGCAAGACCTGCACTAACCATGGTGAAATATTCTTCGAGTGTGGCGGTAACGGCTGGGGCATCATCGGGCATGTGGGATACCTTACTGTTGTCGATTATGGCGCCGGATGATGAAGCAATTTTCTCTCCCATCAGGATAAGGAGGTCAAAGGCTGTAGTTCTAGCACGCTCATTCGTTTCTTTACAGGAGATAACGACTTCGGATAAGATTGCTGGGATGAAGTGAAGAGAATCGGCAGGGAGAAAGGGAATGAGAACAGTGATCGCAGAGAGACGATCACGCTTTGCTGGTGTGGATACCTTCTCAGCACTGCTCAAGAGAAGCTGTTGGAGATCCGTGCTACGCTCTTGTAATGCAGCCTTTCCAGTTTCAGACTCAGCCAGTCGAGGAATAAGCTTGTAAGCCTTCTTTTGAAGTTGAGGATCATCATCCTTTGCAATGATGAGAGCTGCCATATTGAAAAGAGTGCTGAAACTATCTCTTGGCAAGTAAATGGAGATTGTAATGACCAGGTCCATAAGACTGTGACTCACGGGTGGCATCTTGTTAGTAGCATTTTGTTGCCTTTGTTTCTGCTTCTCTGCTTGGGTTTGGGAACCAGCTTCGGCAAGCGACGCTCCTAATGCTTCACTGACTCGTTCGAATGTCGCCATAAGCTCTTGAGCAGGGGTAATGCTAAGGAATGCGTTGATACACTGCAGAATGTAACCTCTGAACTGTGGCAATGTTTCATTGTAAACGTTGAACAAAACAGCAAGCATATTGCTTGAGAAGTTAGTAGCTAAGTGCTCAATATTATTTTGGGCAGCAGCCTTTGAGACACGGCTCTGAAGGAGCATATCTTCATCTCCCTCAATGGCGACGATCGCCTGATTAGACTCTACTAAAGTTTGTAGAGCTCTGCAAACATCTGAACGTAGATCAACTTGTCCGTATAGAATGTCAACAAGTGTTTTTGCGAACTCTACATCAAAAGCTTCAGTGAGATCCAATGGGAGATCACAATAACCGGGAAAGATAGCCCAGATCTGCTTCACAATAGTCTCGAAGATCTTAATATCCATTGTCTTTTCGGCAGCTCCATGATCCTTGACTCGCTGGAGCATTGCTATGCTTAATGGCACAAGCTCGCTTCGGAAATGTTGAAGATTGGTGTTACTGACGTAGTCGCGTAGGATTGGTAACATCCAAGCTCGTCCAGGTAGTCCAGCCTTTGGCTTAGCGAGGTTGAGGGGTAAAATGGTAAGAACTCTTTCTGGTCCCATGGCTCTAATAGCTTTTCCGAGGATTTCATCTGCTTCCTTTTTACCAGCAAAAGACTCGCTACCTCTGAGCTCGCCAATTGTTCGCACGACTTCAGACAAGATTGGGTCGGCTCTCCATCTTAAAGCGTCAAACATGGCGCCCATAACATTGAACGTTTCCATCCAAGCAGCTTGATACTTAACACTCAAAAGATCAACTGCACACTTTGCTAACTTTTCGAGGACCTTCTCATCAAAAACCGAAGGCTCCACAACGACTGAATCAGGAACACAGTTTGTCAATAAAGAAATCAGACTCTCGGATGCTGATACTCGAATGTTATGCGATGAGGATGACATGAATCCAGAGATCATTGTGAAGAGTTCGGGTAATTTTGCGAAAGTCTCCTCGGGCTCGAGTTGCGCAGAAACATCATAACCCCGCGATAACACTGCAATCCATGGAGGGAGGAGTTGAGAATCGTTTTGTGAAGGTCTCAATTCAGAGATAACTTCTAAAAGTCGAGGTAACTTCGATGTCGCAGTCTCGTTTGCCATACCCTCAAATATCATCTCAAAGACTTCGAACGATGTCATGGCCAAATATTCATTGCTAGATTTCGAGATGTTCAATAAGACTTCGCATAATGCCTCAATTTTCTTGCTTGGCCATCCTCCAGAAGCTCCTGCAACAGTCTTAACTAACTGTAATGCGTGAATCAAAGCCGGTTCATGTTCTGCTGTTGCGCTGGCTTTCCTCTGCCTTCTAGCTTGATGCGATTGAACCGCAAGATCACTTAATTGCCTCAAAGCGGTTTCCGCACACATATCCGCCGCAGGATGATCGAGAGATGGACTTGGTGGAGGGTTCTTCAAAACATTTGTAAGAGCTTCTTGCGCACGCTTTCTAATCTTAGGTCTGTGATCCACGGCCAAATTCAATAATCCAGCAATTGCCCTTCTTGGGCCAATTTCTGTTACTGAAAGTTCCCATGCTGCGGAATCTTGTGCGACTAATAATGATTCGAGACATCCTATCGAGGGTCTGAGGAGTGGAGCATCTGCTTCTGGTAATATGAGAGCGGGGGCGAGATTTGTGAGAATTTGTGAGAATTTTGATCGGAGGAGTGGTTGAGGGGTAAAAGGTGTTATAATGTCGAGTAAATATACAACAGAAGTTGTTAAATCTTTATTAACCTCACCATTTTGAGGTATGGATTGCCTTAAGAGGGCCAATAATGCGGCAAAATATCCAGTTGGAGTGGCTTCTGTTTTCTGATCTTTAAGTGTATCTTCAACGGCAGACAATACAATTGCAGTCTACAGGATGGATATCAGTAAACTCACAACGAAAGGGCAAGAGGTAATTGAGGATTGAGGAGTGAGGATTGAGGACTCATTTAACATACTTGATGTTGATTTTGAAGCTTCGGCGAGCGTATCTTGTCGAGCTTTTCTTGTAAAGACATTATGAAAGACTTCCGTTCTTAATTACTCTTTGCGCCTTTACTTTAATGAAATTTCCAAAAAGCTTCAGATTAAAAAAAAAGTTTCTGATAATGAATGGAATCGATAGTGATCAGACCATAAGTGTAAAGTTTACCGTAGCTAGCGAATCTTGATAAACTCCACTCTCAATGGTCTCAATGTATTAGTAAGCAAGCAGTGACTTTTATCTTATCTGATTGGTTAATTCATCTGACGTTCTTTTTGTCCCCTCGAATTCTAGAAAGAATGTGGTGGAGCTTCTTAGGTAGGAGGGAGGTAGGTACTTCGTATCTATTACTATTATTACTAGGTATTAATATTTCTATCAAACTATCTGGCCTCATCACAACAACAACGACAATACTATTTGATTTGTGAGTTTCTTCATCATCCAATGTAATAGGTACAATCATTACCACACTACATTACTTGTAATCATTGTCTACCGTTTCATAAATATATATCGTCTGATTCCATCATCTCATTCGCGAAAGTGTTATCGCGGCGCATTCAAATTTCCAGTTGCTATTGCAAATCAAAGCAATTCTACAGCCTAATCGCAGAGCTTCCTAGTCAGAAACCTGCTTATAATTATAGTTTCTACATCTCAGACACATTTCAATTCCTCAATCTTCAGTCAAATAACCTTGGAATCAACAATAATCGCCAAAATGCGCATCTCCACCATCTCCCTCTTGACCCTCCCCCTCCTCGCCGCAGCTCAAGAATCCCCCCTCGAACAAGCCAAAGCTCAAGCTCAATACTGGTTCGGCAAACTCCAATCCTACATCCCCTCGCCTTCCTCCGAATCACCCCTCGAAGCCGCTGCTGCAAAGGTGGGAGAAGCAAAAGTTCACCACCTAGCCCTCGATACCTGGCAAGAGACCATCCGTGGGAGCGTCACTCCCGAGTCCTCTGTTCCCCAAGAATGGTGGGTTCTGGCCACCGGCGGAAATAAAACTTGTTATGGTCTCTGCAGTTTTGTCGAAAAGGCTTTCAATGAATCTGCCGCCATTTTTGCCCTCGACCCAACGGCGCCTCATATGGCCATATTGAATTGCGACGAGCAACCCGTCTTGTGTAATTCGTGGGGCGCAGGACCACCTCATTTGTGGACTATGGAGGTTGGGGCTCCGGGCTCACCGGTTCCTATTATCACGCTTCCTTTGAATACAAGTTCTACGACTGTCACTACATTCACGGATATGCAGGCGACAAAATCTTATAAGCAAAAGGCACCTTATGAGGGTTGGTTCCACCCTTTCGATGGGCAACTTGCGCAATATGGTGCAGCGGTTCCGGTTGGATATGTACTTTGGTTCTTCGCAGTTGTTCCCAGCTGGATGTTCATGATTGGTGTTTCATTCTTGAGCAGAACTATCATGTAAGTTGTCCCACGAAAGGCCACAATTATTCAGTTTCAAATAGCTTGCTAATAATGAATCTAGGAGCAAGCGAACTCTCGGCCCACAAGGGCCAGCCGCAGCAGCAGGTGCTCGTCCACGCGCTGCTCCCGCTGGAGATGGAGTTGCCTATTAAGAAAGTTATATTTAAAATGCGCGTTCGTAAGAGACTGCGCCGGAGGGAGGATCTGAATTTCGAATACCATGTGGCAGGAATGCAATTTATCTAGCTTAACTGAACAAATATAATGGATGGAGAAATGGGTATCATAACTATCACAACCTTACGCCTTGGTAATTTCTCGATATCGCATACCGTGCCATGTCGACTATGCTCATGGATTTTATCCATTATTATGCTCTTCCCGCAACATTGCCCAAAGGACGGTCGGCACAGACTCAGGCGCTGGCCGCCATTTCACAGTGAGATATAGGTCCATGGAAAAAGCCATCAGCCACGAACCCATAGACCCTTCCCCTTCACTTATCTGCGCATCTGCTTTTCTCTTCCTCTCCTGCCCCCTCACAACCTAACACCTCACTTCCCCTCACTTCCCCCCAGCAGCCCCCTCAACCCTTTCCAAGCCCTCCAAAACCTGAGCCCTCAATCCCCCATTCGCCAATCGACCATAGCGTAAATCACTCAATCCCCCAACTGTATTCTGCATTTCCTTTACTAATTCCTCGGCTTCAAGATCCAGGCGCGCGATCTCATCTTCTATGTCTTCGACGGCGGAACTTAGGGCGGGCAGAATCGAGTGTAGGGAGTGGGGGTGCGAGGTTGGGAGGTGGGAGGTCTGGGGGTGTAGCTGTGGGTTGTGTTAGGTTGGAGAGATGGGAGAGATGGGGATGAGGGGAGGGAATCAAAGTGAAGGGAGGAATCAAGAAAACAAAAACAAACTTACAGCCCTCTCAACATCCACTTCATCATCCCCCGCTACCTTCTCCCTTTCATCCGCCCTCCTGCCCCTCACAACGGCCCTCTCTAAGGCTTTCCCGCGGCGTACCTCCCGTTCAATCTCTTCCGAAACCGCATCAACCAATTGTGCGCGCTGATGTTGGAGATGGCGGTAGAGGGTGCGGATTGCGGGGGATGATTGTTGGGTGCGTGGGAAGAGGGTTGTGAAGGTGGGAAGGGTAATGATTGCGGGGAGAGGGGCGGGGGGTAGGATGAAGGTGGTGAGGATTTTGTGTTCGGTCGGTGGCATGGTGATGAATGATGGG
>NGKG01000004.1:193573-213925 GCA_002162505.1 Myriosclerotinia scirpicola
GGGATAGGATGGGGTGAGTATGCATGGCTTGGGGTGAGGAGGTTTTGGGGGCTGAGGGTTGAGGGTTGAGGATTAAGTTAAGTTAAGCTGAGTTGAGTTGGACAAAAGAATCTGGGGCATATGTATTCGCATTTGCATCTTGACTTTCTGGCCGGCTTGGTCAGGTTGGAAGTTTGATAGGGAGAAGGGGGTTCAATGATTGGTGGGTAATAAATTCTTGGGGTTTGGTTTTAGAAATTGTCTGGAATGCGGAGTACCGGCTAGTGATGGGATTGTCAGAATGGGGTTCAGCAATGAGAGTAAGTTTGTGAGACTGAGAGTTGTTGGGATACATGTGAATTACATGAACAAAGCCATCACCGAGTTAAAGTTTGAAGTAAGCAATATCTGGGGTATGAATATACGATGAGAGGCAGATGAAAGGAGGTGGAAGAAGAAAAAGAGGCGCTGATATGGAAAGGAGCGGGAAATCTTCTGACACCTATATAGAGGATGGGTTGGAAAGCGGAAGATTTAAATGTGCTTCTGAAGATTTAAAGAGGGAGAAACTGATTATTCTGTCTTGGTAAAATGAGATTTTGACTACTTGATTAGTTATATGGAAACCTAGGTACCTACTAGGTAGGTAGGTTGAGATTGAAGAGAACAGCAACTTGAGTGAAGGTATCCAATGGTGAAGGGAGACAGGATGGTAGTATCAATCTTTAACGGCCTAAAAGCCAATAAGAACGCGAGAGCATAGATACCGAGACAGGATGAAAACGCCACATATTTTCCTTGCATGAATGAAAAATACAGCACTTACTCAAGGTGGATTTCGTGTTGCTACCGTGATATCCAAACTTTGAACTTCCTGTTTGGGATGTAGATGAAGTTATCCAGACCTGTCGACACTTGTAGATGTGCAACAAAACTTTGTGTTATATTTTTATGGTTTAGGAGCCAATCAATAGTGAATTGAAGAGTGATGATGATGGTGATATGGGATGGGATGGGATGGGATGGGATGAGTGTATGAGATAGTATTAGTATGGGTTTCATAGCCGAGATTTGATCAAAGTGGATGCATACCACAAAACCTATCGACACCGTGATACTTGAACTTTGAACTTCCTATTTGGGATACAGATGAGGTTATCCAGAACAGTCGACACTTGCAGATGCCTTAATGGAGAAATACATAACCAAAAAACGATGTGTGCATAATATATATATTGTATAGAAAAATTTACAGTGTATAAACTATATGGTTCTTTAAACTATGCAAATATCATATAAGGATATTTACTATGTAAAGACTGTATAAGGATTGTATAGAAACTGTATAGGGTTTTATACACGATGTGGGAAAAAGTGCGTATATAGAAGAAATTACATTATAAATTTTTTAGGTTATTGTAATATTACTGCGTTTAAATATTGGTACCTAGCGTTTCTCAAGCGCCAAGGATTATCTGTATCCAACCTCATTTAATCTCGAATCCCTACTTGCAATCTCACTTCCGCTTCCGATATTCCTATCGCTATCCTTGCTTATATATTTGTTTCACAATTTATAACCTTAGAATATATAATTTGTAGTATACAATTTATAACCTAAATGCAGGTTTATAACCTTATACAACTTAAATATACATCCACTTTGATATTTACACTAATTATACAAATAAAACCTAAAATTATATATAATATCTAATAAACCCAATTTCCAATTCTTTTTATTTCTTTAAATACAAATAAATAAATTATTATCCAATTATCTTTAATACTTTAACTCCTTCATTTTCCATTTTAAATCTTTATCTTAAACTTATATTTATTTATCCAAAATGCTTTCGTTTGCAAACATTCTTGTAATAAGTTTTTAAACCCCCAACTATATAAAATTAGTTTTAATTATATTCATAAATAAATAGATTTTCTAACAATTCTTATATAATTTGTAAATAATACCTTTAATCCGATTCGAAAATCAGATTATTTATTTATAACTATCAAAATATTTTTGTTATTAGCTTTAAAAGTATTAAAAAAATTATAAAATAAAAATTAATAAACATACTTAAATATTCAAGTTTCCAAAATCCACATTTATACTGTTTAATATTTAGATACTTCAATTACTTAATTTGCCTAATAAACTTCAAAATATCTAAATAATAATTGTTTTCCAAATCCAATCCAATTTAATATTATATAAATTTAATTCCAATCCATTATACTAATCCAAATGTTTTCAAATTATTAGAATTAATTAAAGTATCTGAATTCTAAGTTTTGAAATTAATAATATATAGATTATCCAAAAGTATTACAAATAAACTAATTATAATCTTTTCATTAATAAATTATAGTAAAGAAGTATCAATTATACTATCTCATCCACCTATAAACTTAGTTATTATAATATACAGGAATATCCGATGTTAGTTTAATATTAACTAATAAACAAAAATGTCATCAATTTTTTTAATACTACATAAATATAATATTAAATATTTATAATTGATGAATTTAATTATATTGAAAACTACTCGCTGATATAATATATTATAATAAAATGTTAATTAATTAATAGTTTATATATAATATTTAATATAAAACTAATTAATTGATATAAAGTAAAAATATAAGATAAAAATATAGAATTATACAATACTTTCCATTTGAATTATTCGTATATAAATTAAATAAACTTATAAATCATTTATTCATTTATTTAGAAATATATATTGATTTCAATTATACATAATCTTGTATATTATTAAGTATAGCAATTGAAATATCTAAAAAAAAAAAAAAAAGGTTAATAATTAGAAATAAAGGTATTATTAAAAAGATAAACTAATAAAAGTAATATAATATTAAATAAATATAAAAAAAAAAAATTATAACTTTATAGAAAAAAAATAGAAAAATAATCAAAAAGTTGAAGAATAATATTGTTTAAATATAAAGTATAAATTAAAAAAATAAATAGAAAGTTAAATTTATGTATTTATATAAACTAATTTATTATATTATTAAAAATTACTTTTTTTAAACTTTATTACAAATTTATTATTATAATAATGTTTATATACATTTATTAACTTGTATTTAAAAACAGCATTTATATTAAATTACTTAATTAAGAATCTTAAAAATAATTATATATAATTTATTTTAATATAATTTATTGTTGTAGATTAAAAGTAAATGAAGTCTAGTATGATATTGTAAATATAACTAAATAAAGTATCTTCATCTTTATTATCCTTATTTATTATTATACTATTAACAATATCCAATATATTAAAATCATTTATTATTTTTCAAAATAATAATAAATTAAAAGTATATATTTTTTGAAAATATATTGTTAATTCTGGATCTGAATATTTATAATTATTTTGTAAAAGTATTCGAATAAATATTTTTTTATTTTCTTTAAAAAGTAAATCTTGTTTTATATATAAATAATTAATAATATAAATCTTTTTTTTAAATTCTTTATAATATATAAATTAATTGCATACGATTAGATTGAAAAATCAACTAATCTAATAAATAATTATTATTTATATTTATAAATTATAAAAACAAAAAGTATAATATAATAAATATATATATATATTTATATTTATCTTTTTGTTATATAGTATTTATATTCGTTATTATAATATATTCTAATATTAATCTGGTATAATGAATATTAATATAATAATTGGATTAATTGATATTTTGTTAATATTGTATTGCTTTTTTTATTTATTTATTTTTATTTAATATAATATTAATATCGTTAATATTAGTAGATATTTAAGTTGCTTGCTTTGTTACTATGGTTAATAAAATCTGATGTATTCTATATAAATTATTGTCAAATAATAATAGGTTTGTTGAAAAAATGTTTATATTAAAGAAATTAGATTGAAATAAACTTTATAAAGCTTTATTCAAATCATTATAAATTTAATTATTTTTTAATAATATAAATCTATTATCAATATTAGTTTTGGCTAATAAAATTCTTGTTTGGCTTTTATATTGATTTAAAAAAGTTATTACCCATTAAAAATTTAAATTAATACTTTTATTTATTATTTTATATATATCCTAAAACTTAGTATATATAAATTTAATAGAAGCTTTTAATTCTATTTGTTTAATTTAAATTTAAATATCTATAAATATTAATAACTAATTGCTTTTTGCTAAAATAATAAAATTTATAATAATAAACTAAATTGAATTATATATTATTTTTATAATAGAATTCTGAAAATATGATTAAATTTTATTTAATATTAATTATTTTTAGTATTGTAATAAATAAAGGATAATTATAGCCTAATAAGTATAATTCAATAAATTATATTTAATCAAATGTATAATAAAAGATTAAAAACAATTCTATTTCTAAGGAAATTTAAAATATCAAAAATAATGAAAATATTATTTTTTAATTAATCCAATAAGAATAATATCAATTAATAATTAATATATTAAATTAATGATTTTGTTATATTCTGAATATACAAAATCCGATGGTTTGGTTATAATAAGATTAAATACAAAGGAAATAATAATTAATAATAAATCTATTAAATTTAAATCTTATTTAAATATATATACTTTTTTGTTTTTTTTATACTTTATAATATTTATATATAACCGTATATTAATTGTTTGGAAATAATATCAACCTTTTTTAATAATATCAAAATCCAAATTGCCTTTGTTTATATTAATAATAATATAAAATCGATATTCTATAATAGCATTTTAATGTTTAATATCAAAGTTTTTGTTTTGTTATAGTATATTTTTATAATAATATTAAATATATATATATATTTTTGTAATAATACTATTAATATTTATTAAAATACTTTTATCAAGTATTTTCAATCGTTTCATTGCTATTACTATATCATCAAAGTTACTACTATAAAGTCCTAATATAATAAAAAGAATATTAACTTTTCGATTACGATTAATTTTATCAAATTCAATTAATATTTAATAAAAGTTTATTAATAAATAATAATTATTTTTAAATAATTTAAATTTATTAATAAAAATGTTTAATAATACAAATATATATAATATATAAATATTATATTTAATATTCTAAGTATTAAAATAAGATCTTTTGTATTTTCCTAATTCCAATTTTTTTTAAATAGGATTAGTATAACAAATTGAAATAATTAAATTAATATTTGAATTATAATAATAAGATACAAACCTTTTCAAAAATTGAACAAAATCTTATAAAAATAAAATGAATTTTGAAAAAAGTATTATTAACAATTATTTATTTGGATTTTCTTTGAAATTATAATCTATATAAATATTTATTAGTTTTGTAATAAAATTGATTTTAAGTATATAATCTATATCATTTAAAAACAAAATAATTTTGTTTGTATAAAAAGGTAGATTAAAACGAAGAATAGTATTATTGTATATGAAATTAATATAAATATAATAATACTAAATTTCGATAATCTTTTCTCTTTGAGTTATAGAATTCAATTTGAAATCTAGATAAATAGTAATTATACAGCCTAAATAATAAAATTCGTTATTTTAATATTTGTAGTTAATACTAATACATTTAAAGTAAACAAAGTTAGATAAGAAAATTAGATTCTAATTTAAATAATATACAAATATTCCGAATATAAATCGTATAAATAAAGCTCAATTACAAAAATAATATAATTTAATAAAAAAGTCAATTAAGTATACTAAACTAATATATAATTTTTTATTAATATCTAATAATATAAATATAATATAAAGTAAAATCGAATTAATAAAATATAAATACTTATAAAATATTACATTCTTCATCCCGATTACTTTTTGTATAACTGTTTCAAATAATATTTGATTTGATTTAAAAGGAATTAATTTTTATTTTATAAATAGTAAAAAAAGAATTTTATTCAAATATCTTTTAAGTATATTATTTGATTTAAATAATTGTTATACTTTTTTTAAATTAATATTAAATATTAACAATTATTATAATACAATATAATTATTTTAAGAAAGTCTAATTGATTTAATAAATATTGTTATATTTATTTCCAATTTGGATATAAAAGAATATATAGCATTATAATAATAATAATAAATAATTGGTTCCAAATCGTCTTTAATATTAGCAATATCCAATAGCAATTTCATTAATATTTAGTTTATAAAATTGCTAATTGGATGACTATCTTCCTTAATATCTATTTTAATTTGAAGAGTTTAATAATTCGAAATAAAGATATTAGTTATTAATAGCTTAAAATCTAAATTGTAATTGTTATTATTAAATAGAATAATTGGGATTTTATTTTAATCTATTTTTTTATTATTGATATATAATTCTTAGTAATGCAATTTATTTTTAATAACAAAAAGATTAATATTAAATAATAAAATAAATATATTAATAATAATATCTTTTTTAGAATTAAATTTTTGTAAATCCTAAATATTTAGATTATTAGTTATATTTACCTAAATAATTTTAGGAAACTTAAATATCCAAAATTTAAAGCTTTTTTTATATCAATTAACAATTTTAAAGGATTATTATCTTTATCTTTTTGATTATACTTATTATTCGATATATTATCTATACTTTTGTTATCTATTCTATTATTATTATTATTATTATTATTACTATTATATATTTTTTGTTATTTCTATTGTTTTCTATATATATTTGGAATAAATAGTTTAATACATAAAATATAAATATTTTAATATATATATTCATAGTTATTATATTATGATTTTTGTAATCCAATTGTTATTATAAATAACTATTTAATAGAAAGATATATTTATATACCAATATCAATATTAATAATATTTAAATAAAATGTATAATATATAAATACTAATAATAAAAAAATATATAATAAATAATTAATTATTTAAAAGTTTGTATTCTTGATATAAAAAAAAATATTTTTTTGATTAATAAAACAAAATCTAATATTTTCTTTTTAATTTTATCAAATATTAAATAATATTTATTTATACATTAAATGATATCATATTATATTGTTTGAAGTTATTCGAATAGATTATTGAATTATATAATTTAATAATTAACTAATAAAATTAATATATTTAATAGATTATTATTTATAGATTTATTAATTAAACTTTGCTTTTAACATTTTAAACAAACTATATTAACAATTCAATTTCAAAATTTCCTTTTACTTTATACTTTTCAACTTTTCAATACAAATATTATTATTAATTTCCCTTTAAATTTTGATTTTTAATTATTCCCACAATTTATTCAATTTAGAACCTGGAACTTATAGATATTGAAATTCCTAAGTTCTAATTATTAATAGTTAACTTTTATTATTTATTTAAATACTAATATCCTTTTGTAAAACTATGGATTTGATCAATTAATTAGATTTTAATATAAAATATTTGTAGGTAAGATCGGAAACTCTAAAGAATCCAACTTTAGTTATATTACTTGTTTTGCAAATGATAATAAAATCAAATAGTACGAATAATATAATATTACAATTAATTAATAAAAAAAATAGATTAACAATTAACAATATATTATTTTCAATAAATAAGCTAATTATATACTATATTTTTATTTCTTAATACAATTTTTTTTTATATATTATTAAATATAATTCTTCAAAAACTAGTTTAAATTGTACCTTAAGAAAATACTAGTGTTTATAATAAAATCTAATAATTTTTATTAATTAAAAAAGCAACTTATATTATTTAATAATTTACAACAAAATTATTAGATATAAATTCTTTTATATAGTTATACCAAATAGAAAAAACAATAATAGCGGCCAGTTTATTTAATACAAAAGAACAAAATGTATAATCTAAATCAATATCCCAAAATTATGAAAATTATTAAGTTGCATAAAGTTAATTTAATTGTTATAATCAATATTAACAATCCAAATTATTTATTTTAAATACTAATAATCCTATATTATAAAAATTATATTTATTAATTTTTAAAAATAGTTATTAATTACAGCAAACATTTATTTCAAATTAATTAAAACATTATTACTAACAACTATCTTTTACTTTATTAGGATCCTGTAGTTCATTTGCTTTATTTACTTTTATCTTATTAGGATTTTGTAGTTTATTTGCTTTATTTACTTTTATTTTATTAGGATTTTATAGTTTATTTGTTTTATTTACTTTATTTATTATATTTGCTTTATTTATTAAATTTAATAAAAACTTGAATTTAAATAATATTATATATAAAAATAAAAATAAAGATAAAAATAAAGATAAAAAGGAAAATAAATCCTTTTTACTAAGAAAACAATAAATGTATTAAAAATCGTTTACCAATTCGAAATATCAACAAATTTGCGATCCAAATTAGTAATTATATAAATATATATATAATAAATCAAATCTTCCTAATACTTCAAAATCAAATGTACTATTAAACCCTAAAACATTAAAAAGTTTATATCAAGCTAAATAATCGTTTTCTGATAATAATACCCTAAATAGAATATTATTTAAAAAGAAGAATGCTGTTAAAGTTGCAAAGTGAAATCAATTCGATTATATAATTCAATATTATTCTTTTTGATTTTATTCAAAAGATATATTAATACAAATATATAAGGTTTAGCTTAATCGTACAAAAGCTTATCTAGATTAAGCAGAATGTATTGCAAAGATTAATAATAATATTTGTATATACAAATCTCAAATGCTGAAATATTTGAAAAAATACTTTTATATATTTTTGATAGGAAATCCAGAATTATAGGTTTTATTGAATAACAAGTTTTTGAATCAAATATTTGATAAATTAAATTAATCAATTTTCAATACTATATAGTATTATTGGTTAAATATTTTAATATTTAAGAATTGTTCTTTATTAAAACAATTTTTTATAAAAAATAAATTAATTAATTATATAATTTATAATATTTTATTAATATATTTTAAATAAATCTTTATACTGCATTATTTGTTAAAGTTTGTGTTTACTTAAATACTTCAATAAGCTAAAAGAAATTAAATACTTAAAATGTAGTTTTAAAACTATATAATGCTTTACTATATCATAACAATTTTAATAATCCAATAATTAGCAAAAAAGATTTTGTTTTTACAACTAATAAAACTTTTCAAATACAAGGTTACACACCATCGCATTAGAATGTATTAGAATAATATTTTGTTTTCTACAAAACCCCTCCTTTTAAAAACTTTAGATTTGATAAAATATATAATAAAAACAATTAATACAAAATGAAAAACAATTATATAGATATATTAATATCTAAACGGTTTCGCAATATGTATACAATATAATTGATTTTTATATTTATTTATAAATCTTTTTGATGATCTTTAAAGCTATTTTTATAATAATATATAATATAAATATTATACCTTAAAGTTTGATATTTCTTAATATTATAAATACTAATTTTAATTATTATAATTATAACTTTTGAATATTATAATATTTTATTTTTTAAATAAATATATTTTATATTCCGTTTATTACAAATATATTATATTCTAAAAGTCTGATTTTTTTATATTTTCGAATATATAATTTTAGGAATCTAAAACATTGAAGAGCTTGAAGTTTATTATTTGTATTTAAATATTTAAAATAAATACAATGAATATCCATAGACATTTTAAAAGTTTAATATATCTAAGGTTTTATATTTTATTATTTATTGTTTAAATAATCTAATAATTATATATAAATTTTCAAAATAAATATGTTAAATGTAAGTGTTTTATATTTGTATATTATTATTCTGGTTTTATTCTGCTTTATATTGTTTAAGAAAAAATGGAGAGATAAAGAGATAAAGATTGTAGTTTAATATAGAACTTAATATTTAATTTAAGCTTAGATCTGTGTTATCTCCTTTATCCAAATCAAATCTTCCTTCCATTTTTCTAACTCGCTATATTGAAACTCCTAAGCTCTATATAGCAATGCTATACTATCCTTTGACATTAGCAGTTGTACGGAATGTTTCTTTAATACGAATCTTTATAATACAAATTTGCGTTTTCAAATAAACTTTGATATTTTTATATAATTTATTATTCTTTTTTCAAATTTAATTATAATAAATAATATCGTTATTTATAATCAAATATAATACAATATTAATAACAAAAAACTTCTTATCTAGAATAATAAGAAGACAGAATATAACTATATATTTTTTGCCTTATACAAAAAAGGAAAAATATAATCGGAAATCAGTAAAAAAAACTAAATTCAAGTATTAATTTATTATATATCTATAAATATAACAATTTATTAAATAAATAATATATACAAACAATAATACAGATTCCATACTAAACCATATTATTAATTAAATAGTTAATATTTGAATAAATAATTAAAAAGCGAATAAATTGTAATTGTAAATAAATACCTAAATAGCTAAAAATAAATAATCTAGAATACAAGTGTTGGAACCTTAACTATAGATAATGGAAGCTAAGTAACTTCTAACAGCAATAACGATATTATAACCAATCGGAAAGTATAATATTCTGAGGTTTTGGATAATAAGATTACAATAATCTATAAGCAATTATATTGGATAAATAATAAAGCTAATAAAATCTTTTGCTTTTAAATAGATTATATTGAATATTCCGAATTGTATTAATTAGATAATATCTACTTTAATATAATTAAACAACTTTGCTGAATATTAAATTTATATTATTTAAAAATACAAATATGAAAATTAATATTTAAATAAATATTGAGTATGTTTTTTATATATTCTTTATACAACTTTTACATAATGTATATTCGCATATATTATATGATACTACTATACAATCCCTATATAATGTCTATACAATATTTTATTTGTATATGGTATCTATACAGTATATTTGTTTCGTATAGCTCCATTAAGGTATGCAACAAAACTTCCAAGAAACCAGAGTAGCTTAGTAGCCAATCAGTAGTGAATTAGCGAATCAAGTGAAATGAGAGGTGTGATAGCATGAACGAGAGTATGTGAGTCTAATTGGAAATGAGTCTATAAGATGTAATCGACGCGAAACTTGAACAGTTCAACAGTTCTAGGGAGATAATTGATGGGGGTGGATGTACTTAATACTCCATGTACTTCATATTGGATGCTGGTTTGATGAATGTGATGGATGGAGAAGATACGAGATTTAGGTATTCTGTTCGAGGCAAGACATCTATTATTTCATAGAACGCTTCCTGGCATTCATAAAATCTTAGTTGATCCATAACCACACAGATTAATTGAAATTATATTAGCTCATTATTTGATTTGTATCGAATAATTCTGCCAACCATTAAACTTCTATCAAAAATCTTCTCGGTGTTCAACTTTTATATCGTTTCCAGTCTATGCGAGAAGGGCGAGTAGAAGTGTGTGAGAAAGGAAAGAAATGGCTCACTCAGGATGTTGTGCAATGTAAATGAACATCTCCTGAATATATATGATAGTAATGAATTAAAGCATCAAAAGTAACACCGCTATATTTCCAAACTCAGATACTACCACTCTCATTAAATTCTGCTCTAGTCCCTCCGCCCCCAAAAAATACTCCTACCTAAATCCTCCGTATCCTGCCTGGCGTCATCTGTCTTCTACAACCCAAACTACTCGCGGACTAATTTCTCCGTAATACTCTGACAGTCCTATTCACCACCGCAATCATTCTTTGAAAAGAATCCACGGTCGGCTGCATCCCCATTGCACCCAGCCTCATTACGTGTAGTTTCCTTCCATAAGAAGTAGTGATAGCTTGATTTACCATTTTCTGTCGTCGTCTACCCGCTACAATGGCCTCTGAGACTGAATTCTTTGGATATATGGTGAAAGCTTTGAGGGGCGGGGCGAAGGGAAGACGGATTTTTCTATTCCTCCGATATTCTGGGAGCGCCGGAGTTCAGTGATTAATGTGAAATTTCCGTCGGGTGGTTTGGTGGCTGTGGTATTGGAAAATAGGGGATAGGAATATGTAGTTGAGTAAAAATTGGTCCGGACGGAATGTCTATTCCAATTGTGGGGATCGTATTTATCCATGCATTTCCAAAGTTGAGAAATATGTGCGTGAGCGTTTGAGTTCATGTGCGGCTTCCATTTGGCTTTTGACTGTGGATGGTGATTATTCTCTGCACCGAAGTCGTGTATGTCAATGTTTCATTCGCCGTTGTGGTGTTCAGAGACAGCAGCAGTCAAGCTTAACATCCAGTTATCTCACTTCCCGTTGTAACGCTTTCCTCTTCATTCAACTACAAAAACACATTTCCCGTCGCTACCCAACTCGAACCTGTGGTTTTCCAACAAAAACAATCCCGCACTTTCCATCATCAAATAACGACTTTCATACTCAACTGTGCATGTTCCAATCATATAAACTTGGTAACCAAGGGGTTATATCAATTCCATATCCCTTCAAATCAAATGCATCGATTCCCACAACTTCACTCCAAAATCCAGGTGCAGCACCCCCAGTGAGTATTGCGGGAAACAGCCAGTCCACACCAATTATTTTCCATCGACGAATCTTGCTTCTCGAAAGAGATAGTATCCAAAGGGCTGGCACCAGGAACGAATGTCAGGATGTCGGATTGTAGGAAGTTAGATCACCAGAACTCTTCATTAGCTTGACCATTGGAGGAGAGAAGACAGGTCGGGCAGCGTTACGAGGAAAGGCAAAAGTATTTGTGGCATTGGTTACGGGAACAACGAATGCGGATGTGGAGGAGTTATTGATCTTCATTTGAGAAGAGATAGGAATCATTATATCTGCTGGACCAGGATTGGGTGTGATTATCTGGGGATTGGGAAAGCGAGGTAAGTGGCCTTTGGAGTAGTGTTTTATGTACCAGTCAGTTTAGCAGTCAGTCGATTAGGCAAGTCGAATATCAAATTTTGCGGAAACTTCCGTAGTACCATGTATGGCAGACATATCTTACGTATTCCCATTCAACTCAACTTTGTGTTGGCTCGGTAGTTGAAGTTCAGGATACTTCGTTATCTCCTGGATACACAATATTGTTCGCCATTCGATTGCACTTTGAGAGTCATCAATACTTTATCGGAACCCACTGCGTAAGCTCGTGGTGTATAGTTGCCCACAAAGGCCTTAGCAGAACTCTGAGAGAAGTTGTTTTGCACCTGGATGTTACGGCAAGTTGAATCTGCACTGGTTGTTCCATTGAGAATTATAGGAGTGAAGTTTGAAGATTTGTGAGTAGCGGAAACCCCAGATGAAGTTGTACAGGTGGACGAGGATGAAGTGATTGATGCCGCTCTAGGATCTTGAGGCTGAGCCGCGCGGATCTTGTATTGTTGGATGGATTGAACTTGAATTTGGCTATTTATATGGCGAGGTAGGGTGGATTGGTGATGAAAGTGATCAGTATAATAGTCGCTGGGATAAACAGAATACTAAATACTAGGAAGTGCTGAATGATTTGAGGTGAAAATGGACAGTCCATCACGACAACGGAAATTCAAAGCCCTGACAATAATCTCCTTCCCGGACCAATCTATTAGGATGAACAATCAATTCCCTGTAAGCTTCAAACTGTCAAAGCTTCCCGATTAGGAACAGAATACCAACTATAACAAATAAGCAATACAATATAACAGAAATCGTTTCATCATGTCTCGTCACCGCTATACGCCAGTGGGAACCTCTTCCAAGACCTGTCAATTCCGATTCACATATGATGGAGTACATTCTATCGTGGAGAAGGCGACTTCTTATGAAACATTTACTCCACCCTTTGAAATGATGTTTCGAAGTCGATACGCTCAGACGCGTGATTTGTGTTTGGGTAATAGAGATGAACCTTCAAGCTCAATGGTGGTTCCGCAGTGTGCAAAGATAAGAGTGACTATGATCCTATCAGAACACAAAGATATAACCATGACTGATGTATGGTCTCGTTAGAATGTGGTAGGTTGCATCTGCATGATCGGTCGGAAGATGATCCGAAAGAGGTGGTAAGATTAATCATGTGATTCACACGGTCATGTGATCCAAATTTCTCCTTTTCGGCTTGATATAAGCGAAGGCGGCGCCTTGAATGTTGAGATTACTAATAAGATGTTCTCAAATATATATCAGCACCATGGTCTAGCAGTTATCTATAATGAGAGGAATCCCGAACAAATCCCTAGCGTGGAAACAGGATCTCCGAAGTCAACTTTAGGCCAAACCCAAAAGTTGTATAGTTTTGGGATAATGCTATGCTAACAAACTAGCGTCCACACAAATATTTACCGTAGGGACACCTCAAAAAAACACCAATACCTACCTCTTTCTTCACCTACCAGGCACATCATACATCGTACATAATACATCACCTCGAACTCACAACCGCGAATATGCCGTACACTCAATATGCTATGTCAATGTCACCAACGAATCTTGCGATGAACCTCAGCAATCCCTTTCCTATTGACGCTACCTATGCATCTATGACGGACTGTCCCAACAAATTTACTCAATTTGCTTTAAAGACACAGACTATTCAGTCTATATATTTGACCCAGAATTTCCGGGGGAGAATGTTCTTGAAAAGCCATCGCTCAAATGGTATTTTTTCACACTCTGCCTTTGGATGATTCCCATGCATATGATATTAGAATCTGTCCGGCAATTTTGTATGAAACGATTCCTGAATTACATGAGGGAAGGATCAAGTAATACTTCAGTTTCTTCAAGGACCTCCCCCAGATCAAAATTTCGATTGTTTTCCCTGGTCCTTCGGAGAGCTCTTGTGGTTATACTATACCTCACCTGGTTCGTTATACATCAAACTATCACCATAACTTATCCCTTACTTCTAATTGAAAGGAATATACCAATTGTATGCGAAGAGCACCTTAACGTACCCTGTATTGCCTGGAATAACGTTGGAGGGCGAGAAGAAGCAGCCAGGCTTATTGCCGCAAAGGCGGCTGCAATAACATCTCATCTATAATTCGCCATTATTAAGCCTATACGAGCACCAAATTCTGAGCAATGCCGAGTCGCAATTGCAATCGTCTTGCATAGTGCAAAAGATTATGGAAACTCTTAATACTTACTATGCTCGTGGGAGAACTATGTGTATTGCAGCATGGAAGGATGAATAAAAAGAGGCCTAGGGAGAAAAAGAGTTCCTTGGAAAAGTTGTGAGAGACCGGATAATTCAAGTTCAAAGATCATACAATGAAAACCATCAAAGGAGATCATCGGATGATTCATTTCCCCCTCACATGTACAAGGCTGTGAGAATATGTTTCTGCCACCCCTTCGAACCTTGCCTTGTGGTAGAGATGAAATGGTATAATACTCTCGGAGATTGCCGGTCTTATCGAAATTTTTGTTTATTGTTACAGAAAAATTATTATTCTGCCTGCTCACATTCAGTGTTCTCTTTATTTCTCACACTACGATTCCCAAATTTGAGCCAAAATGTATCGGCCAAGTAAAATTTATCAGCCAAGGCGTCCAAGTCGAACGCATTTCTTTGGGAAAGAGTTGCCATTACAGTCACTATGCGAAGTGGAACGGATACATCAGGTTGAACCAGGAAGTAATATGGAGTTCAATTACACTATCTTCAGATCCAATCGAAACAACTTTCTACCTCGACTTGGTGACGCACCAAAGGCCAATTTTTGGTCTACCACAACTGGAGTTAAAATCATTCCAAGCTGGGGTCAAGACCTTAGTTCTACCCTAGAAACACTGTCGAAGAGACAACAGGAGGCTGAGGAGACTGGCAAAGTCTTGGAGGTCACAACGGAAGAGGCCGAGATGTTCAACATAATTCTTGCTCCCGCATGCAAGCGGCCGCCGCCTTCGTATATTAAAATTGATGCCCTTCAAAACGACTTCCTTACAGCTCAGAACTACACCAAGGAACACCAGATCGCAGATTTGTCATGGTATGATGATTTTTATCCAGAGCCGGAGATGGGGGACAGCGATTACTTCGATTTCGATCTTACAAGTGCAAACTCGTGTATCATACCCGGCTCTCTTCGAAACTACCTGACTGTTGGTGGAATCGAAGCAAACATACCCAAGACATTTACCTGTTTTCCTAAGCTTCCCAAGAAGTTGCGACTGAAAATCTTGAAGTTTGTCGTATTCACGCCTCGCGCAGTTGCTGTTCGTTGTATGGAATTCGCTCCCAATGAAAGAAAATCGATACTTTATGGTATCCCCTGGTATCCTTTCACAAATAAGGTCGAAAAATCAATACGCATATTGCAGACAAAGACGAGCAGTGCTGCTGCTATTCTTCAAGTTAATCAAGAACTTCGCAACGCGGCCCTGGATTTCTACGATCTATGCTATGGTACTTTGATCTACAAGAAAGAATACGGAGAATATTACAACGGCGACGAATTTTCATTTCCGATAACAGAGTCCGATTTTCTTGTTAAGGAACCTATGGTTCATATAAACTTTGTTTCTGATACTATGTATCTTGAACAGTGCAAGCCTGAGAACGCGTTCGACCATTTACTGGAATTTGACCGGAATCCTTTCTTACCGATTGGTTCAATCCGCAGTATTGCCTTTGACTTGTGGACTCTGACATTAGGCTATGTCGGGGACTACGCAAGAATCGTTGAAAATTATCCAAACATCAAAGAAATAATTTTTGTTGCTAGGCTTAACCATTCTCAATTGGAATCAAATGAGGCCGGCTATGCCAGAACACCGTCACTTGCACGTGGCAATTTAGAATTTGTGGATTTGAGAAAGGAAGAAACATTGATGTATTATGAGAGATACATCGGCGACTTCTATGATCGTCTTTGGGGGCACGAGTTCTTCGATGAAATTGATGGGGAAATGGTGCTGACAGATTATTCTCCGTGGACCGACCTAGATATGAGCCATCTGCAAGATGATACATGGTGGCCGAAGATTCGTGTTATGGGTCTTTTGAGTAACGGAAAACGGATTTGATTGGCAAGTTTGTGAAGTCTGCTGCGGGAAGTGTATGGATCTTTGAACAGAGATCTTTGGAATGCGGTTCATGAATGGGGAAGTTGTCAAGGAGTTTCTCTATTTGAATCATTGAACACATCGCAGTACTATTAGAACAATGAGTAGGCAATTACAAGATAAAATAAGAAAAACTTCCAGCCAGTGAAAAAAAAAACTTATGACCCCAGAATTTACTTGGTTTTACTGTAGTACTGTCATGTATATATAAAGATGGAGCTTCTTCGTTGTAGAACTACGATACATTCATCGTAATAGAAATTTCATATATCTGTGTGAGAAAGACGTTAGTCCTGCTCTGAACCAAACCCAAAACAATAACATGCGGTGAACCTAAATTTGATTTTGTGATTTCACCTAGCCCAGAGTTTTTATTTCGTCTGTCTTCCTCTAGGAATTTGAGATGCTCAGATGATAAACTTTTCAAATCACCAGGGAAATTCTTTATTCTCACTTCACCACTTAGTAGATCATGATAGTCAAAACAAACGATATGAAGTCGATGAGGGTATTAAACTAGTTGAAACACCATCAACCTTCATCTAGACCAAAGAATTTGAAAGATTGCAAATGGTCCAGAAATCTCCCCAAGCATATCCCTCAACCCTGAATATCTGCAAAACCTTTGACTACACCAAAACAACATCAAAAGTAAATCTGTAGATGCTTGCGAAGTCTTTATATTCCAACCCTTTCCCAGAACACCAAAAGCATGCAAATAAATTTCAAATATCATCACTCTTGCTCTCTCTCTCACACCCCGCAACTGGTTTTCTCCGAATACGCAACCCCCTTTCCCTCATCTCATAACCAACTTCCTCCAAATCCGTAACTTCTCCACCGGATAACTCCGCATGCCCTTGAAGTAATTCGATATCTGGACCAGAAGCAGGAAGCTCCGCGATTCCATCAGGAAGCTCTACTTGATGCAAGTCATTCTGAGTTTTCGAAACACTGGGAACCCTGTGAAGACTTGTAGCTTGATTCCCGTTCTGCGGAGCAGTATTTGACCGACCCATCTCAGCCATTAGACCGCTGAGATCACCCAAGTCTGGGGTGACGTGGTGAACAAGTGGCGGGAAGTTCTTTGCGTTTAGTCGAAGTCGCTTTCGCACAATGTATATCGCGAGCGCCCAAACAGCCAAAAGAAATAATGCAACACAAACAACAGCACCAAGAGCTATGTATGGAGCCTCAATCTGTTTAAGTTTCTTATCTTGCTGGGAGATATAGGATTGTTCTGAGGGTGAGATCGTAATAAGATTCGTGTAATCTCCACTGGTCAGGCTAAAAACACTACTCAAACGATTGATCGTAGATAACAAAATGCTCTTCTCTATTGGATCCGTTACTGTAGCGCCAATAGACATGTAACTAGTGATAATACTCAAAGCTTCTGAGGTGACGTCGCGGAGGGTGGTGGTAGAGGTGGGATTTCGAATTGTCATCGTGGTGGACGGAACAGTGGTGGCGACTGTTACGAAGCCCTTGCTTGAATTGGTTATCGTGGTAGATGGGACAGTGGTGATGATTGTTACGAAGACTGTGTTTGATATACTTCGTTGCTTCTCCATACCCTTTCCATCTGATTCAAATGTGAACCCAGACTCCGCGGTCAGGGCTGCAGTAAATATGCTGATCAAATCATTAGAGTCCAGCTGACTGACTGTAGTTATTTTGGTCGCCATCTATAATAATTAGCAAACTTTAACCAGTATCTGGGTCAATCGTTTGAAGAACTGACCTTTGCAACGAGGTTGTAGATGAAATGAGAAAGCAAGTTAGAGATAGGAGACGAATACTCTCAGGAAAGAAAACTCAGTTTCTCTTATTGCTGTTTGATGTATTCAAATATTCACTGGACCACAGGTCATTAATCTCAGCCACCGAGAGCCAATGTTAACTGGATTTTAAATGAGATTATGACTACTTCCACAGACGAAGTTGAGAGGAGTGTTGACATGCAACTCATCGTCATCCTATCTACGCACGACTTAAACTTCTCGAACAGGCGGCTTCAAGTCACTTCATCGTATATCAATGACCAACTTAGCAGAACTAACTATTCAACTTTGACTTTACTCTACTCGTACCAAGGATTTATCTAACTGCTAGCTTAGATCTTTAAGCCTATAGAAAAGTTCTGGTTTGTACGTTGTATAGATTAAAATTGAGTGAATTATACATATATAATATGTTGGGAAAATGGAAGAGGTGCATAGCAGCAAATTGTCGAGCTTAATATGAATAGTAATGAAAAGTCTGGAAAGTCTGGAGAGTACTTAGTTCTGGAGCATAGATAGATCATACAGCTTGATTAAATATTGAATAACACAGAGGAAGGAAGTGTACTGGTAGAATTCAGATTTTTATTTCGGCCCTTAATTCATGCTATAGTTGAGATACTGCGACAAGTCCTCTTAGCTGATATTACTTTTCTTTCTCAAAAAACCCATTCTGGTGGCCCATAATACTTATTCTAGCTACCATTGCTTAGGTCGTATGCAGTGAGTACAAAGATGATCAACCCTAAATTTCGCGCCTCAATATTATCTTCTCCATGTTCCACCCCAAATGCCGGACCCTTTTTGAGGAACCAAATCTGGTGGCATACTACTAGTAGGTGGTACAACTTTGTCGACTCTCGCTATTTTTTAGAAACAAGTATACACCTATAAGGAGGTTTATGATAGGGATTAAGATTGACCAGAAGATACCGACTGTTGCTTTAGTTAGGAGAGGATGAGGATGATCTGGGTGTACGGGCTCCAGTGGTGATGAGGTGGCAGAAGTGGAGAGACTGTACAGCTATCATCTGTGTCGAAGATCTTGCGATAGGGATCGTGATAATATAAATGCTTATGTCAATCATGGGTGGCGTCAAGAAAACATCTGTCTGAGGGGCATCGGTTGAAGAGTAGAAATAGCTTGAAACTTCTGAAGAATGTGATGAAGACGGTTTTGAGGACATTTGTGCATCACTGCTTGATTAAAAGTTTCAACACTAATGCTGTTATTGTGGTGAGCTCATATGAGTGTACTGGAGGCTGGCAAATAGCAAATAACAAATAGCAAATGGAAAATGGCAATTTTCGCTGCGTTTGCCTCAGCAATTACGACAAATCACTCCAAGAAAAGTATAGACTGCTGCTGTTAACTAGATTAAAAAATGTACCACAAAGTGATTATATAGCCAACAATCATCAGACGAGAAGGGGAAACACAATCTTAGCGAGCCAACAATAGAACATTCTCATACAATCACCCCTTTCGCTAAAATAAATCCCAAAAAAGAAC
>NGKG01000004.1:213955-278416 GCA_002162505.1 Myriosclerotinia scirpicola
GGCAAAAGTTTCAGTCGTCTTAAAAGCGAGGTATCTCTCCAATAAAGTTCCGAAGGATGACTGTACCAATATATATCTATTTCAAAATCCATTGGATTGTTTAAATGGAACTCCAGGCTCAGGTTATTACCATTGTCTCAGTAGAAATGTTCGGTAATGTATGTTGCCTGTATTTTGATTCATCTTGGAGCATGTGGTAAGCGAGATTCATTGTTTGATGAGGAATGGTTAGGCGGTTATAATGCATTGATCATGGGTTAATCACATAGCTATTCGAGAGTTTGTAATGCTTGATTAGAGAGTTATTATGATTTCCTTGCTCCTGTCATGTGAGGTGACACCCCGTGCCATATATCAATAACATAGGATTGAGGAATAACTATAGTCGTAAATATTGTAATTTGTACGGTATCTGTGAAACATGATGAACATTCCGGCCAGTTAATCACTAGTCTCACAGTGTCCACCGAAAGCGTCGAAGAAAAGTATATATAGAAAGTTACACTAAACCAGTAGTATCTTTCGATTCCAACCATTCATGCCAATTCAGCAAGCTTCCCGAGCCTCAAGCCACCCTCCTTCTTATTCGCAGAAAGATCAGCAAAGGAATCCCCTGCAATTTCATAATTATCATTCCTCATCTTTCCTTCTCCCATCAACTCTCCCACCGGAACCTTTTTATCATCTAATTCTGGAAATTTAGAACCATGATACGTAGTAGTTGGTGGGGAAGAGTGTTCCCTTTGTCGAAGACTAATTCGCAGAAGATGGTATGCAATTATGAATACCAAAATGAAAGTAAAACCGCCAAGAATACCCCAGAGGATGATTGCTAAAGTACCAGAATTTATTTGACTACCTTGCTGGGTTGATGAAGAACTGTTGAGCATGAAATGAGTCTGCTAATGGTACGAATGCGTTTCACACGATACGTTAAATGGCCATCAATTCAATGTGCAGAAGAGAGAAGATTTTCTGCGTAATATAGGGATAGATGATGTGCCAAAACCAAAGGGAAACGCAGAAATAAGTTGGGAATCTTAGAGCAGCCGGATTGGTATGGTGTGAAACAAAAAAGTACGAAATCCTATCACAGTTTCCTTCAAGTCTTTGAAGTTTCTAAGTCTCAATATGAAAGTATACACGGTGAAATCTAATACTATCATTGAATTTATCCAAAATTGCCTTTGGTACAGTGAGAATCTGATGTTGGTATTTTCATAATGACACTCGTAAAACGTCCTGAGAGACTGGAGACGCGAGCTCAAACGGACCCTGATGATCTTTTGTATTTCCTTCTGCGAGTTCAGAAATGCTGTTTCCTCCAATTTCCTGCCGTGGACTTCTGAGTGTCCCTTCTCCTGTCATCTCCTGTAGAGGATTTTTTCCAACATCTTTCTCGGGCAGGCTTGGATGGGTAGCTTTAGGCTGAGTTGAAGTTTGATTCCTACGTCGGATTCTCCGGTAGAAGTAAAGCAGCGCCAGAAGCAAACACAGGACGATCAATCCTCCAATAATACTACCGACAATTACTGCCGTGTTTTTGTGAGACGTTTCATTGGAAGATTGAGCTGATGGTGTCGATGATGCTCCAGATGCTCCAGATGCTAAAGATACTGAATGGTGGTGGTAGATTCACCCTCAGAAGCGGCTGCTCCACTCGATGTCGTAGGATCAGTGATGAAGGATAACAATGAACTTGATGTCGTAGGCACAGTGATGAAAGACATTGCATGCGTAGCGACGGTGATCAACTAGATGTACTCCAATATGGTAGACTGTTTTGCTGAGGTGTCGATATATCCGGGATAAATTTTGTCTTTTTAGAAACAAGCGGACTCAAATCTCAACAAATTTAAGAGAATCACACTTGCATTAGATTAGATGAAGAAAAATCACAGTCAATCCAAGTTATCATTTATTCTGTTTGAATTGTATGATCTTGTTGTTTGATTTACATACAATCATTCCAATAAGTCTCGAAGTTTGTAAGAAAAGTATTTTGAGAATTAGTAAGAATACCGTTATATCAAATTTCACTGAAAATTATGAGTTTGTATACCCCCTGTCGGATCAATCCCATGTTGCTGTTGCTCTCATACTTCAAGTCATAGGATGAGCTTGGGGGCAATATAAAAACCAAGACACACCCCAGAAATATGTCAATAGGCCACCTCCTACACAGAACTCAAGTTGGGGGCTATCACCTACAGGTAATGTATCGTTGTCATTAGAAAAAGTTAGCCAACTATGAATGGTTTTCATAGTTTCCCGTTTAGGGAATTCGTGATGGAAATCGCATCCACTTACGGAGGATTTCCTAAACAGGAAAATATAAAAACGATCAGCCCACTTTCCACTCCAAGCCCAGAATTTAACCTTTATTCAGGGGGGAGAGTAGGCTTTAGCCGCGCGAGCCGCGGGAGCCACCCCGATTCGACCCCCGGATTATCACTTATAGGGATTTTGACGGGACCATGACTTGTCAAGAAATATGGTACTAGAGGGGTACCAGTATGCATCTAATATTTCTGCATCCCACCTGCAGATTCAAGATTTCTCCGGCCGAATCTCAAAGGTCTGGATGGGCATGGATGCCCAACGCTGTGTATAAGGTTATCATCGACTTTGCCCGATTAGGACGATCCACCTCCTTTTAACCAATCAATCTTCAAGATCAGCCTTATGAACTTACGAGGGTAGTAAGGATTTTATAAAAGAACTTTCAATCAAGAATCTATTTGAATATGATTGGCTAAGAGAAGGCTTTAGTCTAAAGATAGTTCTATAAAAATGGCTAAATTCCTCGATGATTGAGGTTATTATTGTTCTTCGAAGAGAGGATTGCAAGAAATCGAAAGAGAAGTTGTATTTAGATATTTAAAGTCCAACCTGCCAATCTCAATTTCTGATGTGATGGTAGGATGATGGATTCATAGTTGCATTCCTATTTTCTATCATTTTGAACTCCGAGCCATTTGTGGACTAATATAAGAGATTGGATTCAATAATGTGTGCTCACACGCCTATTATATTTATCTTAAGTCCTCCAGTTACAGAATCCTCACGCTTCCATCTCAACAGGAGGTCTCTCTAACTTGGGACTTTCCATCTCTGCAATCACTATATCCTCACCGATCTTTGGACTTTCCATCTCCGCCATTACCATTTCTCCACCAATCTCAGGCGTATTTCCGCTCTTTTCCATCAACTCATGCACGTGATCACTGGGATCTTTCGCACCATTAGATGAGGAGCCCGGTTCCGCTGTTGGTATCTTATTGCGACTCTTTCTGTGTCTGCGGAGTAGCCATATTGCAAAGCTCAAAATTGCAATTGAAATGATTCCTCCTAATGAACCACCTACTATCGCACCGGTATGGCTATCTGAAGAAGATTTTTGCTGATTCGATGATACTGTGATTGTTGCTTGGGGCGCGTTTGATGTTGGACTAGAGCTTGATGTTAGACTAGAGTTTGATGTTGATGAGGCTACAGGAGATGGAGTTGATTGGGGTAAGTTCATGGAAGTTGTAGCCAATGAATCAGATGAGCTTGTTGTGCTAGCTACCACGCTAATTGGAGTCTCTAGTGGTGATACAAAAACAAGGACTGGTGCCACTTGCGAAGTAGAATTGCAAGTATAGGACGTTTGGGTACCCAGACTGGGGCTAGCAGGATCCGAGAGTAGATAGCTTTGACAGTAGTCTGCGGAACTATAGAAGATTAGCCTGCGGGAACGTTACATGATTCAAGGCTCTGTGGTGTATATACCAAGAAAGTGTATTGGTGATGACGTTATCGTTGATATCGGCATTTGGACTGCAGGCATCACTGCAACCTGCCTGATCTACACACGCACCATGGAGTGAACAAACTGGAATGTCGCTACTATAAGTACATGACCCCCAGATTCCAATAGTATATGCCGTTGTGCAAGTCGAATCTGTTGACATTATTATAGGCGAATCGCTATCCCCATAGCGATATCCACAAGCAACACGTCCAAGATCCGGTGCTCGAGTTAGGAGATGAGAGATTGAGGACGTGAGCGTATAGGCCTTGCTTAAGCCCGACTTCTTATCCATTGAATGACGTCTTGGAATGACAAGCTCGGCATTTGTGAGATTATACATGATCAAAGCTGATAATATGGATATTGAAAACATTTTGGGCAGAGTTGAATACTCTTGCAAGTCTTTGCCGTTTCTTTCGATTTTGTGGCATAAACCCCCGGGTTTGCGATGAAAGCAACGCCCCGAACGCGGTATAGAAAAGAACCTCGGTATAATTTTCTCCGTAGGCTAATATTGCAAAATGATTTAGGAGTTTTAATCATGTAATAAGCCGAGAGGCTGTTCGTCTGCGTCTGGATCTCCAATCAAGTCTTCAGTTACGACTGACATTCACTAGGTACAATCAGCGCACTTTCACTGTGTGAAATCTAGACCGTGGGGAATCTTCGACAAAAGGATATCAGTGCTGGTAAGATTGATTGTTGCAAGTGGTAATTGTCTAAAGGCACAGAAAAAGGTAGCCTTTTTCGCCTGTTTGTTTTTTGTTTGATGACCATAGTTGGGATTGAAAGGTGCAGCAATTTGTTTGTAAGCCAAAAATATCGGTAACCAACCTATTGGTTTTACTAGAAGGCAAGGTAGACACTCGCATAGCACTGTGTATTACATCATGGGCTCAGACATGCATCAAACCGTGAACTCTCACGGATACCTGCTTGCAAAGTATCCAATTTCAAATACCGAGGGCGCGGATGACAAAGCCAATCGCACAAAAGACCAAATTTTGTGTGGTTTGTAGTGAAGCGCAATAAGATCTGTTCCGAAACTCACGCATGAGAAGATGTGTCAAGAGAGTTTATGAAAATCTTGTTGCGCAACAAGATGGAGTCGACCTGACATGTTAGAAATCGATCATCATTCAGTAGCCTCCAAAAGCCAAATTCGAAGTCAATTTATAGGGCTGAGACCTGATTATTGACCTGCAACTATTCAATTTAGTTGCGTTGAAATACCGGTCGTTTTACCCATTCTGCAGCAAGTATAAATCCCCCGGAAAATTGTCAGTGATGCTAATCCTTTTGCAGAGACATCTTGAGTGGCTCCCGTGCCAAGACCATAGATGATGGACCAAATGTACATACTCGATACCGAATGGATTTTAATCCAAGCACACAACATCATTCGCAAAGTCACTGTGCTGAGGATTAGAGTTGGGAGTGCACCAAAATATTGATCGGCGGCAAACCAAGAAGAGGTCGGATAGGGATGCCAACTCTGTTTACTACAATGAGAAGGTGTACTGCGGATTTGTCCGAAAAGCCTATCATTGTCGTTGCATAGTTGCGATGTAGAAGAAAACCATTATGACGCCCAAAAGATGAGGCAAGTGCCTATTGTGAAGAGTATAACAGCCGGCTCGAGAAAAGCACTACATTCCACAACCGGTCCAGATTTTCGTGAAGACGGTCTGAGATGAAAAAGAATATTTATGGCAATGGCGAGTACCAATGTGATGAAACGTTGATTTTGAACAGCTCGGAGAACCCTAATTTTGGCGCAAGTCACTGCACTACGAGAGGAAATATAATGCTCCCAATTCCACTGCCGGATGCAGAAGTCGCTAAGGCCATATCTTTATTCTCCAAAGTAAGTTCTTATAACAGAGACAGCCAGAATATAATGAATAACCATACCCAGAACACGACATAGGCAATGAGCCAGAATGATCTGCCAAAAACCTGTAGCCAGGCTAGTCATGAATGTGCCGAAAGCCAAGGAGACGAGCCGAATAGAGCAGCGTGTGTTGTCCATGATCAGCATCGGCAGAGCGACCAGAAAAACCCCCAATGATGTTTTTTAGGGAAATTTGAATAGGTCCAAATTGTTCAATCCATGCTACTTGAGATTGTGGTCGATTCAAAGTAGTAGTGTATTGAAGTTGGTAAAACACCAGCTGAATCAGAATAGCCACCCATGTCAAACCATTTTAGAGATAAACTGCAAAGACTTGAAGACATGCACGAGTCCATACATCAGGTAAGGGCCCTGGATCATCTTACATTTGGGAATGGAAATCGCATGTGCATGTAGTATGAGCGAAGGAATTTGCAACTTCACAGTCGTCGTTCTGCCGTGAACTGGATCTAGGTTACCAAGCTTTAAGAATATCACGAATATACTTTGAAGCTCAGTTATCTCGGTAACTTCTAATTGTTATTTTACCTTTCAAAATTGTAATGATGATGTCAACATACTCGGTACCTTTTGATATTTGGATCAATATTTGATCAATCATTATACGTATATGTCCATGTGTCGTGGAAGATTCGTATACACTGAATATCGTGAAGGAAATGGATGCACCGCGCAAATTTGTGGCTTTGGAAGATTTGATGATGACTTAGCAGCAGAATGGCACCGCCACAATCGCCGCAAAATATACCTATTCGATGAGAGTTTGATAGCACGGACATGAATGAAATTGAGTCGAGAGTCGAGACTCTATACTCTCCGTACGGCGTACAACGAAACCAATTCGAACCAATCTAGACAAAAGTCGGTCGCAGGGTATACGAATACAGACTGTAATCTTACCTTTTTCGAAATGCGGTAACCCCCGAACGCAACGCCAACGCCCGCCCGAGCCTTCGCGAATACGGTGGAATTTCAGGGGATTTCAGCCAGATACATCCATGGATCGGTCAGTTATGTCTTTTCGGAATGTCATTTGGTTTTCTACTCATATTGGGTATCTCTGGGTATCTCTGGATATTGAGGAACTCTCTTACAGAGCGCCAGAGTTCCTCCAACATCCAATCTTCCTGCACTCCTGGTACATTTCTTTTCACACTCATTGAAACCAAGACCGATTGATCGCCTCGTATTTACAGAGGATAAGTTAGAATATCAACCTTCAACCTTCAACCTTCAACCTTCAACCTTCAAGTTGTAGTATACAATCAAGTTAAGGTTACTTCGTACATTTCTCAAAAGGCTAGTCAGTGCACACACAATCGCTTGGCATTTTAAGCATACGACGACAACCCCGCCTTCCCCCAATTAAATTTGGGAATTTTTGATTTTTATGCTTAAATTCTATAAGGCAAGCTCCGTTCTAGGCTAAGGGTTCAGGGAATTCATCTCAGTTTAGTAAAAGGATACGACGCATTGGATGGCAAAATTGACCTCTATTGAACATGCCTCCGCTATAGTTTCGGTGATATACATGCGATTCGGTGGAATTGACTGGCTACTCAATACTCAATACACTCCATGGTGAGCCATTCTGTCACTGTTTTGTTCCTGATAACTTCATGGGTTGGGTATATTTGGTACAGAGTGTAGATTCGCTACGCTATCCAGAGGTAGAAGGTGAGTGGCTCAGCGGTAACTAGATGGGTCTATGATTAGATTCTAGTTATTACTGCATGACCTAAGTTCTAACGTTCTCGAAGCATTATTTTGTTAACCCTCCAATTCGGGTGCCGGTCGGCAAATTGCAGTACAGACGACTGTACAGGACTAGGTACTCAACAAGCTTATACCTAGTTAAGCCTCTTTCGTGGAATTCTTGCGCGTCCTAGCGGATCGTGGTGGAAGGTGGACGGTGGAAGGTGGACGGTGCACGAAATATGAACTGGGTTGAACCAAATATGGTTGAGATGTTTCGACACGAATTAATTGGGATGAATTGAAGCTTACGAAGTTCATTGCGAAGACCGCAAGGAACTCATATTTGCCAAGGCTGAATGTAACAGTGAACTTACTGGTGATAGTGGATATCGGTGACATTCAAGGTGACGAATACTTGTCAAGATGGCGTCTTGAATAATGCCATTGTTCATGGTAGTAAGTATAATCTCATAGCAAGCATTGGAATATCTTCATATATATAAATAAGATGTCAACATCTCTCTTTCTTGCCACTTCCATCCTCTTCATCCTCACTTCCAATTCACATTCCACATCTGGACACCAAGCAATCTTTTTGATTTTCAATCTTCATCATCAATCTTCAATATGGTTCATATTTCCAAACTTGCCTTCGCTCTTTCAGCAGCAGCCTGCCTTGCACCTGTCATTGCTCATCCAGGAGAGCACCATGATCACGATGCTATCAAGCGAGAAATCATCGCTCGTGATCAAATGGCTTCAGCTGCCAAAAGATCGCTCGACTCTTGCTCTGGATCATTGAAACATCGTCAACTCAACGCACGATCCGTTGCTCGTCGTGCAGCTGCTGCTCATGATCTCCGCGCTAAGCGGGGTATCAATACTTGTGAGTAACAGCCACCAATCTACAACACTCTCGTTCCCAGAACCACATCGTACAACTTTCTTCAGAACGATCAATGCTAACCTAACCCGGCAGTACCCAAGAAATTCCGTCGTGATCTCGCCACCCTCGAAGTTTATGAGGCCATCAATCACAATCAAACCGGTATTCTCGATTACAGCCTCGCGACTCCCGAATCCACCATCTTCGCCGCAAATACCTCCTGCATTCTGACCCCCGCCAACACCGACGGACCATACTACGTACTCGGTGAAACGATCCGTCAAGATGTCACCGAAGGACAAGCCGGTGTTCCCCTCCACCTCGAAATTCAATACATCGATATCACAACTTGTGAGCCCGTTCCCGAGGTCTACGTCGACATCTGGAATTGCAATGCGACCGGTGTCTACGGCGGTATCAACGCTACTGGAAACGTCGCTGATGGAGGATGGGATTCCACCTTCTTGAGAGGTATCCAAGCGACCGACTCGGACGGAGTCGCAACTTTCGACACAATTTTCCCAGGTCATTATGATGGACGCGCAACCCATACTCATCTACTCGCCCACTCCAATGTTACCGTCCTGGCCAACAACACGATTCAGGGAGGTGCAGTAACACACATTGGTCAACTATTCTGGAACGAAGTTCTCCGCACCGCCGTCGAAGCAACTGCTCCATACAACACCAATACCCAAGCTGTCACTTCCAACGCCGAAGACATGTGGTCCATTGTCCAAGCCGAGAATGATTTCGATCCTTTCCCCGAATACATGTATCTGGGTGACGATATCACCGATGGATTAATGGCCTGGATTCAAATCGGTATCAACACAACTGCTGATTGGTCGAATGATTCTTACTACAGTGTTGCAGCTACCATTCAAGCTGATGGCGGACATCAGAGTTCTACAAGTAGCTCAAATGGTGGTGGAATGGGCGGTGGAAACGGTACTGAAATGGGTAATGGAACGGCCCCACCTTCTTAAGGGGAACTGGGAGTCGAGTACTGTATATTTAAGTTCAAGGAACCGTGGAGCCACTGCTGATGGCTCACCGCATGTTAGATTATTCCTCTCAAATATACACCTTTTGGATACCTTGGAACCCAAGAAGCATTCTTAGACGTCGTGTAAAGTATTATTTGGTGATTGATTTAGGCATTTTCATTGATGAAACCCGAGAATTGTAAAGCAGAACCCCTTTTACCACTAAACATTTTAGCGAATCTCAAAATTCGAACATGTCTTTCTTGCCTTTTATCGCTACGGAATCAAGATGACGGGAGAATTTTGCCTTGGTGGCGTAAACTGTACTGTAATATATTTTGAAATGTCGATCAAGTGGCAAGATAGTAAGGGGGAGATACTAATATTAATCTCTAAAACTACAGAGTAAGTTTCAAGGGATTCTTTTAGCTTTTAACCTTATTTTCCTACTTTTTTTGTACGGAGTATATACTTTGAAAGAGTCTATGATCTCGATCAAAATAACCGGAACCTCGGAAGAGAGTTGAAGAGGGCTTTACCTAGTCATCAAATCTGTATTTATACTAGGTACTCTCCATCTCAATACATGCTCTGAGAAAGGTCTCCTACTGTCGGAAAAGAAAAGGAATATATGGTTGTAGGAGCGGGGTGGAGAGAGCAGGATTCTCCTGTTATTTTGGTTACCTAGGTAGAGTTGGATTTTGTTTGTTCTCGAGCTGGCTGCTTGTTATTCGCGCATATGCACGGACTATCCTATCTTTGTACGAGTAAGTACAAGGATATTCCGAATCAGTGTCTTAGACCCCTTTTCACGAATGCTTTTATATCTTCAATTTAAAATACTGTACTAGGTAGTTATTATATATTTCAAGTTTTAAATGATAAACTTAACATTATAGAAGTTATTATAACTGTTCTAAAATCGAAAAGCTGATTTCGATAAAAAATTATATTCGCTAAGAAGTGCTTGGAGTAGGTACAGTACTACCTCGACTACCTAGTACCTTGCATAATCGTCGATTTTAATCTTAACCTTAACTTTAATATTTCACTGTACTGAGTACTCACTGTCCTCTAGGTTTTCAAATAAAGGTTAAATAATTAATACGTCTTATAGATAATAATAAGCTGCAAGAATCATTTCATAAGATATTCTAGTAGATTCCATTGGTTCAACTGCCCCTGCTATATTATTCTAGTTTATATTAATCAATACAACCTTATATTTAACACTTATTTAAGGGGAGGCGTAGAGTATAATAGAGGGAAAGGACTTGGTGTTTCTGTTTTCTTTCCTCTCTACCAAAGATCGCCCCAGTTAAAGCTCCGATTGATTTGTACCTCACCAATCTCACCATGAAGTTCACCATCCTCTCTCAAGTGCTCCTCGCCATCTCTCCCCTCCTCACCACAGCACACAATACCAACAGCAGCCACGACCCCGCATCCGCCTGCTACAACACTCCACTCCCTGTCTCCTCAAACTGCACCTCCAACACGACACGTTCGATCCCCTGGGGCACCCCCTCCTTCACTCTCCCCAACGGCACAACATGCTGTTCCTCCCTCGCCCAAATCCGCTCCGGTATCAATGATATAGACGACCAACTCCTTAGCCTCTTGGCGCAAAGAGCTGCGTATGTAAGGGAAGCGACGAGGTTTAAGGCAACGCTTGCGACGGTGGATGTGCCGAGTAGAGATAAGGAGGTTGTGGAGGGGGCGGTGGAACAGGCGAGGGTCATGAATGCGGTTTTTGAGGGGAATGGGACCGGGATGAGGGTACCGGAGGTGGTTGTTAGGAGTGTTTTTGAGGCGATTATTAATGGAAGTGTGCCGTTTGAGGAGTGTGTGTGGGAGAGCTTTTAAGGATGGCGGAGGGGATGTGGAAGTTCTGTTTGGGAACAGAAGATGAAAGGTTTGATCAATTGGTCTTTGTACAAGTGTTGGTTGGTTCTTGGAGTAGGAGTCGACCAATTGATCTTGCCACAGAAGTGGAGTTGGATTTGTAGCTGAGTGGACGTGAAAAGGATGAAATTTGACATGCTGTAACGGATCATATTTACACGGTTTAACTGCTGTGGTATGAGGTAATTAGTAGTACTTAATTCATAACTGATTTGTTCTAACTACCGCTAGTGCTACGCGGGTCATGCGATAGTTCAGTAGTATGTACATCATTAGGTTATATAGGAAAAAGAAGATCCAAAAAAAATCAAGAGATAACCTTTAGCTCTTGGGTAATTAGACTGCCGAACTGTTCCGACGCGAGGAAAACGAACCGCTAGATTGTTGTGGGCTGAAGATTTCCATACATACAGTTACCATCATGATTCACGAAACCTCTTTGGAGACGGCAAGTAAAAGATATTTCAAGACTTTGTCTTCCACTTCGGCGCCCAAGGGAAAAGCAACATTCTTTAGGCTGAATATAAGAATATCATGGCAAGTGCCTTGATGAAGAGAGTTTAAGTTCTGGGGTGAAGGTCCAATGCAGAGTCATGCCGCAGTTTCTCAATTTATATAAGAAGTATATAATTCGAGAAAACATTTTATTTTTGCATGCAATTCATGGCACATACTTTGCTAAAGACATGTGAGGCTCTGGGGCATATATAATGCCATTATGGGGCGAGATTACCGTGGATATTGATTCCAGATATACGGCTTCTACAATCTAGCTCTTTGGCAAATTGGCATACACTCTTCAACGTGTGTTTGAGGACTATGTTTTGAGTTCAGACCCTGATACGAACAAGATTACATTGAATAGAAAGAGATCATTACACTTGCTTTGACTTTGCCACATACAGACGTGATTCTATGGTTTGTATCTAATGTTGCATTAGGTGGAACTGATGTTGCATCTCTGGTCTTTTGGCGGCTTGTTCTGCCAAGTCTCTGAGATAAATCTAAGAGCTGTGAGAGTTGGAAGGAGAGCAGGAATAGTCGAAGGAGAAGGAAAAGCTGGGTGAAGAAGAGAGGGAATGCTTGGAGTGAATGGGTAATGAGAGGGAATGGGTGGAGAGAAGGAATGGGCGAAGGAAAGATCGCCAATACGATTATTTTGGAAGTCCGGTGGGAGCAGAGGTGGGTTCACTTGGCACCCGCAGATTCTCTGTCAATTTTCTTAGTTCTCATATCATCAATTCTACCTACAAAAGGCCTTTTTCTTTTTCTTCTTTTACCAAAATCATTTCAGTATGTTTAGCATTTATGAAATACTTCCTCTTATAATAATGTGCTTTGCGCATTGAATATATCCTCACTGTATGTGGTATTCCTCGGTCTATTTGGCCATCATTTCATGAGTTGAGCAGCTTGCTCTTTCAAGCAAGATTCAATGACGGCCATCATCCCACTAAGAATTGCTCAGGGTTCTTTTTTAAATTAGCAGAATTTCCCTTCAAACTTCATTTGACCTGTTTGGAGGTTACATTTCCATCTGAAAGTAAAAATCAAACGGATAATGTGACTTGGACCACTTGGTAGTATTTTCGACGCAAATTAGAATGGATATATACGAAGAAAAAGAAAGAGTTTCAGCAGTCTGCTTTTAATACGCACCAGTATGTATATACATCTTCAAGGAAGAACATCAGCAGGTCTCTCCTAAAGACTGTCCTTAGTAAGATGAAAAACTTTTCACTTTTATCTTGGATAAGGTTGTGGGTTGGTCATAAGTATTTTCCATCTCCACAACATACTTTCTATCGAGCAAGGCACTCGAAAAAGAAGTCAACCTCAACATAATAATGCTTGATCTATCACTGATGATCGCTTGGGTGGCTTGAGAATTGAATGAAAGATGACTTGCACTCACCAACAATTCAAAATAAATATTAACTCACCATCATGTATCAAGATTCTTATTGCATTTTTTTTTGTATTGTTATTTCTTAATGGTATTGTCTTTAGACTCCTACTCCCGTCCAGATGATATGCAGAAAGGCACTGGTTATACACAGCGCAAGGGTAATACTATTTCATACGATTATGCTCGACGCCGAGGTAGATTGTTGTAAGAAGCCCCCGTTTGAATCTCATGGTCTTCATTTATTATCCTCCAGAATCATCATTCATGATGTTAGTCATCCTCTCCTGACTCCGAATAGTCATCACTATTTTCGTCCTCAATTCCCTCGTCTTCTTCTGGCTCTTCGTCTTCATCATCTTCTTCATTCTGGCTATCCTCCATTCCAACATTCTCAACATCGTCGCCGCTATTCTCATTCTCTATTACACCATCGGCCTCCGGTCTCTCATTTACATCGGTTCCCTCATCATCGTCGTAATTGGCATTGTCTATGGTATTATCGTCCAGAGGGTCAAGCGAGCCAGCTTCTACCATGATCTTTAACTCGATGTCCATCATATTTGCCATCTCGAGCGACAGTTCTGACATCCCATCAATCATCTCTCTTATCTTTTCTCGAAGTTTTGATTGCTTTTCCGCCACTTTTTCAAACAACCATGCCGGAATTCCATCCACCATGCTTCTATTCTTGCCCTGAAGTTCCGAGTCCTCGTCCGACACTTCTTGTGCCGCCTCCAGAATTCTGATTTTCTTCATGGTCGCTCTCGCCTTAAAGATCTGGATGCTGCGCGTCTTCTTCTGGTACCCATTGAGAGTCAATGCCGAACCTTCCCAGCTGTGGAAGTGGGGAGTCTTATATACGTCGAGATCGAATTTTGTGGTGTACATGCATAGTTCCCTGAAACTTGAGCTCCAATGTTCGATGTTAGACACTTGGTAGAACGATGCCCAATGACTGTTCAAAGTGGCCGGTGAGAGGGAGCAGTCGCTGATGGCGATATGCGAGACCTTAGTAGCCTTCATGATCTGAAAGAATATCTGAACCGCTTCTGGTATCCACTCAGTCTCGTTGATTGGACAGATTCTATCAAGTCTTGGATTGAAGTAAAGGGACTCGATTTGTTCGAATGGCCCCTTGTATCCCCCACGTCGAGCAAATTTAGCGACTTTATATTGGGTTTTTGCCCATTCCCTTGATCTGCGGTGCACACTTAATGCTGTAATATTCGAAGCTGGTTTGCCACTAAAGATCTCGAGGCTATTTCCGACACATCTGCAGCTGACTGAAACGTTATGAGGAATAAGGATATCTGCCAATTCCCAGATCGTTTCAAATAACTCATATGGGATATTTTGCATTGATGTTACATCTTCTCTTGTGCCATTATGAAAGGTCGAGTGCGGATAGCTTGATTCAGCAGACCCTGAAGGGATTTTGGTTCTCGATTCCATTCTCGATTCCATTCTTGTTATAATTCTTATCTTCTTTGAACAAAATTAGAAATTGGTGATGATCGAGAGGATAATTATGTGCCTATGATGTTCACAGAATATCTTTGTTGATGATGCTTTCGTGATGAATGATTATCACACTTTGTTCCAGTGGTGTGGTTGATGGATGACGGTCTTGGATGTTTATGAGATAATGTTCTTGAAAGAAGTTGTTGGGTTTCACACAGTGAGTATGTAAACTTTAAAGGCTTTATGTCCTTCATGAACCATGGCACATAAAGTTGCTGTAGGGTCAGTCAATTTGATCCTGGCTGGATGGAAAACAAACATTGACTAGTACAGTTGCCTATATCCGCCTAAGCGAGGAGTTCATGAACCCGCGTAGTTCATTGTTTGTGTCCCATATTGCCTATTGCTATTCACTAGTTGTATCTAATATGTATCTAATATGTACAAGATCACTGCATGATGTGATTTTAAGACCTTATCCTCGAGTTTTTGAATAAATATGACTGTCTGGTCAAGATCAACTCCTCAAATTTACATCAATTTGCAGCCCGCTACCCATTTCGAAAAGGAGTCTCTCACTCATCCAGCGCTTTTCAAGAACCATATCCCACGAATATCTGCATTCTTTTCAGACCACTATTTGACCAATAATCTACTCCAGATCGGCTTCTTGACATCAAGATCATTCAGTAGTCATGAATCACCGATCTAATAAACTCATCGATGCGACGAACTTATCACCACGAGTCCATGACTTGTAACGGATGTAGCATGATATCTTCTAGTTGTGTGAATATGACTGGGGCATCTGCCAGCTCGTCAAATGCGACATGAAAAGCGTCTAATTCTGGTGCATTAACTAGATTTTCATTATTTCCATCCAACGCCTCCGCTCTGGCTATTATCTACTCATCAGATGGCATCCTTCAAACATCTCCTCTCTTTATATACCTGCGTTGGAGGTTCAACTCATAATCGGCAAGGAAGTTTGCGATCTAAATCCACGAAACGCTCCTGTCAAGGCCGAGCGACAACCAGGCCCAGGGAGATTTCGGTTTGAGAGTCGCAGCACAACCCAGGAGGATTTAATTGCACGCAAGGACTACTTGCACAAAACCCGAAGACGCTAAAGTGTACTATACAACCTTCTAAAGGTTAATGAAATGCTACTGGCGCAGCATGCTCACCGGAGTCTTTAGTTCATCCTGCGATCGATAGATTTTGTCCAGTAAAGCGTTGATCTCGACTGAATTTTGAGGTCAGTCTCAAACTCTTCTTCGGCACCCTTCATGTTTCAAAGATTGCTATCAACAACCGCTACCTCGATCCCCGACTATAAATACAGCGCACGGTGCAAAACCTTCCACAGGGAGCACATTGAGGAGTGGAATCCATGCATTCAAAAAGCACTTTGATGATGTTGCCCTCAAGAGGATAGACACCAGTGTAGAGTCTTCTTTTTCCCCAAGACCCAAACCCGAGGCTTTTCCTTTGCTACTGTTACTCAACTTAATGAATTATTTTTGCGAAAACATATGCGCACATGGAAACGACTAGATGAGCCTACAGAAAAAGGCTAATAAAGCAGCCAGTGACGTGATTTCTCAGGTGTCAGGATTACATGACGGAGTGTGATTGTAGTGTGGAAATACTTCATTGTACTTTGGCTTTTATTCTGATCTAGTCATCATCGTGAAATAGATCTTCCACTTGGAATTATTCTCGAGAAAAACTTCAGTTCCGAGATTAGGGAAACCTTAAACCAGTCAACAATTCATAGATAATACAAACATATATAATAATCAATCAAACACAATATCAACATAACATAAATTTAAGATCTATTTAGAGCTTCATGAAAACGCCCGATGTGGATAAAGAAGGAGATACGCGTCTTGCCTCGTAAAAAATTGGGATTTTAGACGTACAAGGAAGTTCCTGCTGTTATAATCATTTCCTATGATTGCCACAGCCAAACCGCAAATTCGAATTTGCGCTTATGAGACCTTGAAATGAGACCTAAAGTCTCTGGACTCGAGTATGATTATATCATTGGATCGATCATCTGTTCTTTGCAAACATATCGGTCGGTAGTAGAGACTTTTTGGAGGTCCCGAATGCTGCATTTCATCGTTTGGTGACATAAAAATGGTGTCTTGTATGTCATTAGATGCTGCCACAGTCAATTTAAGTAATTTTAATGATCACTTGTACGCGCAATCTTGAGATTCAAGAGGAGATTATCTTTCGGTAAATGAAGATACATTGGGAGATGTTATATTCACAGTCATATATCCATGTGGCAAGCATGTGGACTGAATGACAGCGCAATAGAAACCTGAAATCAAATCCTGTTATAACTTTTGACACTTGCGGCTAGCTTGCGAATCATGGGTTTACGATCCAATTCAAGTGGTTGATATCTTTGATCTTTCATTAAGTCTTTGCTTGCTCGATACATTTAGCCACCCGAAGAAAATGGAAGGTCTCGAATACAGCAAAGAAGCTTTCCCACCAGACACAAATTCCTGACCAACCCATTGTACCTTAAGTTCCCCCAAATCCCATAGTCGCAATTATTCGAGTCCCATCCTTGTTATAACCTTTGCTACCACATAAAACCCATTTTTGAAGCCCTCAATTGCCAAAGAATACTGCCTAGACTCTAATGAGGATACACAGGCTATCATGATGTTCGAAAGTTATTGAGTAGCCCTTAAAACTCTCCTATGAAACTGCTCGAGCAAAAGGACATCCGTTCTATTTTCAGAAATTCAGTCAGTATATCTTGCACGATATTGTTCAGTGAGACATTTAACGTACCGATAATATGCACCATCTCAAACTGATATCAATTTGACGATACGTATGAAAGTCATATATTATCTCTTCTTAGGCGATCATTTATCAGTACCTCTCCGACGCTTCTCTGGCTTGTGCTGTGTCACCATTCGCTCGATACGAGGAGGTACCCAGTCTAGCAATGCTTCTGGGGACATGGTCCATATTTTTAAAGGCACCATCACTGTGATATGAGGAAAGCCACGAAGAGGTCTGAACGCCCAGGTTACAGGCTCACTTTCGGATCCAGTTTCTTTCGCAGTCAGGTCAGCCTGAGCTTGCTTTGCTATCCATCCTTTTAGGTTGTGAACTAGAACTTCAGATACATCGTATTCAAATATATCTGCCCTGATCTGCTCTTTATGTCCCAACAATCCTTCTTTGAGAGGAATAAGATCGAGAGGCTTGGTATGGTCGTATCCACGGTGGCGTGTGTACATTGTGATTGATTCTAATTCAATGACAGCGTCTTCGATCAGCTCAAGAATAAAATCGGGATCACCAATGTACTCTCGCATATAGCGATAGCTGAGGTCACTGTTGTCGTTCGTAAATTCTCTTAAATCTTGTGGATAACCTCTCTGTCTGCGCTGAAATTTATATCCCGCGCCATCATCGACCCCTAGGTGCTTAATTCCTAGATTAAAGATGTTCTCTCTGAACTCACTACATTGATTAACAGTCCACATGTTGCGCGGGCACATCCATAGTGGACAGATGATATCGCTCTCCGGATTGATGTAAAAACGTGGGATGAGGGTGATCTGAAAACCGAAATCGCTATGCTGGTTGGCAACAAAGCACCTTTTGTAGTACTTCTTCGCCTCAAATCTTGACGTCCTACAAACACTGAAAAGAGCGGGCACAGCAGAAGTTGATGTGAACCTAAACCATTTTAAAGAGTCACGCTCATAGCCTCCACCGAGGTTTTTGATACCGATCGCAACAGGTCGAGGGAGGAAGGAAGCGTCTTTCCAAATGTGGCATTGGATCTCGACTGGGAATTGTTCAAATCGATGTAATGTCGTCGTAGGGAACCTACGGTCACGACCTCTTGCAACCGACATATTTGGTAGGCTCCCTTGACTGTTCTTATTATCGAGTAATTATAAGCTGCCAAATTTCGAAGAAGTTGTGAAGTTTGAAGGTGAGGGAGGAGTCGTAATGTAAGAGAGTCTATTACTGAATCCGTTAGCCATCCAAATCTCTTGCTAATCAAGCAAATGAAAGGTTTTGGTCCCCAGAGCTTAAGCAGAAGATCGAAATATTATGCTCCATTTGGTTGAGAGAGCGACAAGTAATGGAACTTACAACTGTATGAATACAGGAGCTGTATTGAGGTTTGAGGAATTAACCTCTTGTACAGTGAGAAGTAAAGGAGACAAAATAGCTTTGGGGATGATACAAGATCATCCAGGCCTTGAGAGTTATTGTTCAAAGTATGTGAAAGAAAAGAGAATAAATTGTAAATCAAACGTTGTGTGGGTAAGTTCGGATTGAGATTTGAATATTTTCCCACGTGACTCTACCGAGACAATTGAGGCATTTGATACATTTGATGAGAACAACTTTACCCGAGGCTGGATGACGAGGCTACAATTGCCTATTCAACATTACAAAGAGTACAACATCTTATGTTGTCACTTTACAGTCTATCATCAAGGTTCCAAGACTTCCTCAAAGAACTGGTATTGTGCTTATCACCACTGCCAACAAATACTCGGTAAAGGTTGTTTTTACCCCTTTTCTCATATACCTTCACTCTTCATTCTCAGCCTTCTGATACCTCTATAGATGGACGCTCAGCTACGATTGGCTTACAAGATATCCCAACGTCCCAGCTCAGACCTCTAAAAGGGTATACAATGTGCGAAGCAAATAAGGCAGATACACTATATGACTCGAGAGAATATTCAAGAGCAACATATGAAGTGATAAGATTGGTAGGTATTACTATCTGAATCCATTCTGGAAATCGATCCTGAAGTCAGCCCCTGGGCTCACAGCGCAAATAATGGACATTGTTTAGTTATAGGAGAGTTCTGAAAGATAGAAGACTTTCTGTGGTGAGGTGATCATAGGTGTATATGAATGCAAGTCGGTGGTTGAGTGAACTACGTCCATATAAAGATTAAGTTGAATATATAAGGTATCAATAATTGTTCTGTATGGGCCATTCAATGGTGGAAAAGGGTTAAAATCATCTCCTTCGTGCAGCACGGAATGGGTTCATGATGTACGGAAGCGGACAGTTGAAGGGTGGCAGGAAAATCGGAGCAATGAGACTATAGCTATATAATCATGGAGATATATGAGAGAATGAAATCATGTCAAGTAATGTACGTATTGCAAAGGCGCTTGATGATACCTCTAACAAATCCTTTGCGAATGACTTTGCAAAAGATGTAATATTCGATTATTTATGAGCCCAGAAATTTTGCGGGTGCAATGATAGTTTATTTAGCTCTCAATGAACTGTTAATTCTACTCATCTTTTACCATCTTTACTATCCGGTAGATCATGGTCCGCATGAATACAGAGACCAAACATAATTCAAGATCGATGATGTCCATGACTGAAAGCTACATCAAGATACGCTTCTGGCTGGAGATTAAACTAAAAAAGTACGAGTTCTGAAAGCTAACAATCAATCCCAAAGGCATAAAGGAAATGAACAAACTATTCACTGCAACTTTTTACTGCGCTCAAAATCATCTCTCCAACCTTATTGCATGTATCTATAAAATTTCTCTCCCGGCGTCAAAATTATGCAAGTGTTGAGCTGCTACGTGTATTAATCCCTGAGTTCAATAGCTTCTAGAATTACGATGTCCTTCAAACTCACACTAGCGACAACTAATGATAGTTTATGTCAAGCTCTAGGCAGAGACATTGTAACATCACTATTTAGTAATATGAGTATTTAACCCAGCTAGTTACGCATTATCAAAATTCCATGATTATTTTGCAGGTGTAGTAGGAGATTCGTTAAGGCTCGATCTCTCTCGCTAAACGAACCAATCATAATCAAGCTACTTTCTCAACCCGCATTAGTCATACTATAGGTAACTAATTGAGATGAAAATAGAACCTAAAAGGTACTCTTAAGACAGCTGCATGAAAGTCCGAGGGCAAAATGCTGCTATGGTTGAGACATTTGAAAATACCCTCGGTTTTTGGGCGACCCCCGTTTTCTGGGGGATTGCCGGCTGGCAACTCCTGGCAAATTAGTTATATTTCTAAAGGTTCTCAATGCTAAAAGAACAGGGAAAATTCGAATTTCCTTCACTCATCTCATCTCATACACGGCGTTCAGATTCATATAGAATGAAAAAAAACGGTCTAGCATACCTTATATATGAGTAGGTCATTGGTCTAGACAAGTAGCCTAGATAGCTATTATAAATACTTGGTGATTAGTAGTTAGTAGAATATACTCAATATGCTCGATATACTCGATTACTACTAAGATATTAGGCTTAATTATGCTTGTCGGTATGATATGCTGGCTTGTGATCCTCGTCGATTACATGCTGAGTGGGGTTTTTGGTGTGGAGGATATAGGGAGGGGAGGAGAGGTGCGGGCCCTGCAGCCGACCCGTCAGGAAGAACGACATCAAGTAAGGTATGGAGATTGTTTCGTTCGGCACACAAAAATTGTACGGCTGATTGAAGTTAAGTTGTAAGTAGTGTCTGCGGGATGACAGTGGCTATACTCCCATCTCACCCTTTTTTTACTGCCAAGATCTGAACCTTCAAATTTCACTGCCATTATCAAAGTTTACTGTCACAAGATCATCAAAAATATGCCATACCCATACATAAACGATATCATCACAGCCCAAACCAAAATCACTTATACCTGAAACAACATGAATTACATATGGAATCGAAATATCGATAAGCTCGTTAGAAAGCGGCATGTAAGTTATCTTGTATGCTGGTCTAGTTCGCAAGTCTTGCTCACATGTAGCTTTTTACAAAGAGAATTGGTTAAACTATATATACCTTCTTACCTTCAAATCTAAATAAGCCCTATGACCCGACACAAGTGAATTCCTCTACTCCTTACATCTACAATCTAAGCCCCATACTATACTATGATCCCAAGTACCCCTCTCCAAACCGCATTTATCATCCCGGTATCATGTATCCTGTATTCTACATCAAGTCCCAGACTCCCATCTCGCCATTCACATCTCATCCCAACCACTCTCCCAAGATCCAATATCCAATATCCATCGAACCCAAACCCCAACTTCTCAACCAGGCACAACTTCAGACAACCTTATATCAGTAATCTCATCCCATTAGAATTGATATAAAGGAAGCTAGTAAGCCCAATGTCTAAAATAATATGAAGGAACCTGTAGATGTGCAACAAAATTTTTGCTAGAGGGGTTGGATCAAGGGTACTGATGGGATGTCGGACTAAAATGTGAACAATCTCATCTGATGTAAATGGGAGGAAAGAAAGCCAGTAAGCTCGATGTCTGGATGAGGGTGAAGGAATTTGTAGATGTGCAACAAATATTTTGGGGGAGGGGTTGGGTCATGGCATTGATGAGTTGTTCGATTAGTGGAGATGAAGTCCACTTTTTCATTAGGGCTTGGGACCTAAGATTTGAGACTTTTTAGAGGGAGAAGTACCTATATATCTTGCGGCAAGGGCTTGTTATAGGGAATTAAGTAGAAGTTCAAGAGAAAAGGAGTAAAAATGAGGAAGAACAAGGTGGGCGGCTTCTTGTCTTGTTCAACGGTATAATCTACCAATACTGTTTGCAATGCTTCTCCAATCAATCGAGCACAAACATTTGCTAACCTTGTTGTAGACGCTCGTCACATTCTGTCAACTAGCAGCATATACATCCCCGATTAATTTTGCATCTCCGAAAAACTTCATCCCAGAGCGATGGTTGCCCGACTCCAAGATCAAACCCCACAATACCAATGTGTACCACCCATTCAGTATTGGCCCCCGGGATTGTGTGGGCAAGGCTTTTGGTCTTGCGGAAGTGCGGCTAATATTGGCAAAATTGATTTGGAATTTTGATTTGAGTCTCGGAGAAAAGGACTGGGATTGGTACACCCAAAGAGCATTTTTGGTGTGGGAGAAAAAGCCACTCTACCTCAACTTGTCCGTGGTAAATCGGTAATAGCAGCTTCAATAACATGCCAGGCTCTGAGAAATTTCTACAGATAGGGGATGCTCATCGCGTGCATAGCTAGTGAAATAAAAACCACTAATTCATATGCTCTCTTCTTGTACTGTGTGAGTAATTAAATGCGAAAGACACCCTGAGTAACTCTAAATAACGCCAAATTTTGAGGATGTTGATGCTAATAGAACTGAAGTGTAACCATGACACCTATTGTGCGTTTAGGTTATGGTTTCCATGCTACTTTCATGTTCTCTGTGTCTACTCTCTTCAAGCCATCAATCTATGAAGCCAAATTGAAATATAACCTGTCAATGATGTCGAGTCTTATGTGGAGGCAGTAGGAATCAATATCTGGGTCCTCGTTTCTCCAATCCCGACTTCAAGACCACTTCGTTCAAGAGCAAGCCGCAAACAACACAACCCCAAGCCAAACCCCAAGCTCAGGCAACTCGCCCACAGTCTCCAAGTTGACCGGCAAGCAAAAGCATCCAGCCCTATTTCTTCACCCTAATGAATCATCTAAACTTGGCAAAGGTCTGGATCTCCTAATTTTGGACTACATTTCCAAGTCCAATTCACAGATTGGCGGATATCGGTGTGAGTTTTAGCTCTTAGATAGATAGCATTACTTCATCTATCTAGAACTCAACCCCGTACTGTAGATAATTCAATCGTGAGATATAATTTCACTCAGAAACACAACCCCCCCAATCTCCAAAGTAATCATACCAAACAAAACCCACATCACCAAGACAAAAATAACAAACAAAAACTCTGAATCACACTAGCGATCCGATCCCATCACCTACCCAAGTAATCCACTTCCCCCTTCCCCCTTCCTCCCTTCCCTCCTCCACCCAAGACACCGAGTCTATTCCCAACTCCACCACAACTGCGATGCGATAAAGAATAATCTTCGAACCCATCAAACCATCAACCCATAACCAAAAAAACCCCAAGCAAATTCCACATCCCCAGTCCCACTACTCCATCAAACCATTAACCATTAATCACTGGACTCCTTGACCCCCTATATCATCCAGTCATACACACTACCCTACCCTACCCTACACACACATATTTTAAACCCAATAACCCAATAACACACCATCTTACACCACCACCCCTCTCCACCACCCCATACCCATGTATTCTATCCCCACTCTCCTCACAAGCCCACTCCACACACCCCTCCTAAGTCCAAGCCCAAGCGCTCCATCCATAACCATAAAAGGCGCCCGACACCTCTAACCATAAGATACCAACATGAATAAATCCATCTAATGACTTACTCACCAACAGATTCACGGTATGGTATGGTGTGGTCAGATCAGGAGACTCTATTGTTACAAATAGGGCATCCAATAATCCCGACCAGTAAATTAGATCCCCGCTTTCAGTATTCAAAAGACTATACACATATAAATCTTTAAACGATTTAAATCTCCCAACCTATTGAAATCCTCCAAACAATTTGATCCATCTAAACCATCGAAAATTCAAGATTCAAGAATCTTACATTCTTAGACTGCAGTCCAGACTACTAGACACACTATAAGGATCAGCACATATTACCTCCCGCATCGTTTGACTTATATACTTGTCTGTCTTTCTAGTATCAAAAATAGCTAGGAGAAAGAGGACTGGATACCAGAGGGAAAATGGCAGTCATAAGATAATATTGTTGAAGTAAAAGTACATGAGATGAGACGAGTGAAGATATGGAAAGGTATATGGGACGAGATAAATATAGGAATGTGATTGAATCCATATGATGGTATTGAATACTTAAGAAAAGGACGACAGTGGGAAGAGGATATGGAAGAGGATATGTGATGGGTTTGGATGAAGTGGGTTGGGGTGACAGTGAAGAGAGCAAAAAGATGTATTAGGTGAGGTAGAGATGCAATTCGGATGAATGTGTAATGAATTGAGATGATATCAATGAAATGGATATGAAATAGATGACGGGAATACTTATTAGGTCCAAAATTGCTTCAGGTCCGATTACTTCACTCAACGACATACCGACCCCTGGAGATACACCAAAATCCCTCAAAATCGTACTCTTACACCGAATCAAGCCAGATTTCCCGCTAGGAAGCCTTCAGACCTTAAATTTCCAATTCATTTCTGTTCCATGCGCCAATGTAAATGCGACAATGTCCGAAACCTCTATGCATCCACCATATCCCAAGCGCCGCGCATTTCTATACTGTATAATATCACTCTCATTCAAAGATCCTTCATCTTCTAATCCAATTCAATTCTCTTCCCCCTCAATCCACCAAAACCTCCCAGAAACTTCCCAACCACATACCCCCCAAAAGCACCCGTAACAATCGTGACCGGCCATTTCTGCCACTCCCTATCCCAATCCAACGGGATAGGTACTGCGCCCAACCAAGCACCTAGCGCACATCCTAATGCTGCACCAAAAACTTCATCAACTGGCGCATACAACGATGCAATTTCGAGCCATCTAACAGAATCCACTCCATGGATATAGAATAGAGGGAAGAGTGCTAGAAGTGAGATATGAGCGGAGGAAAGGAGTGTATGTTCGATATGTGTAGTGAAGGGAGCACCGAAGAGAATTTGGAGGGCAGTGATGGCGGGGATAGTGGTGGCTGTTAGGATAAGAGCGAATATGGTTGTCTATAAAGAAGAGAGAGTGTTAGCAGTTATCTCCTTGCATCCCCGCACAACGTATCGCGCATTGAAGTAGATTCTCAAAGAAATGACGTACAAATATTTTATGATTAAGCTCTCCCCCCTCCATCCCCTTCCTCTTCTCCCCCGGCTTCAATTTCTTCGCCATATTCGACCCTGAGGACGGTAAACAGATAACCGCATAAGCCGCCTGTAATAATGCAACAGGTAACAGCGAATGTAAAAGTGTAGGTACGGGATCTGCGACCAAGGCAGAGAATCTGAAATAATACGCTGATAGAAGAATTACAGGCTGAATGTGAGTGACGATACGGGCCATATCGGAAGAGAGGAATTCGGTGGGATGTGATTTGGAGGATTTGGAGGAGGTATCTCCAGATACTGGACTGATTCCTGACATGGTGATGGGATCAATCAATGGCATTTCTGGTGTTGTCACTTGCAAGATGGGATTTTTAAATTTTGGGTTTGTGAGCTTCGTGTTTTGTAGCTCCGTCACTAGCGTCGGCAATTTTCGGTCAAGCTCCCGACGTAGTTTTAATATTGAGATTTAAATGCATGATGGAGCAGTTTTGAAGGTATTGACGTGAGGATATTCATGATTTATTTTGATCATGTCGGTGATTTCAAAGCCAATACCATGCAATAATAGATAACCCTTTACTTTTGCCATAGCTCGTCACATAAGACAGGTAAAACTTAACTTCGTAACGACCTGATTCTTCCAGTTCTCCTTCTTATGACATTGCAGAACCATCCAAGCAATATTTCAGCACTTCTTCCTGCTCTCAAGATGTCGATCCAGGGTATGTAACTTCGTAACAGAAGCAACCTTCTAGCTAGCTCCCTCATTACAATGAATACCCATCTAAGCAATATTCAACATTTCATCCAGCCCTCACTCCGTAGATCCAGGTCTAGCCACCAAATTTCTCAATGAAAGATCATACACAATATCTTCAATCTTCTTCACATTATATTTGATGCCATCACTTCTCCTCCTCAAAACATCATTCTTCAAATTCAAGATCTGGAATCCCGCATGTAAATCCTTGACGAATTGACTGATTTGTAGGGGTCTCTGGTAATCTCCAAGAGTAACGGAATTGATAGCTAGTCGCGAAAGCTCTTCAATCAAGGAAATGAGGGAGAGAAGGTATTCTTCAATGCTGATATGGAATGCGTCTCGGTCTTTGAGATTGACTGGGACTAGGATATTGTTAGCTGTGCCCTTCGCAGAGGAAATATGTGAAATACCTTGAAGAATCTCTCCTACTTCTTCAATTGTGAGAAGTCTTCCAGATTCAGCGGGCTTTCCATCCTTGGTCAAACCACCAAGCCATCCGCAGAGGAGGATCGCAAAGATCACATTTTGCACATCTCTTGTCCAACTTCCATTGTATCTACATCTGTTAGCTAAACAAATCGTCGTAAAACCTCCCAAAGCGCATACTTGTAATATGGATAATTTGAAGCTACACTCGCGAGCTTTTGAATACTCTCAGCCTCATCTTTGATAGCTCTCTCTGCAGACTCGAGAACAGGTTGCACTATGAAATGTTAGATGGTGAATTTAGACAATAGCTCTGGAAACTCACGGTGAGAAGCTGGTGTTGAATGCGCTCGAGATAAAACAGATTGAGCATTTCTACATTGTCTCTCCAATGTTTGTAGGATAGCTTTGATTTGATCTCTTACTTCCGCATCTTCATCAATCTTGGTTTGTAAATCTTCAAAGATCTTTGGATCTACCATTCCATTGAGGTCCGACATTTTCCTTGAAGGTTTTGGAGGGGTATTGTGGTGGGGTTTGGTTTGTAGGATAAATTTGAAGTCACCACGCGATTTATGAAATACTTGTTACTCGTAGAGTAGAATGAATAATAACCAAACTCAAAGTATCTAATGTTTTTCAATAATTGAATCAAAATTCAACAACAATATCTTCTTTCAAATTCAAAAGTTTTATAATATTCCTTGATGTAGCAGATCAGATTTAACAATTAAATGGTCTCAGGCTTTCCCAGATAATTAGATTCAATCCATTCGATATAGAAACCGCGACGTCCTTTTGGGTACAAGATTTATTTCCTACATCGCATGGTCATATAAACAAAACATTTTACCACCAATTTGGAGATGTGCATCCATAGACGTCAACGCATAGCAACAGGGAGACTCAAGGTCTGCCTAATATCTCAGGTTCATTGAATTTACATAGAGAGCTAGAGAACGAAACATATGAATTTCCAATCAAAAATTTTCAACCCAAACAAGAAGACTCTTCTTCACAATTCTGACGAGCAGAATTTGCAATGAAAAGGAAGTGTTCGCTTCACCTGGAGGCAGTGTAATACCAGGGAAACTGTGGGAATGATCATGCGCAAGCACAGCGGACCAAACCCGAAAGACAAAAATAAGTATAATCAATGTGACCGTCTATGACGATCTTTCAGAGATTAAACTGAAAAGAACAGATACTACACTTGATCTAAGCCTGTAATTGAAAGTCTTGTTAGCAAAAGACCAAAAAAGTAGCGTGGAGGAAGTATAAAATGTAGGGTGAAACTTACCAATAGGCAAAGAGAGCTAAGGAGGAAAGAAAACGGGATGTGAAGTGATTCTTATATAGACATTTGGTGTTGGTCCGTGCGAGGCGACATTAGGCCAGCTAATGCAAACAAATTTGTCAAAGTAACAAACATAGCAAATTGCCTTGACCGCCAGTTCTGCCGCTCAACCAATATATAATAATAAAAAATACATTCTACCGGACCGCTCGATCTGATCCACCTCCATGCCCAGACTCCACTCTTATTTTGTACCGCACCAGCAAACCTCTATGCTCAATAATGGAGTTCTGCTTGAGGAAATTATAACTACAAGGAGACTGACTGTATTGCCTATGGTCAACAAATCGTGATGATTTGTAAGATTACAAAGTTAATGTCAAAATGTAAGAACTATCGGACCCTAGAAGCCCTGGGCCTGGAGTGATATAACGAAAAGTACACTGATTAGCGCAAGCACGTTATGAACTGAATGTATCTGTTCCTATTATTTATCATTATTATCTAACGCCGGGCATAAAAGACTAGGTTCTATCTATTGACGGCAGCCCACCCGGAAACTCCCCGGTGCTCCGTATCAATTGGGTTTGTGGCCGAGGTTTTTCGTTTTCTGGTTGCCGGACGCTGCGTGGGAGCTACAATGTCAGTGGGCTGTCGTTTACTCCTTTTGCCGCTACGACCAAGTGTTTCAACGTCGATGAGCGGTCGTTTCCTGCCGCTACTTCCGGGTCTATCTGGTGTTTGTTCGACCCTTAAGACTGCATATGGATTTCCCAAATCGAGATCGATTCCACCTGGTAGCACAACCCCCGATGCATCGATTCTTGCGCGGTTGTATGATGCGTCGACTATCTGCCTGGCGAACTCTTGTCGAGCGGTGTTCGCAAAGTTTGGGCCGCGTACAGTCGGTACGTTCTGGCCTGCTGCTAGTTCGATCATTTCCTGCAACACATAAATCCCACAATCAAAGGAATTTGTCTGTTGCGCTGTAGGCATTATCTCCATATCCATGTATATCATATTCGGGAAGCTCATTGTGAGCCAAAACCTGACGACTCGCGCGATGACTTCCGGGTCCCCGCAGAGATCTAGAGAATTATACAATTGCATGCGAACGGGGTTGGATATATCACGTGGCAAATCCACAACCACCAGTACCCAATGATTGAATGTATCAACATGTACAGGGGCGAGTATTCTGTGGTAAGTCAGTATCTCGCTACATATGAATGGTCATGACTGAGGACAACCCCTACCTTTCTGTCCCCTCAGGGATACGATACGAACAAGAAATAGTGTCAGTCAACGAACTTTCTAAATTCGCTTCTCCAGGTAAAGCTTGAGAGTAGGCTGCCCCATACATGTATGGGTTTCCGATGTGAATATTGGAAGGGATGTTGTCTTGTAACCGCATTATCACCCGGAGCACGTCTCCACCCAACAGATCCTCTCTCTTTAGGCTCATAAAATCTCCAACAGTCAAGGCACAGATTTCAGCAGGTTGACTGTCACTGCGATGCGGCGTCAATAATTCAATGCGCGGATTGTTGCTGTCGATATCCTTTTTAGCTCCATCTGCTATGGCGTCATACATTGCGTAGATCGGATCCAGATCTCTCCGCTCGTTCCATAAGACTAATGGGTTATCTCTCACAAATTCCGCTTCTTGAAACGCTTCGATTTCGGAGAATGGTGGCAGAGCTTCTTCAAGGTGGAGCCTACCTCTCCAGGCGAGCATGCTTTCTAAAGCGTCCTCACATCTCCCAACACCATCCAGTATACCTAGGAGCCAGGTGCCGCATTCTTTCGTAAAGGACAAGAACACTTCCCATGAATCCCTGCCTTTCATTGTCAAAAGCAAGGCTAGGACGTGATTTTTTGTTATATGCGCAACATTCCTGTAAGATGATGACCTTGAAATCGCCAAATGCCAAACAAGCAGAGCTCCGATGGAACCGAAGTTGTTGAGAAATAATCCAATCGTGTTGCCTCGAGTCTTGTGCTTGCAGATCAAATTCTTTGCTTTGTTCTGTAGTAAGGAAGTTAATGTCAGTATCCTCTGTTATGGTAAGTCGGGAAAACTTACATATGCTTCAGGTTTTTTAGTCTTCATATGTTCCAATTGAACAACACTAACCTCGAGTTGCACGCAAATGAATAAATCCAATACTTCACTGGCGACACGGTTTCTGTTGGACCCGCGTGACTTATCAGGCGTCTGCGTAATCCTACCGCTTTTCATACCGACGATACCTGATTCTATAAAATGGTACAGCTGGTAGTGTCCCAGCGAGATATTTATGCTTGCGAGGAGAGAGTCTTCCATCGTTTTGTTAATTCTTGTCCAAATTGCATGGACCGATGACGGCACCCCCTCTAGAGGTTGCCCTGAGAATGGTTGACGCGTTCTTCCAACCCTTTTTAGCATGGAAGCTACAGAACACCAAGCTCTCTGAATATTCAACTCTTGAAGAATATGTGCCGATTCCGTTAAAAATTCTCTCCACTTCGGATATTTGACATCCGCTTGGACTTGTTGGCTATCAGCGGATATTGTGGGATCTTTGAACAACGGTCGGATGCTTTGACAGATTGGGTGCAGCTCTTTCCAGGTTTTGAAGTTCTGGTCAGATAGCACTGCTGCTTGGATGATGGCGAAAGCCGTGGCGTTTACGCTTTGAGTGACTGCAGTGCTATTGAGGGCGGATAAAGCGTCTGTGGAATCATGTTGTTTCGCGCTGCCGGTTGTTTGTAAAAGGTCCCCGTTGGTTGAGTGATCATGGTGGGTATCGCCATTATGCCTATTGACGGTGGATAAAGCGTCTGTGGAATCATGTTGTTTTTCTTCAGCTCCTTCCTCGCTATCCTCGAGTTGTTGGAGGAGTCCTGATGTCTCCCTTGCGACACCTGCTGTAGTAATATCTCGAGGAGTGTGCCTCAACTCCAACATCGTCCTGGCTGCCCTCGCGTAGCTTAGTTCCTGGCGTAACTCCGCGTTCTCTCTTGTCAATGATTGATTCAAAGCTTCTAACTGTGCAATCCTGCCATAACGCTCCACACCTTCACTGTCGAGAACTTCTCTGCAATTATCAGCTGGACACTTGATGCCGCTGACCTGGTCGCCTTTCTGGCCTGGATGTTTGGTAACAGGCTGTCCCAACGGTGTTGGCGCTCCACCTTCTCCAATCTGGTCGCGCAGCCAACTGGCTATACAAGGTCTGCACGAATCGGGGATATGCCTACACCGGCGCGACCACACTACTAGTGTAGTGGTTTCGATGCACATAGTACAGAGACCTACAATATCACCATATTCTTCCACGTCGACTGACTGCTCGACCTCGGTTGTTGTTGTTGTCCCGCCATGATGAAACAACCCGTGGGTAGTGTGGCTCTCACTTCCAACGTCGCCCATCGTCTGCGTTATGGATCTTCCTCCTACATCAGGGGCACCAATGTTTGTAAGAGTCGTATTGGTTGCTTGGATAGGGCTTGTAAATTGGCCTTCGGGTGCTGTCGATATTATTGGTGTTGAATTTTGTTCTGCCCTCGTCGATTCGTCCCGAGTTGTTGTTGCAACTTGACGTCTTGTTGTGATATTCCTCCTACGGGCGTCCAGCCGCAAACGAAAAGTTGTGCGCAAACGATCTAAAAGATCATCTTGTCCAACGAGACCAAGCTCCAGATTTCGTAATTGCAAGAGAAGAGCCGGTCTTCTATCTCTAGCTCTCATCGTCATATCCGCATCCTGTGCATGCACTTGTTGTGCATCACCAATTGCCTCACACAACAAGACTACCGTCCATGAGGCCGGCGGCAAGCCAAATATCTGTTCGTCCGCCATGTTGAATATCTGTTATGAGTTAGTGGTGTATATAACAACAATGCAAAAAGAATGAAATATCGGACTCACATACCGGCTCGAGAAGAGAGTATCTCTCTTAAATATGACTTTCTAACACGTCGAAAAGACAGATCGAAGGGTAAGATCTTCAATTTTTTCGCACGAGACTCTGTTAAGAGTATTGGTTTATGAGAGATGGCCAGGGTATCGAAAATAAATGTATGGATAGTATAAAAATCTGGCATGTAGTATTTCAATTTTGATTCAGCTTGTAGTTACTTCGTTTTTGAAACTGAAAAAAAAAATCATTTTCCCCAAACTCTTCAATAATATATATATATCTTCAAAAAGGAATAGTTGAAAATTAAAATTTCTCAACTTCAATAGAAATTTAATAAATAATTCTCTCAAATACAAGTTTCAAAAGTGTTCTGTCTGGACATATAGATTCCATGAAAGGAATCCATTACTTATATCATCTTTGAAGTTTAATCCTTCTTCAAAACTTTATCCCTTCAATCATCTTTCAAGTTTCCCAACTCTTGCTAGTATACTAAGAGCAGCTTTCAATATTTGAAGTTTAATCCTTTCAATCATCTTTCAAGTTTCCCAACTCTTGCTATACTAAGAGCAGATCTCAATATTCGAAAAATTTCGTTCTCTAATTCCATTGTAACTCAATTCATGATGGATTCCATATTTGGGTTCCCTATCAATAATTGGACAGTATTATTGCTGAGATGCGCTCTTTGGGATCTGCCAGCTTATCTACCGGATGTTCCAGTTACAACATCTAGAGACCGTCGACCACATCTCATACGATTGCTCCGTGAAACAGAAAATAGGATGCAACTGCCTGCTCGAATGGCATTCCATAATGCGTTTGAAAGCACAATGCGAAATTTTATCAGAAGACGTGCGCAAACCCAGCGAACAACACGACGAAATGAACCCGCATCCAGAGCTAGCCACCCATTACAAAGAGTATCAAACAATGGACATCAACAAAATCAACTCGCAAGTTCCATTACTCACAACGAAGCTGTAGCCAAAGCAATATCTGATCTTCTTTCGGTCGCAAACGCCACTTCTGCCACAAACACCATTTCTACTACAAATACTATTCCTACTATTTTTGCTACTTCTACTGCAAATATCACTTCTGCCACCAACACCACCTCTGCCACTCCTACCACCTCTATCACAAACACCACCTCTACCACAAACACCACCTCTGCTACTCCTACTACCTCTACCGCAAACACCACCTCTGCTACAAACACCACCTCTACCACTCCTGCCACCTCTGCCACTCCTGCCACCTCTACCGCAAACACCACCTCTGCCACTCCTGCCACCTCTACCGCAAACACCACCTCTGCCACAAACACCACCTCTGCTACTCCTGCCACCTCTACCGCAAACACCACCTCTGCCACAAACACCACCTCTGCCACAAACACCACCTCTGCTACTCCTGCCACCTCTACCGCAAACACCACTTCTGCTACAAACACTACCTCTGCCATTCCTGCTACCTTTATCGCAAACATCATCTCTGCTATAAACGCTACTCCTGCCGCCTCTACCATCTTTGCCGCAAACACCACCGGGTTATATATCCGCCATCACACCTTGCTGAACTTGTCTCGAACAATCGGAGCAAGAAATATGAGACGGGATAGAGAAATCCGGGAATTGATCGAAGAAAGGGACCGGCTTAGAAGAAGATTGCGCGCCATACTTGAGGACATACAATAGTGTGTAGATAATGGAGAAATAAATGGACTGGACGGAGGGAGGGGGTTTTTGATGGCGAGAGCAATAGGGTATAGACTCACGGTGGGGACATTATAAGCTATTATGGGCTTAAAATGAAATGATTTCGCTCATAAATTAAAGCATGATTGAAAGTGCCTCAAGTGAAAAGACCTAAACTTTGTGCAAAGATTAGCATGTTTGTAAATATTCCAACTCAACCTGTATACTAGTATGTACGCTATATGAGGACTGAATTCCACCCTTCAGTTCCGACCACATCCGTCTCAAACATACAAGTTTCACGCTGAAATTGGGCGCCTACGCCTTTTGTCCCTTGCCTTTAAGTACCTAGTAGTCCCAAGTGACCCAATTGATGTCGTTTCGAGAGGCATATCACGTGGCCCTTGAACTTCCCCGAATCCCTGTACTAGAAGCAATATCTAGACCATCATCCATTACACAGTTCAGCGGCCTCTGGATTCTGTTAGTCTAAATTTTCACTACAACTTTTACCATCGCCATACCGAAAGTACAGTCTGTCACTAGGTAGCGGTAAAACTTGAGGACTCGATTTGATGAATCTTGTATTCAATAAGGAGAGGAAGTAGATCTGTACGATCTACTTTTAATATAATTATATTTAAACTAGTTTGGTTTGGTGTTATATAATGTGATAATTATGCTTTTTAATATTATCCTCTTTTTTGTAATCAACACCTCAATAATTTCTAATTGTATTTTATAACTATAAATTAGAATTTTTATACAAAGTTAATTAATATTAAATAATAATAATAAACGACTTTTTTGTTATTTTTATTACACTTTTGTTTTACTGTGGTAATGCTTTGATTTATTATATATATTCATTTTTATATTTTTCTTTTATATTTATTTTATCTTTTTTATTATTATATACTTCTATTTTATCTTTTTTTTTTATTAATTTAATATTTACAAATCTTTATTTATTTATAATATAAAACATTACATCTTTAATTAAATATAATTATTTTGTTGTATTTATTTTATTTGTATTAATAAGATTCTTTTTAATATTTAATATTATTAAGTTTATAATATTAATATTAATTTTTAATTTATAAATTTATATATAGGTATAAATTAGTAATAGTAGTATAAAGATTTCTTTATTTAGATTAATATAATAATTTATTTGTTAGTTTTATATAATTGAAAGTTATAATATATATTAGTTGTATAATCAGCTTTTAATTAATCAAATTAATATCCCACAATTAATTGTTTTACAATTTAATAGCAATTTTGTATTATAATTAATTAATATTACTTTAAATCAATTTATATAGGTAAAATGTTTAGTCAAATATATATTATTATCTTAAACAAACTATAATTTTTAATTAACGAAATCTATTTTTGGATTTAATATACCTAAATGTATTTTTAAAAAGACTAGGGCATCAATTTATTAATAACTTGGTTTTAATAAAAATCTTATTGTTGATAGCTTTTTTTTTATTAATTTTGTTATTCTTCTTTTTTTAATAAAATAATAATTGTTTATTAAAATACTGTATTATACTATACTATCATTAACATTTTTCTTCATTAAAAGCAATTTATTTTTTAAGCCAATTACTAAATTCTATATTTTGGCAAAAATATATGTTAAGAATTCGTTTTTTGTTTATAATTTATATATTTGTATTAGTTTGATCAAATTATTTATACCCTCCTTTAGATTTGCAATATTTGTATTTGTCAATTTATTTGATATTTATAGAATATATTTGTTGAATTTGCTATTTCAATTCTTTTTTTTATTTACTATTCTCATTTTTAATTCTTTATTTACCTTAATATTAAGTAGATTGTATTTTAGTATTATATATAATACATTTTCTTTATTTTTGTTTATTTTCTTATTTATATTTATTTTGCTTAGCTTCCTAATTAACCCTTTTAATATTAAATATAATTTTCTTTTCTTTACATTTTTTATTATTGCCTTTGGATTTAATAAAGATAGTATTATTAGGTTTTAACCTTTAACTATTTATATATTCTTTAATTCTTAATCTATTTTATTATTGTTTAATTCATTATTATAACCAAATTTCTTTGCAGTTTTGTTTTGATTTGTTTGTAGTTTTTTTGTAAATTTGTTATTTGATTTCAACTTTTATAACTACTTATTTTGATAACAAAAAGTTAATATTACTTTGCTTTTTCTTTGTATACATTTTACATATTCTTTAAATAAGATAATCTATTTAAAAAGTAATAAACTAAAAATCACCAATTCTTATATTTAAATTGTTTTAATGTTTACCCCCCAATATTTATTTTCTTTTTCTTTATTTATATAAAACTTTTCTACAATAGTTTGTTTAAATATTATATTAATTAAATCTATTTTTATTTATTTTTTGAAATTTCCGAATGTTTTCTTTATTTTTTTAGTAATTAATTTTTATGCTTTTTTTGAATTAAGATTGTTTATGTTTTATTTTATATTTTAACTTTTCTGGATCTAGATGTCTTTAAAAAGCTAATACAATTGTGTTTTGAAAAACTTGTTATTTGTATTTAGTACTATTCCTAATCTTTTTGAATTCGTTGTTATTATAATTAATATAGTTTTAATATTTTCTTGAAATAATAGTAAAATTGGAATATTAAAAATAAACTAAAAGTTTTATTATAAATTCAAATTTTTTGAATTGCAACAATAACAATGTTAACAATAGGAAACTTTAATGTAGCTTATATTTTACAATAAGGTGTGAGATATATTGTTTAATTTCTTTTTTAATTAAATACATTTAATTAAAAATGAATTCTATTTTTATTTAATCTAAATTTTTATATAAATATTTATTTATTTATTGTTTTGTATATAATAAATATATTAACAATTTAACAAACAAATTTTGTTTTTATACAAAAACAAATTGTTACACAACCCGTTTTATTAGTTAATAAATCTTTATCAATTCAAATTGCAATTTTATTTTTTATAGCAAATTGTTTAATGGGTAATTAATTATTTTATAAAAGTTTCTTTTCTTAAAACATAAGATTATCTATATTTGTTTAATAAAACTTAATTAAATTATTATTTCACTTTTCCTTTAACTTATCAAAATCCTTGAAATCTTTTATTAGTGTTTTAACAGCAAACAAGTATTCTTTGAAAAACTTTTTTTTTAATATTTTTGTATTCTTAAAATCTTTTGGTTTTTGTTAAATATTCTTATTTTCTAAATAACCTTTCCATTTTATTAGGAATTTTAGCTTTTTCTATTTTTTTTTGATTTTTGAATTTAAGATCTTTTTTATTTTCTATTTAGATATTTTACTTTTGTAATTTTTGTTTTTAATAAGCTTTACTTTTAAAAGCTTTGTGGTTTTTTTGAAGTAGTTTATTTGTATTATTAATTTATAAAAGTTTAAAAAGCTTATATAAAATATATTATAATATTTGAATTTTAATAATAATTTCAATTAATAAGCTTGCAATCCTATACTTTCTATAATCTTGAACAGCCCTATTTTCTTAGGTTTTAGTTTTGTATAGTTTTAGTCTATTAACAAGTTTTTATAGGATAATTATATTAGTTCTCCTACCTTATAAGCTTATAGCTTATACTTCAAATTGTAATACTTTGCTTAAACATTTTGGCAATATATTAATTCTTTTATCAGATTTATATACAAGTTTTTCAATCTTTTTATTAATTATACAATATTTTCCAATTTTTGTTGGGCAGTTGTATATATTTGAAGCAACAATACCAACTTTTCATTTATTTTGAACAGTAATAGTTTAATTGTTAATATTAATATAAAATTATATACAAACTTTGTAATATATAATAGATCTGCCTAATTATCTTGTTTATAATTGATATACATACAAAAATAAGCTTTTAATAATTAGTTTAGCTTTTCTATTAAACTATTTATTTAAAAATAAAACACTATTAATAATTTCCTGATTAGGCGGAGGTGCAATATTAATGCTTTTTAAAAAACATTTATAAATAATTTAGTTTTATTGGTGATAATTGATTTTGATATCCTATATTTTACGAATACTTTTTTAAAGAATAAGTATACAAATTAAATACTAATTATATCCTTTTGTATAAATAGAAATTTCCTTTTTTTAATTATTTTACAAATAATTATTAAAATAGTATTATATACTAAATATAATAATATTTTTTTAGTACTTTTACTATTACTAAAATCTGCTTTTAACCTTAATATTAATAGGTTGGTGATTAGGTTTAAAGAAATTCCCCTTTATAGTTTATTTAGAATTGGGATTGGGACTAACTTTTTAGTTTTCTTATTATAAAAGCTTTTGTTTTTTTAATAAACTATATATAACCTTATATAGTTCTTTATATCTATATTTATATTTTTTTAATATAATATCTTTTATATTAATAATATTATAATACTTTAGCCAAAATGCTTTACTATTAGCAAATCATAAAATTCTTGTAATAGCAATTTTTATAATATTTTGTTTAATAGTATATATAATCTTATACTATTATAATACCACAATCTGTTGTTTATAATAAATTTCTTTTTTATAAAATTCTGGTTTTTTTATTATATTTTTTTTATTTGTTTAATTAAACCTTTTTAAAAACAAACTTTTTTTGCAATATCACCATAATTCACTATAAATATTTGTAAAATTACTAAAAAGTTTATCCTCTTTAAATCCTTTTTTATATTATTCATTTTTTATAATTTATTTAAGATATATCTTTTGCTTTTTTTGTATAAAAACGATATTATTTTAATAATTTTATGTAATATATTTGTTTATCCTTTTATTAATAATAATAAATCTAATGTTTATTTTTAAAGTTTTAGTAATAATATTGGTTTAATATTTTTATATTAATAATCTGTTTTTTTTAATAATATATTAATTAGATTCCTTTTTTCTAATCTATAAATTATAACGAAGTTTATTGTAAAAAGTATTATTGCTTATTTTGTTTAATATCTTATCAATATTTTTAATATTATAAAATGTTTAAAGTTATTATAATTTAAAATAATTGTAATTTGATATTAAACGTTTTTTAGGAAATATTACTAATGTTTTATTAATTTAATAATTACTAATAATTTTTGATTAAATATTATATAATTTATTTCAATTAATATTATTTTTCAAAAATAAAATATAATTAAATATTTGTAAATATTTTTTTGCTTTTATAATAATATTTTGTAAATAATCTTTATTGATATATCTGTTTTCAAAAAACAAGTTAATATTATTAAAAAATATACTAGTAATAATACTTTTGTAAAAAACTCTTTTAACTTTTGAAAAATTAGTTTACAATCTTTTATTTATTAAAACTTTACGTTTTTTTTTGTTTGATTTGTTATGGGGAATACAATATTGTTATATACTTTAATAAAATATTTATAAAAGTTGTAGAATCCTAAAAAAGAAAGTATTTCTCTTACATTTTTTAATAATAGTTAAACTATTATCGAGTTTATTTATATAGGGTTTATAGTTATACTATAATTAAATACTATATAATTCAAAAACTTTATTTGTTTTATATTGAATTCGTATTTTTCGAGTTTATAGAAAAGATATAATTCTATTAATTGAATAAAAACCTTTTTTACATACTATTCATATAATTCTTTTTTTTCCGAAAAAATCAAAATATTGTTAAAATAAATAATTATTATTTTGTTAACAAATTCTTTTAAGCAATTGTTAATGTAAACTTAAAATATTGTTGGAGTATTGCAAAGTTCAAAAGGTATTACTAAATATTTATATAAACTAAATTGATTACAAAACATTATTATTTATTTTTATTTTTTATATATACAAATAAGATTATAGGCTTTTTTTAAGTTTAATTTTGTAAATACTTTTACTTTTTCAAATCTATTAAAGATTTCTAAGATTAATAGAATAAAGTATTGATTTGAAATTGTGATTGTGTTTAAACCCTTATAGTTTATATATAAGTGTAATTTCTTTATTCCCTTTTTTTTTTATAAATAATATAAAAGCTTTAGCTTTTAATTTAAATAGTTGTATAAAACTTAGGGCAAGTATTTTCTCAATATATATTTTTAATACTTTCAATTCATATTTTAATAAATTATAAATAAAACCGAACAATGGTTTTGTCCCTAACCGCAATATTATCTTGTAATCAATCCCTAATCGATGCAAAAGTAGTTTCTTAACTTCGTCCTTATTAAAAATCATAATGAATTCCGCGTATGCTTTAGGGATTAACCGTAATATGTTTTGTAATAGCTTTTGGTCTGTATCCGTTAATATTAGAAATAATAATGTTAATGTTATTGGAATATCTTTTTTTTTACATTCTGCTTTTTCTACTACATTCCAAATAAAATTAAGAAATATTAATATATCAAGTAATATTTGGAGTTGTATATCTTTATTATCCTTAATCAATTCTCCTAATCTTTAATCGATCCTTAAATTGTACTATTTTAAAAATGGCAACCCTAATATTATATTGTATACTTTTAGTAGCATTTCCCTAAATAGGGAGATTTTTATGCTTTTGAATAACGGGCATTCTAGTTTTATTTCCTTTTTAGCTAAAATCAAAGTTAATATCATAATCTTTTTGTTTGTGTTTTTTATTGCAAGGCAATAAATACTTAACGCTGTATATTCTATTTATTGCACTATAAATAAATTAATAAAATTTGATGTAGCACCCAAATCTATTATTACACAAAATGTAATTTTTTCTTCCAGATTGTTTGTAAACATAACTATTATAATATAAAATACTGAATTTTCGTTTGTTATATATAAATAATCATCAATTTTTAATAATAAATTGGAATTTAGAAATCTATAGTTGCTTAGGAAAAAACCCATATTATATAACTTTGCTGTTGTTAATTGTTTTCCTTCTTTTTCTTGTAATAAAGCTAAAGTATTAGGTATAATCGTTCTTTTAGAATAAATAAATGCCCTAATCCTTAATAACTAATAAACTATATCCAAATATTTATTCATTATATATATTCTATATTTTAATGTAATAGCTTTTTTTTTCAGGGTTGTTGCCTCAAAGTTACCCTAATCCCTTTTTAGCTTTGGCTTGGTATTATAAAAATTTATGCTTTTATTTCCTACTATTTTTATTATCAAAAAGAAGTTTTATTTTTTAACTTTTTGAAATAAGTTTTTGTCTAATAGTTTTTGCTTCTATAATAAAAACAAAATCTTTTTTGTTTAGCTTTTTTTCTTTATTTAGTAAATACTTTGGAATATAACAATTCCTTTTTTTTTTTTTTTNTTTGATAATCATTTTTTAAAACCAAAAGATTTGTACTGTTATTATTTAAAGGTTCTATGGGGTTTGCTTCAAAACGAATTTGTTTAACCAGAAATAGTTTTGTTTAAATATATAAAAAATTCTTTGTGTTTTGTATAGTTATTTTTAGGTTACCGAATATGTTAGGTAAATTACTATTATAATTTATATACATTTAAACAAAAATAGATTGAATTAGTTTAAATTAATAGTAAACAATCACTAATTAATTCTTGTAACACTATAAAACGTTTTGTAAAATTGATTTAAAATAATTATTAAAATCCTGAACTAATTGTTTATCTTTTATTTTTACGTTTAGTATTTTTAAATTCGCTTTTAAATTTATATTTATTGGATTATATTGTTTAAATAACCAATCTTTTAATAAAAACCAATTTTGAAACTTTTTAATGATTATAATATTATTATATAATTTGACTAATTGGATTCTTTGTTTAATTAAGCTCAATATATAGTTTCTTGCTAAAATTGCTTATTCCTTAAGGTCCTGAATTCTTTTTAGTATTATATAATCCTTTATTTCTATTATTTATAAATATATATTTGTTTTTCCATTTTTTAAAATATTTAATACTTTTATCCTCAATCTGTCCCTAATAAAATGTAAAATAAAAGTTTTATTGTTTATATTATTAAGGTTTATTATTAGTCCTCTAATATTTATTAGTAATTGTTTTAATAATCTGATTTTTATAGGGGTAATAACCTAAATTTTGTTTGTTATTCCTATTAATCTTAATAATTGGCTATAAACTATAATAAACTCTACTAGTCTTTTCTTTATTATTAAAATCTTTTTTTTTTGTTTTCGATTTTTCTTTTTTAACATTTTAATCTTTTATCTCTATTTAACAATAATAATTTAAAAATTTTTAAATATATTAAAATTTAATAATACTTTAAGATCATCATTATTTTCAAAAAAATATTATTAATATTGTTTATTTTAATAAGGTTTATTCTGTTTTTTCTTTGATTTTGGTATATTTACAGGGTAATTTTGTATTAAACTTAATAATAAATTAACAGATTTAGAAAATGAATGTTCTAAAGTTTCAACTTTGCCCTTTCCCTTATTCAAAAATAGTTTTGGTTCTTTTTCTGGGAAGGAACTTTTTTAGCTATTTTCTTAATAGTTAAAAGTTTGTGGTTGGTTTAAAAAAACTTTAATAGTTTATCCTTCCTTGTTTACTATCTTAATTTGTTTACTTTTATTTAACATGACTTCCGTTTTGAATAATTCTAGTAATATATTTAATTAAGGTTTTATTGATAGTTAAAGTTTTGCTATTGTTTTTAATAGTTGATATCCCTCTTTTTTTTTTTGTTTATTGATTAAACTTTTTAAGAAATCTTTATACTATGTTTTATTTTCCTATTGGTTTTTGAAAGTTTTATAAAGCGATTTAAGTTTGATTGTAGTGGTAGTAAAATATTAGTGTAAAATGATTTCTTTTATAAAAAAAATGATTTTGTTTGTATTCAAATAAATAAACCTAAAATAATTATATAATTGAATATTTTATTATTAGGTAGTGGTAAAACTTAAGGATTTGATTTAATGAATTTTGTATTTAATAAGGAGAGAAAGTAGATTTGTATGATCTACTTCTAATATAACTATGTTTAAACTAGTCTGGCTTGGCGTCACGTGGTGTGGTGACCATGCTCCCTGACACAGTCTACACAGTACCATTTTCCATTATTCCTTGCCATTCAACAATTAAAGCTAGTTTGGCAACCAAAATCCGCTCTTTTCTATTATATATTTCTCTTTTTTCCACTAAATATTCTGCATTTAGTTTTAGCTACCAAAATACAAATTATTAAGCGAAATCCACATTTTGGCAAAATTTTAATTAAACTTTAAAAAAAACTTTAAAAATTCCACAAATTTTAAATTTTTTTTTATACTTTGTTTATTTTTTGTATAAAAGAATTAATAGCAAATTGAAAAATACAAATTAATTAAAAGTTTCCCTTATTTTTTTTCCGCTCTTTTTTATCACTATAATATATTATATTTTAAAGTTTAAAGTTTATAATTGTTAAATAGCGGAATTAGTAATTAAAGTTGTAATAGCGGATTTTAAAACTATTATTTTTTCTTGTTTTTTTTTATATTGCGGAATTTGCTATTACATAGAAGAGAAAAATATACAGCGGAAAAGAGCGGATTTTGGTTGCCAAACCAGCCCTTAGTCACATCCAAACCTTCACCACGAATCGAAATTTCACCTCACGTCCTTTCCTAAACAACAAATTCAAGCTGGACACTCAAAAGTAACTTTTGTACAGTGCGCACAGGTTACTTCTAGATATCTATATAAAAGCCTATTTGCTTCCAGGTTCCTCTTTAGCTCTCTTTGCAAGGTCACTTGGCTGGGTAAGGTGCGACTTGTTATGAAACCAATTGTGTTGGTAGAATGTCTGATTTAAAGCAGTAAAATCTCCGAGTCAAGTGATCATACAATGAACATCTTCCCTGTTTCAATCTTTGGGTTTGCAATGGAGGCTTAATGATGTCTAAATTGGCTATAACGGTATTGCCAGAATGTCGAATGCGAAGTAGGATGAATCTCCCAGTGACCTAGATTGCTACTTTGGTATTGGGAAGAGTTTGAGTTTTGTTGCATATCTGAAATCTTAACGTCGTACGTTGATAAGTGAAATAAGTGAAGAGCTTTTGAGTATGTGTACCGGTATGCTAGGTTTGCGTTCAGTGAGAAGTCTCCTACTTTTGAAGTTGACAGAGGGTAGCATGGCTTGATCTATATCCAAATCCAATAGGAGATGCGGAGGCACTGATATGTACTCCGTTTTCAATATCCGAGTAGGTTTTCGTACACTTTTGAGATATGCCTTTCAAGTGTAGGCAGAGGCGTCAAACGCTCTCGCCGAATCTTGCGATTAATGAGGGCAGCCTTTCTGGTCGACGTCATTGGTCATATAAACGCAAACGGAAGTTTCTCTAGCTATTTTTATGTAGCCATTGAGTGGAGAAATCAGCGGTGCGTAATATTTCCCGTGCTATCATCACCAAAGAACGGATTAGCATGGCTAGCTATATTGTGTCGAAATTAGATGAAAGGCGCGAAAGGAAGCACTATTATGTAGCCAATGCCCAAATTCATGTCCATAAATATTTATGACCTCCAAGTGGAATTGGACATAGCCTGACAGACTATTTCATTGTCGGATTCGAAATCTAACATTGAGAACCTCTATTCTTTATAACCAAACCAGACTAGTTTATCTCATTACAAGAATACATGTGTAATCAATCTGACGTTTTATACACCTCTCATATGAGATTTGAATGTCAAATTAGAAGGCATCTACTATCAAAGCAGGCTGGAAGATCCTAATGTTGCGCCAGTAGATCGGACAATATCAGCTACTCTTTTCTTCAAGGGAATGCGCAAAAATATTACCCTTAAGGTGCGGTATTATGAATATCGAATCTTCAGACGAAATGAACTTTTGGCGGAAGTCTGGCGAAATCTCAGCCGCTTCTATTCTACATCTTCTCAATGCAGTATTTGACTCTTCATTTTAAACATCCGGTTGAATGTTCAATCCCGAATTGAAAGTTTAACATCATTCTTAAAACTCCGAGTAAGTACTAATTTAATGCAGTTCAATTTCTATCTACGCGACAAAGTAAAAAACTCAATAACTCACGTCTATCTCGTCCACGCCAACGTCAAGATGACTTCAAAATTTCAAAAAGTACCAATTTAATTCGCACATTCAATTCCTACAATCCAACAAGGTCAAAAGAAATATCAATTCCCCAAGTTCCCAACCCACTTCTATTCACACTACACACCTTACCGCCCCTCCCGGCCCCCCAAAAAATACAAAAAATATGAAAAAAACTCCAAAAAAATATTCACTATCATAGCTACCAAGTTCCCCCAGGGCGCCGTGGTCTCACCCGTAGGCTGTTACAGTTTCCCTAGTATACCTGTGTGGAAGCCCGCGAAGGTCTGCCCTCCAAGCTCGCCAACTCGTTCTTGATTTCCGCATATTGGTGGGCCAATATTAGAGATAGTCTCTTGTGATTGCGGCGTCTGAAGGGAAGGCAGTTGATTATCGACTCGTCAATAAGCTGCCAACTAGGCCATAAGCCTCTGGTTTCGACAATTGTTGTTGGAAGGTGAGGTGTTTGGCATTATATGGGATAGGAGGGATGGGGTGGGATGGTGTAGTTGGGAAGTGGATGGGTTGGGATTCACTTTGGGGGGTTGGAGATGATGTGATGGGTTTGTATTTACGCGCTTTCTATGTGTTCCACTTTTAAGAGATGAATATAGATTAACCTTGGTTTAATTAGCAAAGGCGAGTTGATAGTCTAGTGTCTATTGGATTGAAGTATCAATTATAACAAAGTCCATGTCGTCGGAATAAAGATTCGCATTAGTTGAAGGACCCACAAGTTACTCAACGTATCCAGTCAGAAAGGCGATAGCATCTCTACCTTTTTTATTCTATCAAGCCCGTTTAAACAATACTTAGTTCTCATACACAGCACTGCGACCAATGAAAAATTGATAACTTCATACATGTTAGTCATTTGAGCTGTGAATTCTTCACCAATGAATAGCCATTGATATTGTTTCTATGTATCAGTAAGACCTTTCTTGATAGTCAATAACTTTGTAGCATGATGTTCGGCGGAATAGTTACAGATTCAGGAACACTTTCAGTACTAATAATTACAATCAAAGCCTTCTGTCTCCCAGAAGAATATAAATAGTCGAGACTCAAGAATATCAACGTCAATGAACTAAACCTACATGGTGCTTTCCGATACGTATGTATCTCTGTAGTAAGTTCTCCTAATGCCTTTGGCGAGCAGCGCAGTTGATAAGTTAGCGACGTAGCGAAAGTCTGAAAGGGGAGTGCGGAAGGGTGAGCCCCTAGCCACTGCAGAGATACCACTCAACGACTTTTATGAGTATACTAATATATTTATTGTACCTCATATTTTACTTCGTTTACTCGCAAGTTTTGGTTGGCGACCTTATCAAGACCTCCAATTCTCTCTTTATCGAAATAGCTCATGATATCGTACTGGTGTATGTTCATATCGCTGCAATGAAATACTAGGTTTACACTTTCTCCCCTCCCAAGTAGAAGCTGGTAAGAGGTGCAAACTTATAATAAATTGATCTTGGGATAGTTTTTTGGGGATTGTTATGTTAATGTTAATATACATATAAAAAAATATTGAGCAAATATTTTAAAAGTTTTAGTTAAATGTGATTTATAAGATATCGCGGGGATGCTTTAATAAGTTGAATATGGTACAACACACACTGTACCAGTAATAAAGCTATGAGGCATGAGATTCAAGTCCAATCGGCTGTCAGTCTTCTACTGCTAGAGTATGGGATTTGTTATACAATAGAGCTACATATATTGTGCTTTGCACTGGCAGCGCGATGCCTTCGTCACCACATAGATAGCACGAATTATAAGTTTATGATATTCTCGCAAGCTGCAGTATAATAATTTGTGCACTCGCGATAGACAAGTAGAATGTTAATTGTATTATACCTTATTGAATATGATAATAATATCTCATTATAAAATTAATGTATTTAGATTTTCTTCACAAATGATTGTACCAAACGAGACGGTAAATAGCAGTATGAAGAAACATCCAAGAGACAGCCTAATCAAAGCTAAATTATCTCAAGATGTAATAATAATGACGCGATGCTTTCGCAATAAGAAATCTGCAAAGCACTTACTTTTTACCCCCCAGTATTTGAAAGCTTGCTCAGCAGCAATAAGCCAATATCTCAGGCCGGTCAAGACTCAAAATTGATTTATAAAGGGGCTTTTGGAAGTATTCTCCATATATTCACCATAACAAATGCTTCTGCACCAATACAAATAGCCAGATCTTATTACCTCATCTTCCCATATCTTTATGTCAATTTCATCTCTTAGATGGTAGAGAACTCTCCATTATCATACAATGATAAACAGCCTGTTTATTGTAAATGCGATATGCGCTCTCAGTAAATTCAATGTATCACCGACCACAAGAATCCCGTTGGCGAAGGATACCCGTGGCGAGTAATAGTCCGAGATGATACGGACGAAAGGCTTTTCGATCTTGTTGATGATTTCTTTGAAGGGTATACTCGATGATCCATTGCTAATCACTTTTTGCCTAGTTCAAACTATCTCGCGGATACTTTCTGGTGCGATAGAGGTATAGGTTTTGCAACCGTCTCGGTCTGTCATGATATTATCGAGTTTGTCATCGGCTCGTTGGTGTACCAGCAGAACTTTAACAGCCATTTGCCCTCATCGATACCCTCAAGCGTCCCGGGGAGATTCGAAATCGAAAACATGTCTCAATTCCAATAATCCCCTTGCCGAACTTAATTTCTCTCAAAATGATATCGAAGGTCTCGTTCAAAAGATTTCTAAAAAATTCTGACTCCTGAGCTGGGTTATAAAGACCCAGAGGATGATTAATATAAACTATATTCATCTCTCACATAAGTGTTCTTCAAAGCCATGCTCGCATCTTCAGCACAAAGATATGAAAAGCAATAGTGTTACACTGATACACCCGAGCTAGCAGAGCTTTGGTTCAATATTGCATTCTTCAACAGGCAGAAATGAATATCTCGGAGAGAGAGAGAGAGAGCTTGCCATCCTCATCTTTTCCGCATACAATGCACCATACGTACTCTCCGCGCATTCTCGGATATCTCGAAAAGCGGGGTTCTCGAAGAAGAGCAAATTTCGAAAGCCTCTCAAGGAGTTATTTCCAAACACTTGACGGAAAAACAGGTTGTGGCGTACCTAGGTATACCACGGCTATGAAACTAGCGATCAGTAAAGAACCGATCCATAGTGAGGATTGGGATGAAGTACAGAAGTCTTTAGAGAGGGAGAGAGAGAATTACAGGCTTGACGCATGTGGTAAGGGGGTTTATATATATATATGTCAATATTGGAGATGTTAAGGTCCCAAAGAAATGATTATACTATGCAACTGAGACAACCGAGATAATTTTCCAAGGAAAATTAATTCCCCAGCCCACCCCGTCCTGCATGCCCCTTCTTCGCACTGATTTATTTAATGGCATTGATTGAATCATCTGCGAAAGATCACAAACTGGCACATACATCGACGCTCAAAGTCTTGGCAATCCAATTCCGCAGATCTACTGCGCGGAGTGAAACATTCGTTCGTATGGAAAGGGGTTTCAATAATGAGATTATCTAGTGAAAAAGCTGGCATGCGCGAGAATAGTTGGGTAAGGGCTTCTATAGTCTTCTCTTGATCCAGCTCTTTCCATAGAAGTACACAGATGAGTGGATTCCACGATGGAAGTAGCAAAGTAGTTTATTTGCTAAACGATATAAATATATAAATTCAAAGAGGCTGACGCTTTGCATCCAAGACATCATTTTCTTTCTCCTTGACCGCAATTGAGTCTGGGATACCAACGATAACTTGGGCATTTCGAGTGATTAGTTTTCCAAGCGTGGGATTGCGCACAGAAGTAGTCAGACGTAGCCAGTGTTTCTTCCTCGGAGATGGGTATATAACAAGCCGTTCTTACGAGTCTTTCCATCAAGTCACTTGGTAAAAACTCATGGAGATTCCATGAACCGATGAACTCAAGACACAGTGACACACTGCTGCATTCAGGCGACATATTTTCCAACTAAATACTCTGGACCATTCAAGTTAGCAATTGTAAGATTTGTACTTCTTAGTGTTTGCTCATCTGTATAGCTCTAGAAGCTTAAACCCATTCTTTAACAGGAGACAGCGCTTTGGAGCATCAGATCACTGTTTCATTCGGGCTAGCTTTATGCTTATAATCATAGCGATGTGTTCTCACAAACACCGTTTTCTATCATTTTAGCAAGTATATTACAGGCTGCACCATTTCGTGAGAGAAGAATTAAATTCTAGCTCCACGCTGTACCACCACGTTACCACGCACGCCAAGATCCTCAAGACCACCAGCTATTAGATAACTAAGAAATGATCAAAGGAATATACTGGCCTGATGTTTTCAAGAACACATATGAGTGAAACATTTCTCAGATGCCATGGAATAAAATACAATGAAGTCCTAGAAATCTCAGCCCAGATATTTGGTCATGCTTGTCTATCTCGATCACCACCCTATTCTAGCCATCAGTGTCCCTTAAAACGACGAATACTTCTTCCAGTTAAGACGGTATAAAAACGATATGCTATTTATTTGGCTTTCGAGATTAAAAATCAGTATCAATCAAAACATGACCAGGAATTTCTATTAAATCAGACTGTCCCGGATAATCGATAGAAAATTACCTCTTCTATACGTGACGCTCGACCGAATTAGCGACAGTAAAATTGCAGACGAAGCAGTACCCAAATTCAACATGCACGAATCTTCCATAGGAAAAAAAATGCAACCCATTAAATCCATAAACACCCAACATGTGACAGATCAACAACAACATCAAAACCTCTCCCTGACCCAGGCCCTCCAATAAGTCTGAGCGGAAAAATGCAGCGAAGATAAAAATGCAATCTTATCAAAATCATACGTATCCCTCAATATCTCCCTCCTCATCCTTCTTTAAAGCTACACCAACGAATACGCAACGCAATATATCAAGACACAAATCAGCCAGCACTGAGCAACATCAAAAAACATAAACCCATAACCACCGTAAATCAAACCCGTCTCATCATTAACAAGCCCAGCCGCAGGTACGAAGTCATGAGAAAGTCTTACAGCATAATCGAGGGTACCTAGAATGACTATCCATTGGTATTCCCTAGTCTTGTCAAAAAAGCGATACTAAATTTTAAAACCATACCTAGTACCCACAATACCAACCAGATGCTCCACCAACCCAACCTAACCTAACTTAGTCAATCTATCCAGCCTTCCTCCCCATTATAATAAACAACTACCTACAATTCCTCTCTCTCGCTCATCGCGATACCTACATCTAAACCTCTTTTCCCTATCCTATCTTATCCTATCTTATCTTAGAATCTTTGGAGCTCCAGAACTAGTATAGTATAGCATAGCAAAAGGAACATCAGCACTAGGAAACCATCCCGAGGGAAGCATCCCGAGGAGCAATCCTATCCGTCACCCGTGGACAATAATGCCGACCTCCGCTTTGCAAATGAGGGGATTTCTAGTATCTACTGCGTAGGCACCTAGGTATAGTTTGGATTTGGATGTTTGGATTTGGATGTTTGGATGTACACACACCTATATCTGCGCTGTGTAAGCGCATCCAAACCACCTGCATCTATCAATCCTCTGTATTTGTACCGGAGGGAGGAGGGGAGGAGGGGAAAGGGAGGATTAATATCTAATTTCCAGACCTGAATCTCGTTCCTATCTACCCCCTCCCCTCTCCCCCTTCTCCCTGGAGGAAAGTTATACAATGAGTACAACCCTACAACCCACAAGAACAACATCCACTAAAACAGCCAGCCACCCTCCAACCCACACAGAGTAAACCCAATATCCCTAATATCCCCCCTTTATTCAGGAAGCATATAGATAGATACATTTCCCCTAAGCGAACCCAAATGCATCATGCATCATGCATGGTAAGCGAACCCCGTAGCCTGTAGCCAATGGTACCAGCGCGCGCTATATCTATATCTATATCTATATCTATATCTATATCTATATCTATATCTATATCTATATCTATATCTATATCTATATCTATATCTATATCTATATACATACATACTACATGTAAACTACACTGACCCCCCTCCCCCCAATAAGCAATCTACTCAGCGGTGCAGTGAGCCGAATCCCCCATCAACAACAGGGAAAGAGTAGGTATTCCAAACCGCTGCAAGCCCGTAACCATACTGCATCAATACCTAGCAATAGCAGCTTTGAAAAAATGGAAACAGGTAATGGAATAGTGCGCCAATGTCTACCTACCTACCCAGTCGACCACGCATGAAACATTGAAACGCCGAGGTGGCTTGATGTAATCATATAATGAATCCAGCCTTCGGTGGCGCGGATTCAAATTCAATCATTATTCTCTTCTTCTTCTTCATCATCTCCTTCTCCTTCTCCTTCCAACCACCCACCCCTTCACCCAAAGCCATTAATTTCCAATCGCGCGCATATCCACTAACGAATCCCCCTCCTCCTTCTATGCAAGCCATGCCACCCCCTCCTTCTCCGGGGTATCGACGAGGAAGAGGAATCGAATCATCCATTCACCGTATCAACGCCTTCACCCATCCTATCCATTTGACGAGAAATATCGAAGCTTTGAATTCCATCGCAGCGTCGTAAACATCAAGCCATCCATCACCAGCTCAAAAACTCAAAATTCATCCCCCCATTGCCAATCCCAAACATGGCGAAAAACGCAATCGAAGCTGTCGTTCTCATCACCGAAGTAATTTCCCTTAATCACATTTGCCATTACCAAGCTAATTTTGAAAAAATCCCCATCTAGGCAGGCGGAGGTATCGGACAAGAAGCCGTATTCTCCTTCGCAGAAGCTGGAGCGCGTGCGATAGTTCTCGCCGACATCAACCGCGAAACGTGCCAAAAAGGCTGCCGAGGCCGCGGCACCATATGCTTGCGACGCATGCGAACTTTCGCACCTTGGTCGTTGTAGTCGATGTGGCGAATGCAGAAAGTGTTCAGAATATGATCGATGTGAGCGTCCAAGAGTTTGGACGGATTGATTATGCTGTTAATGGAGCTGGGGTAAGACGCACTGTTTTTTTTTTGTCTTTTGTCTTTTGTCTTTCCGCATTTTCAACAACGTATGAGAGTGAAGATGAAGAAAATTATACTGATGAGCTTCCTCTTGGAAGGTTGACCAAGTAGCCAATGTACCATTCGCAGAAGCGTCCATCGAAGACTTCGAGAAGGTAATGAACATCAATGCTAAAGGCCTGATGCTATGCGTGCGCGCCGAGATCAACGCCATGCTAGCTCAGGAAACTCGAAAGATTACCAGCCGAAGCGGCGAGAGAGACGTTGGTCGCGGGGCAATTGTGAACGTAGGGTCTGCAAACTCAAATGCCGGGTTGCCGGCAAAGATGGCATATACGGTGTCCAACATGCGGTGATGGGACTCACCAAGATGGCAGGTAAGACCAGCTTCCTAGCCAAGATGTAGAGTCCCTTTCAAACCGACCTTGGCCTATCTTGTCTTGTAGCACTTGACCACGCAGCGGATGGAATTCGCATCAATGCCATTTGTCCCACCTGGGTTCGGACTCCGATGGTCGCCGAGGAGTGCAGGAGAAATGCGACTGTGATGCAAATGGTAGAGGCTATAGTTCCCTTGAAGAGAATGGCCGAGCCGGAAGAGATTGCCGATGTGATTGTTTTCTTGTGTAGCCCTTCTGCAAGTTATGTAACGGGCACGGGAATCATTATTGATGCTGGTGTCACTTTGACTGTGCATATGCATTGAACAGAGATCAACAGCCATGATCGTTGGCGATGGTCTATGGGAATTTTTGCTTTTAGTCAAATCTCTGTCTCTTAATATCCTAGGTAGTCGACAAATTCTCATTGATATACAAAATTTATCTCTTAAAAGTGAAGCCTGTATCACTCGAGGACTTTGTTGAATGGATAGGCATTTTGACCTGTGTATACAACGATTGTCATTTTCTTTCAATTGCACCTTCAAGAATTCTGCAGAGGGCGCAGATGGAGCTGAAGCATTGCACTCTTGGCTGTTGGGAGATTGTTATTAAAAAAAGGAAAAATGCTGTTTGTTTTACTAGCTTTGAAATATTACTGACATTGACACAGAACACAGAACATAGACTTTATAAATAATTCCATTCCCGAGAAGGTCCAGTGAACAATCCCCGTCTTATCCACATCGAATCCCCATATCTCACACACTATCCCCAAAGCCCAATAACTAAATCTCACCCCGCCCGCCCCTACTCAACATCCCACCCAAGAAAATGCTCCAATCCCCACACCAAATTTGACCATAGCAGAACTTCCTTAGCCACCTTTTATGATCATCTCATCCAACTCTTGAACCAAGTTATAAGCTACCGATAACTCACTAAACCACATTTCCCATTTCCCACTTCCCAACCAACAACAAAACAACAACCCACTCCCATCAATGAAGCCCAAAAAGACCTTGTCAATACTCTATCTGAACCATCGCATCTAATAAGATTACCTTAATCTTATAATCAAAGCTCAACGTGCTAAAGAAACCACCGCCCCGGATATTGCCTGCTCGACCTCAAGCGAGGATGCGAGGTTAGGATAGCTGAGATCTTAATAGTAGGGTCTTTAGGAAGATTGCGTTCGAGATACCTAGCGCTAATGTAATCCCACCAATCTGAGCATAGCTGTTGTATGGAAGCACATTAGATAACTATACAAAACTAATCAAGCAAGCCAAGTTATCTCTATACCCAAATACAACAAAGTCAAATTTAAAATATAATATGATATTCGACCCCGCCTCCCCCTACCCCCCAACCAGGCCAGCCATGCTTCTTCCCCGCAAGAAATACAAAGGCGGAATTATACTCGAGAGAAAGAGGAACTCGCTTGCCCATCCTTTGATAAGGGAGAGTGCTCACAAAACAATTGTGGATGTATCTTCTCATCTCTACAGTTTGAGTTATAGCTTGCTTGTGGTTCGGAGCGTGAAATTTTGAGATTGGAACTTTCCAGGGGGGTAAGAGGTTGAGGAGTGTAAGAAAAGGAGGGTATGGGAAAGGGGGGCCATGGCGAAGAAATATTAAACATTGTTCCACAGATTCTTCGAGTATTTCAATAAAACAGAGATGCGCACGACCACCTCGTCATTTCGAACCACACCCACTCATCACTTCACAATCACATCAATATCAAGAGCAATTTATTTTTGAGAGAGCAGTAATATAGCATTGATTATTCCAGCACTGCTAGATCCCAACCCTCCTCACGATCTTCCAGTACGTAGCCCAGTCCATCATGGTATCATTTCCCAAATCCTAGATGTAATATGCAACCATCTATTCATCATCCTCCTCAGCATCATCACCAACAACGTTGAAGAATCTCAATTCGTAGACACCCTTGGAGGTAGAAACAACACGAAGCCAATCTCTCAATTGGTTCTTCTTGAGGAACTTCTTGGTCCTATTATTGTCATGGTACATTAGTAAACATTCCAACATTTCATATAGAAAGAAAGGAAACCCCAGGGAAAACATACAAATACTTAAGGTAGTGACCAGAGTTAACAGCAGTCTCAATCTTAATGCTCTCTCCATCCTTGGTGATGGAGACCTTGTCGCCAAGGTTGCTCTTCAATCCATCGACCTTGAGGTTATCCTGAAGGAACTTCTCGAAAGCAGCGGTATCGAAGATCTTGTCATTGGCAGGTTGCTTGCAGTCGATGACAAACTTTCTCTTGACAGAGGGGACCTTCTTGTTTGACTATTCGATAGAAGAAAATAAGTTAGCCTACTGTATCACGCCATAACTCTCTGGAAAAGAAAGCAGGCCAACAGCAAAGCGGTTCTTATTCATGGACGTACTTTTGGAGGCATTTTGATTGATTTTTTTCGTGTGGTCGCAAAGAAATGGTTATCCTACGCCGAATTGAGTTGTTGTTGGTGGTTGAAATAGGAAGTAGAGATTGAGAAGTAAATTTTCTTACTGTGGGTTGCCAAGATTTTGAGATCGCTAAGGATTGATGTTGACTAGCTTAATATGGACTAAGATGGATGTTGATATAATTGATGCCTTGTAAAAGAGGCATCTATCCGGAAAGACTGAAGTGGAGTGGAGAAGACCGGAGAGTGGAGAGTGGAGAGTATCTAGTAACTCGCTCGGGTTCTACGGGTTCGGCATTAATCCTTCATGGGTATCAAGCATTTATTGATCCCCCCTCATTTATAGTTATAACGCTTGGCCACCTACTCCAAGTCGGTGAGAGCAAGACAACATTAGATCCATCTTATCATGTCACCGACTAGGTAGGTATACTGAAAAATAATTGTAATAGCAATTTGAGTACACTTCACCGATCTTTCACAAGATTCAAATTTCTAGATATTTCACATTCTCAAAAATGGGTATTGTTTCTTGAATTCATTCATATTATATTATCCATCCATCCATCCATCCATCCACCCATCCCTTCATCTGTACATTTCCTCCTGAAAACCCATATTGCACCGCAAATCCGTAGACATGCTTGCAGAAGACCCAATGAAAAAAAGCCATTCCATAAAAACCCCAATTGTTTGAGATGCGCAAGAAAAGTATTATCAGAAAATCATTATCACCCCAAATGATCCATGCCCATGCATTCCCATGTCCAACTCCCAAGCCATCGTATTTTCCAGCCGAGAATTATTCTGCAGCCGATTCTTCCGATGTTAAGGGATTGATTATTCATTAATGCGTCTGAGCATGAATCGTGTGGTAACGCCTGATTTCGAGTAAAGGGTGTGTGGAAGAGGAGGTGAGATGGTTGAGGTATCGTTCGTTAGAGGCAAAAGACATTCATCGTTTTATGAGTTGTGGAGAGTCGTTATCGTGAAAAGTTTAATACTTCAGAATGATATATAAAGCGTGGATGATACCGGGGATATATCCAAGAATGGTGAGAAGGACTATGAATGGTGTTAGTATTTGATGCGTTTGCGAGAGAAGTGATGTATAGGTATTCTTACTGTTAATGAGCAAATCGGCACCGCATCCTCTCTCAAGGAATACACCAAGAGGGGGTAGAATGACGGCAAGAATGATCTTGCAGATATCGCTATTGAAAAATGTCAGTAATTGCTTCTTGTTAATGTGATTGAAGAGAGTGTCGCGGTCGATAATATCGAATTGTGAATAGGAAATTGATTCTTACCTTGCTGTGAAAGGCATGATGTTGGAATTTATTAAGATATGGGTATCAAATTTGAGAGATGAGAGATGAAAGATCAAAGTGAGTGTGAGTGTATGTGTGTGTGTATTGTTGATGGGTATCTTAAAAGTCGAAAGTTCTTTGTTTTGTTGTTGTAGAGAAGATTGGAATGTATGTTTGCAAAAGTAAACTATTGGGAAAGTGGACCTTTATGTATGAAGTAGGTATGATTAGGAACTTTTTAGGTTTTTGGTCTTGTTTTGATTAGGTATTATTATAATTCCGATTATTCCAACTACAACCTGATGAATGAATGAATAAGAATACCTAGTAGGTAATAATACCACTTGGTTTGCTTCAAGTACATGGAGTAGTACAACGTCACCATTTTAACCTATCATTTTATGATTTAACCTGCAGTAAGAAAAGAGTTGGCAGTTTGGCACTGCTGAAAATGGTTTAGATCACTTGAAATTTGATGAAGTGTAGCCCAACCAAGAAATTTCATTTGTAAAAGACCAAAGCGCCGAGCCAGTGCCAGATTTGGAATTCAACACATTACGTCATAATCATCTTCTCTTTCTCTGACTTCACTTCACTTGCTTCAGCCTTCGAATAAAATTTACCAGCCAACCCAGCCAACCAAGCCAACCCAGCCAACCAAGCCAACCCAGCCAATAATGGATATATTAATATCTGAAGCATATGTAGGAACCTACATATTATTATTAACAATTTTTGAATTAACGAATAGATTCTCTTCATCTTGTTCCATCCAGTCCAATTTGAGACGCTTATTAGACGCTTCAATAATCTTGGGTAGCATTGAGAACTTGGAAGTCACGGAGTGCCGCGTTCATCCTGACGGAGGCTGTGGCTGTGTTTTGTGGCTGAATATTTATGGCGCAGTTAATTACTGTGGCGTATCTCTCCAATGACTTCATGTGATACAAAACTCGGGATTTCATTCGTCTCTCTCTTTCTTTTATACTTTGCTAAGCCGGCTACTCGGCAGAAAGTCCCCTCTACCTAGTACTTACATGAACATTTGAAGATCTTGGCTATCGACTTCATCTTGTGATTAATGCTGTTTCCTTCGCCATTCCGATTCCCGATTTCTCCCATCACAGCCATACAAATGACGAGGTTGGGGTTTGGCTACACGAGTCAAGGTTTGTTTTACCATGTGGCTGGGGTTGAATATGAACGGGATGAGCCATAGAATCACAATAGAGGGATTTAGTTAAGAAAATAAGCTAGCTATTTTTAGGGGCCCATTATATTTATCAGCAGAACCGTACATCCTATTATCACCAAAATAGTATAATAAATTGCTAATTAGTGCTGCATTTTAATATTACGGCTAATCCCATCTTTTTCGAAGGGTAAGCAATATGGACGAATTTGAAGATATACTCTTATTAGTTATTGCTTATGTTGCTGCTTTTACTGGAGAATAATCAAACTATCAATATAAAAAACGTTTATTATATAAATATCAATGCAATGTATTCAACTTAAACTTAATAAAGCTTGGGAATGCTTCAAAACTCTTTAAATTCTAGATTCCAGAATTCCTACGATTAACATTACTCTTTCAACTATATCAAATAGAGTATAAAGAAAAAGTTAAAGCTAAACCGTCTATTGCTTTTGTAGTAGTATATGCTAAACTTGTATACTTTGGCTGGTTTTCTACTTTAGTAGATTTTTTCGGCAAAAGCCTAAGTTGGCTTTTTATAGTATTTAATGATATATGTATATTTATAGCTTTTTATTTTAAAGAGCTACTACGATGATATTTTTAACTCCGAAACTATTAACAATTTAAACACTTTTCCATTTCCATCGAATCTATTGCCTTAGGGGTTATTGGTATATATGGTTTTGTGGATGGTACATTTCGAGGGATTTGTTGTTTAGAGGAGGAGCAATATAACTAAAGAGCTATTTACTTAGGGCATAAGCATGCATATAGCCTAATATAGCAAGCAATAGTTACTCCTGACCTTTTAATTTCATCTTTATCAAAGCCATTCCCTAATAATATGAATGATTGGAGTATGTGGCAAAGGAATGGGGTTAAACGGGATATTCGTAATACTATGCTTGAGCAAAAGCTTTTATATATATATGGGGACTTTGTATATAATAATACATATAGTATATCATACCTGTTTGAAAAGAATAAGAGAGCAAGAGGTTGTTATATCATACTAGATCAAAAGAAATAGTTTAATAAATATTTTGCTTCTATATATATTACTATAGAACAGTACTTCGAAAAAGTAGAATCTTTATAGACATTTATTACTTTTTCAAAGGGTTTAATATCAGGGAATCAATCAGTAGAGGTATATTATATAGTAGCTATTTTATTAACTAATTGTTGGGTATGTTTAAAACAGAGAGGTAAAGATATTGGACGTTTTGAAGTTGAACCTCCAAAGTTGGAGAAGTATTTGGATATAGAATTATGTTAAATAAGTAGTTTATATATTATAAGAAATAAAATCTACTATTCTTTGTATTATCTTTTATTTGAATGTATCTAAATCTTTCTTTTTCAATATATCCCCTTGCATTTTATCCATCTGCATTTCTATTTTAACTTCTAAATTCTTCAATTTATTATCAAGTTGCTTTAATGATACTCCAATAGAACTACTCCCTTTCTTACTACTATTAACATTTTTTTCTTTTGCTTATTTTTTAATCAAAATTTCAATAAGTTTTTCTAAGTTTTTTGAAGTTTCAATTTACAGGTTATACTTCTTTTTGTATACAAAAGTAACCACATTTAAAGGGTTAGTTTTGATATACTTTATTTTATCACCCTCTTTTTTGTTGTTAACAAAAAGATCTTCAAATTCTATATTATATAAATATTTTTGGCTTATAGTAATACAGATATTCTATCTCCATAAAGCTATATTTTTTATTTCTTTTTCCTTTTCATTTATAATATATTTATATATATTCTAAACCTCTTTATAAATATCAACTATTTTAATTTATTCATTTAAAGTTAAATCAAAAGAGTTTTCAAAAAAGTTTTTATCCGAATTATACTTTAAAATTGCTTTTCTACAAGTATTTATCCAAAGATCTGTAAGTTTTGTTTAATTCCCTACAACAATGCCCCCAATACGTTTATTATAAAACTTATTAACTAAATTAAAAAAAACAGTTTTCATCCCTGTTTTCCACATATACTTAAACTGCAGCATAATCCGTACATATATAGTTTTGCGTTTATCATCCCAATAATTCCTTTGTATTTTAAGGGTAAAAGTATTATTAGAATTAAATGTAAATGTGAATATAAGTATAGATGCAAATGTAAATATATATGCAAATGTAAATGTATATACAAATATAGATATATATACAAATATAAATGTAGATAGAGATAATTCGAGAAAGGCTGCCAAAGTAAGGGAACAAGTAAAAGTGGTTTCGAGAATCAAGGAATACACAAAATAATATGCAGAACTAACAAACTATGATATTTTCTGAAAAAGTAACAATTAAACATCACTAAGGCCTAGTATTAAAACATAAAAGGATCTTTCAATAAAAGGTAATAACATAGGTTGTATAATTGGTTGCTCGCCCCCCAAAATATTAATTAAAGATTGTAAAGGATTCTGTAAAGCCATTTCAAATTTTTTTGATGATAAATAAAGTAGAAATTGAGGGTTTTAATTTGGTATATTTTTTATAAAAATGTATTAAGGTTTAGTAATGTTATACAAAATAGTAAAGAAGTAATGCGAAAAGATTTTTTCATAATTGAGGTTTACAATATCCACAAAAAAGCTTCAACTATACCCTTTTAAAAATATCAATATGCTAGCTAATGTAGCAAAGTATTTGCTTTGTTATTAAATCCATTTCTTACATCCACTTTATTGCTAACTCAACTATTAAAAAAAGTTTAGCTTCTCTTTTGAAACCCACCCCTATTTATTTATATTAAAGAAGATTAGCAAAGATAGCTAGTTTATTTTCTTAACTAAATCCCTCTAATACGTTTATGAGATGCACAGGATGAATTGGAAGAACGGGATGAGCCAAAGAATCACAATGCGTTTATGTGATGCACAGGATGAACGAGAAACACGATTGCGTTATTATGTCTTCAGGAGGACCACGATGGGCGCGAGTGCGTAGTGACATTTCAGAGTCCAGAGACAAGTAGTCCTTACGGTTAACCAGGTTTGCACGGATCTGGGCTTTAATCTGTTGGTTCTTGATCATTGGAATGGAGACGCGACCTTTGGTTTGCTTCCAAATTGGAAGGGGTAGAGAATTTCCTAGGTCAGTATTGATATCGGAGCGAGTTGCAAAAAGGTGTACGATAAAGCATGAAACTGCGCGTCTAAAAGAAGAATGGATAATATCTCATGATTCGAGCAGGGCTTCAGTACGAGCGGATTATTGTGTATTGAGTACCGGTATCAAAGATGGATCTGGCCATGTATAATCACACATCAAGCTTGGTCCCGGTGATCATGGAACTTTTAATGTACAAGATTAGCAAAGGAAGATAGACAAGGAGTCTTTTATATTCATCAAACTCCCCTTTTTGGCGACTTGTAACCTACGGGCAGTATAGTTTCGTTGCATTTCAAGATTCAAATTCTCCAGATTTCATTGGGACATCTAACATGATATTATCGTCTAATAAACTTCATCCAAGTTCACTCTCAAAAGTCCAATCTTCAAGGTGAACCAAGAGATATGACAAGAATGACCGTTTGAGCTTTGAGCGTATACAATTCCATAGGGGATAGTCCCACGATGATAAATAATTTATATTAACGTCATACATACAAAAGCTACAGGTAGGGTGGATAATCCCGAGGGGGTAAATCCTCTATGCCTCAGGCATAACATCACAGAATCATCCCCAACCCCACCACTCTCGGCGCATACACAAATTTTAGTTTATGCAAGAGCACTCCCCTTCAAACATCTCATAACCACCACACGATGCCACGAGATCCTCTAATTGGCCTCGTAGGCAAACCCTCTTCAGGGAAAAGTACAACTCTTAACAGTCTTACAGATGCTTCATCAAAAGTTGGTATGTAAATATATCGTTTCGTGCCATCCCATCCCGACCTCAAGTTACCCCTCCAGACCTCAAATTACCCCTCCATTTACTTACATCCATTCTCTCACACAGGCAATTTCCCGTAAGCGCTCATCCAATCGCTCACATGCGCATATCCTCAAAGCTACGAACAAAAAGCTGGGAAAATCCCACAAAGGCAGATTAAAAAAGATAAAATACTGAGCCATTCCCAGATTCACAACCATCGACCCACAACGTGCAATTGGGTACCTACAAATCGACTGCGCATGCGCCCGCTATAATCTCCAATCGCGCTGCAAACCCAACTATGGTTCGTGTATAGACGGCCGTCGCTCCGTTCCCATTGAACTCCTCGACGTGGCCGGTCTCGTTCCTGGCGCCCATGAAGGAAAAGGTCTCGGAAATAAATTTCTCGATGATTTACGTCATGCAGATGCCCTTATTCACGTCGTAGACGTAAGTGGTACAACTGATGCAGAGGGTAAAGCAACAAGAGGCTACGATCCTAGTTATGATATCGTGTGGTTACGTTCGGAGATTGTCGCATGGATTCGAGGGAACTTGATGCAAAAATGGGGATCGATAAAACGGAGACATGTAGCTGTGAAAGCTACGGCTGTTGAGACCTTACAGGGGCAATTTTCTGGTTATGGAAGTACGAGTGTGGTGGTTGCGCGGACGCTGGATAAATTGGGGTTGAAGGAACCATTAGAACATTGGTCTGATGAAACGATTGATTTGGTTGTTAATGCTTTCACGGACGAGAAATTTCCAACGGTTATTGCGCTGAATAAAATTGATCATGCGGATGCGGATAAGAACATTAGCAAGATTGCGAAGATGCAGGATCCGAAGAGTATTGTGCTGTGTAGTGCTGTTTCGGAGGTTTTTCTGAGGAGGTTGGCTAAACAGGGCTTTGTGAAGTATACGGAGGGAAGTGAGTTTGTGGATACGAGGGAGGATTTAATTGCAGATGGTGATGAGACTGGTGGCGGTCTGAAGGAATTGGACGAGAAGCTCAAAACGAGGATTGAGAATCTAAAAGATATGGTTCTTTACAGATTTGGGAGTACGGGAGTAGTACAAGTACTTTCTCGGGCGGCAGAATTACTAGGTTTAGTACCAGTATTTCCTGTAAGGAACGTAGGAAGTTTAATAGCAGGAAGTGGTGGGTCGGGAAGCGAAAAGGTGTTTAGGGATTGTGTGTTGGTTAAGAAGAATACTACAGTCGCGGAATGTGCAAGGAAAGTTATGGGAGATGCACCTTTGGCTTATGTCGAAGGGGCTGGTGGTGTGAGGGTTTCGGAAGATGCTATTGTTTCTGTTGGTCATAATGATGTGCGTATATTTTCTCCTATCTTTCGCTCATTGAAGAACCGCTACTAACAATCATCAGATCCTCTCCTTCAGAGTCGGCAGAGCATAAAAAGCACACCGTCGCATTCATCTAAAATCACATGTACGGTATCGTGTGTTTGGCGTTCTAGGAGGAAGGAACTAAGCATGGCAATGGCGTTTATTAGGTCTCATCAAAACTTTCAATATATTGAGAATTTACACCGGTATTTTGTTGTAGACATACCCCTCCTTATATACCCTTTTCTCTCATGGATATATCCAGAATTATCACGGTCAAACTGCACACCCCTTATTTAATATCCGTGGTAGTAGATTTTCACAGGCTCACAGCTCAACATTAAGCGAATGCTTTTCGAGTAGCAACATTCCTGAATTCCCCAATCAGCCACACTCGCCACGGAGTGTCGCTAAAAGGAGAACTAGTAATGTTACCCCGCATTCCAGATCTTGGTCCACAAGCTTGTGACGACATCGAGATAAGTTGACAGTAGTTTGGCCACTAATGCAGGACCGGGATCGGAGAGTGGATGGATGAACGTTGACCTAAGCTCATGAACTATTACATATCTCTTTCTCGCTAGGCTTTTCTCGCACATTTGCTTTCTTGAATCCCTTTTCCTGTCATTTCTTTTCTTCTTCTCTACAAACTTCAATTCACACACACACACACACACACACACGCATACACACAAATAACTTGGTACACCCATCACCAAACAATAATCCTAATCTCTATCTCATCACCTCAAAACATCTCATCATCTCCAAACTCACCCCCTCACCCCAAAAACACCATGTCCAAACCAACCATATCCAGCACCTCCCACTACGCCCGCGTCCGCCATCTAACCCCCAACCCGCGCCTACACCTCCAATTCAGCATGCGCCCCCCCTCCCCACAACCACCGCTCCCCCCGGGACCACCCCAACGCCGGCGCTCCTATTCCGCCGGTCTGCACATGCGCTTTAGCACACCCTACACGACCAGCTCCAGTGACGACAGCTGGACAGGACGTCCGGCGTCGGAAAACGCAAGCACGGATGTCGCGAGCGAGAAACACAATGTGCAACATGATGCGGCGCAGAAGGGGAAGGAGGAGAAGGCGAAGGGGACGAGTGGGAGCGCGGGCTTGGATGGGGAGGCGAGTGCGGAGGGGAAGAAGGGGAGGGAGAGGGTGGGGGAGGAGTTTCCGGCGGCGAGGAAGGTGGGGCCGGTTATTGGGATGGAGGATGAGAGGGGTGGGGTGAGTGGTTTTTCGTCTTTTTCGTTCTTTTGTTTTTATTTTTTCGGTTTTTTTGTGAGGTTGGGAGTGGGGGAAGTGGGAGTGGGAATGAGGATGCAGATGTGAATGTGAATATTGGCTAATCTGAATATGTGACAGAAAGGAGCTTAAGCTTAATCTTCATCTTAAGCTTGAGGCGTGCCGGAGTGCTGAAGTGCCTCGCGGAACACAGCCCACAGCACCACCATTTCCACCTGCAACAGCCATGCGTACCTAACAGCATCACCATCCATCTATCCTCTTAAAATCTTGCTTGGGCCCATGAGGGGGTTTGGCTTACCTTTCTTCACCTCCTATGTACTCAAACGCTTGAAAGTTAGAATACACATACTAGCGCACTCTTTATACTTAAATAAATCATATCATCATGTTTCATTTGTTTCATTTGTTTCATATGTTTCATCAGTACTCTGTACGTCTATCGGGTGATGTTGTGGGTAATAATAATCTTATATACGTGAGTGAGTGAGACAACGTAGATTTGACGAGTACTATATTTAGTTTGGATTAGCAGATCTGACTGCAGTAGATCCAAATCTGCAATATTCGATATATATCTTTTAAAATATTTAAAAGGGATGTGAATTTTTATCGATACTGATACTGATACTAATATCCATGCAGCCATAAAGTAATAAAGTATGCCACTCCAGCGTAATATACAAGATCTAAATTTCAACCTTCGTATACCTATAAAGGTAATCCATTGAACTACTGTATCAATTCCTCTAAAATCCCATCATCCACTCGGTTTGTCTTTAAGAATTAAAATCCACAGCATTCATTCATTGCAATTTGTATATATACTTTCTCGCTGTACGAATACTGTATCTGAATTGTTCAAATAAATTCTATTTGTAACTAATTGAAATCTTTGATATACAAAGACAATTAAGAATTCGAAACGCTTCCATGGTGGATTGAAATACGGACCATTGAATGCCCCTCCTACCCCTCTCCCAAAAAATACAGGATCTTCAGGCGATGGTAAGAGCGAAGAACTTAAACCGCATCTAAAACCCCC
>NGKG01000004.1:278430-291930 GCA_002162505.1 Myriosclerotinia scirpicola
CCCCTCTCCATCTCGAACCTCGCATCATCATCACACCCCCCTTACTCTCCCGGCATGCCCGCGCGCAAGTTATCATACGGACTAGCAGGATAGACCAACATATTCTGACTACACTCCAACTTGCCAAAGACCTTCTTGGTCGTCGAGATCAAACTCTCATCGCCGCTCTTATCCGCGCTCGTCTCCCAGAACATGGAGCCCGCCAACCCGCTCTTCTTGACATACTTGGCCTTGGCCTTGACCGAGCGGGGATCGTCGAAGCTGATGAGCTCCTTGGTCGTGGCATCGTAGCTGTACGTCGCCACCAGCTTCTCGTCAAACGTGACCTTGGCGTTGGCGCTGCGCGGCAGGACCTTGTAGTCCCAGACGCCCGCCTCCCAGGAGCCCACGCCGACGCCCGAGTAGGGCGCGCCCATGCCCGTCGTGTTTTCAAACGAGCGCCCGTAGATGGGGATGCCCATGACGATTTTGCTGGCTGGGACGCCGGCGGCTTGGTAATCCGTGAGCGCTTTGATGGTGCTGTACGGGGTGCTGCTTCCGTTGTTTGTGGGGAACAAGTTCGAGTTGTGTCCGGTGTGGTTATCCCATGAGCCAGAGTAATCGTAAGCCATCAGGTTGAAGACGTCGAGGTATCTGTTCATGTCGGCGAGATGCATGATGTCGTAATGGGCGGGACCGGCGGGGGTGGCGGCGGTGAGGAGGAAATGGTAGCCGGGAGCGGAGACGGCGGCGTAGGCATCGAGGGCCATTCGCACGGCTTGGAGAAGGAGAACGAAGTTGGTGGCTTCGGTGTCGTTGGCGGGGTATTCCCAATCGATGTCGAGACCGTCGAATCCGAGTTCCGCTAGGAGTTTAACGGAGGAGGCGGCGAATTCGGCACGGGTGGCGGCGGTGCTGCTTGCCGCTGCAAAGTTGGAGGAGTAGGTCCATCCACCGATAGAGAGGAGGGTTTTCAGTCCTCGGTTGGCCTTCTTCTTAAGGTAGAGTTGCTTGAGACATCCGTAGAGATTGTTACCGGTGGCATTGGTAGAATCTGTGGACCACTTGTATTGCAGATCGGACCAGGTGTCAGAGAGATACCTAAAAGAGATTAGTTGATTGTCTCTTCCCATCAATCCTCGCTTGGAAACTCACACTGTACCGTTTGGTTGGATGTTGGCAAAGGCATAGAAAACATGGCTCAGCTCCGAGGCCGGAAGTTGTTGAGGCGAGTAGTTACGTGCATAGATTGCCCTACAATATGATATTTAGTAAATTTTCCAACTAGCAACATGTGGATCTTCCTATATTACTTACCAATTGACAAAGTAGGCACCATTGTTATAACCTTCCGCACGTGAAGTTGCACGGAGTTCATTTGCAGTGGGTGCAGAGAGCGTGGTTGAGCACAACAAAGAGAGTGTAAAAAGCAAATATTTAATGAAAGTCGGCATGTTTCCAAACATGATGAAAGAGATCGCTGTTGCGTATGTAAGAAAGAAAAACGAGTGACTGTGATCCCTCCCAAAATTACTGGGGATTCTCTGTTTTAAATATGATTATCAGGTCCGGGATCCAACTTCATGCTGGCTTCAAACACTCGCAGCTCTCATCAATCTTACTTTTGAAGCGATCAAGTGATCCTCGTAAAAGAAAAACTTAAATATATTACAGATGAGACTAGGATCATTCATTTTTATCTTCTAAGTTCTGGCTCCTTGGCCTTCAGACTTCAGTTGATGATTAGATTGAACGATGGTTCAATTAGAGTTTCCATGTGGATAACATGGGCTTCCAAGTCCCAAAAGTCCGATATCGTCTAAAATCACTCGATTAAAGTACTAGGTACGCCAACACAGATTCAAAGTGATAGCGGGGGAGGAAAATAAAGTATACTCGTACTTCGTACGAAGGTAGCGGTCATTATGGTCGAGATTATAGGCCTCTTTTAGGGTTATACGCTGAAAGGTCTTATAAACGGTGCGATTTTCAACAACCCTGTAGATTAATTCTAATTAGGTATAAGCTTTAGGCTTTGATAGCTTATTTAAGTATTATCTATAGGGTATTATTGGTTTACAAGGTATATATATATGCTGAGTTAAGTTTTATAGGGCTTGTGCAAGGATCTATATAAGCTTAATAAGTCTACTATCTTTCCCCCTAAGCAAAGGTTAAATTTTTAGGTGTATTGCAAGTTAAAAATTTAATTTTTGCTTAGGGGTAGGGAGAGTATAGGTTTTTATATAGACTTAACGATCCTAATTCTAACTTTAATTAGGTATAAGCTTTAGGCTTTGATAGCTATTTAAACATTAATCTATAGGATTATTGAAAACCATACTATTTATAAGGCCTTTTAGCGTATACCCCTAAAAGAGGCCTATAATCTCGACCATAATGACCGCTACCTTCGTATAATGAAAAGAATTAAAAACATAAATAGCTACACTTCAAAAGCTTATTAAAGATTATACTTTATTTAGTACAGCCAGCTTAGTAACCCACAATATATTATTTCGAATTCATGCTAATGTACTCTAATTGAGTGATTTTGAACCATAGTGCAAACTATGATGTTGAAGTCAGTACAATGATATAAAATAGGGGCTACATATAACATTCTTGAAATCGATCAGAAATGTATTATTTGCAAATACAAGTATGCATAATGAATGCCCAAGTAGCCCCATCAAAGCTGCTGCATACAAAGCTGTGAAGGTATAAGATAAAATGCTTCCTAAACATTTGATTGTAGAGCTACAAATCGGTGTACGAACTCATGGGGCGATGGGGAAATTGAACACCACAAAGCCTTTAAAACTTTATTCTTCATTTCGAAGCTTGGTAGAATAATCTATTATACATTTTCGAAAAGAATGAGTCCAGATTGGGATTAATCATGATATCTAAGAAGTTACTAAGGTTTCATGAATCCGTACAGCCACTAGCGTACGGTACGTACCGAATAGGGGGTAACATCATTAAAATTAATAATGCGGGAGAAAGAACTTCGAAGCTTGCGTATATACTTAGTCATAAGCTTGAATGGATATTGAAAAGACAAGACGAAATAGAGTATCTAATTTCACGTCAAACCATGTTGTTTGTTTAAACTTTAAACTTTAAGTGTGTACCTACTCTCCCCTCCCCTAAGCAAATGTTAAATATTGGGTCTGCTCCATTAGTATTGCAACGGTATCTGAACCAACAGAATCTACTAGAATACACAGATACAGCATATATCACTATAGTGGATACGATCCACCATTTAACATTTGCTTAGGGGGGGGGAGAGTACAGTAGTATACCTTCATCGTCTTAAATTGCATGGAACAGTAGCTTATGATTCTATTCTTAAACCGTAGGAAAGAAGCGAAGCGAAACGTCCGAATGTTATAACCCTGGCTGGTAAATAATTAAGCATGATTTGATTAAGTTTATATCAATCTTACTCTTTATATTGAAAACCTTGATTAAGGTTTGCGCGAATGAATAATTGCATGATTTGGTAATCTTAAGGTTACCAAGCCCTTGTAACCATCATTTGTTCAATTGGTATTCGCAAACCACTCTCTGTCTTTCAACTCAACAATCAATATAGGATGACCCTAATAAGAGTTATATAATCTGAATCGCCTCAATTGAGGTTCTGGATCAAAGCATAGACGCGCTTTCGTCCACATTGATCTTATCAGACAAATCAGGCGCATGAAACCCAACCAACCATAGCTATGCTGCCATAATGCTGGGGAGTAAAAGCCAAAATAATAGGAGAGAAACAAGCACTTGAAAACCCCGGAGCGGATACTTGCATATACCGACTGCATTTAAACATAAACGGAGAGTACCTGTCATAATATCATCCCAGCGTGATAACGGCGAATCGAGAAAGCTCCGAGACCACTAACATATCCATTAACCGACGCAACCTGCCGTACCACTACCCAAGATTACACTAGGTACAGTGAAATACTCACATAGAAGTAGATCTCTACAACTATGTTGGCTTGTAAGCTGTAGAGATAGTTTTGGCTTTGTATGCTTTTGCAAAAGGGGGAAATCCAGCCGCTACCAAAGCGGTTATCCAGGCCACTATGAATTAATCATTATCGTATCTTTGATCGGGGTTGAGAGAGAGGTCTGAAGGTGCAGAGGACATTGTAGAATCCACAAGAGAATATCGCTATCCAACATGTATAAGAATGATGAGAAACGCCTAATCGGTGATATGATATAACCACCTCGAAGGCTCGAACAACAAAAATCCACGATCGTCGTAAAAAGAAACGACTAATATCGATACAAACCAATAACCTTAAAACTCTCTTCGCCGATCAATCCCATACTACTTCGTATACTCCAGCAGATCCACCGTCTTATACTTACAAGAAGAAGTTTGTCCATTACCACAGAACACATGCACATCATGCGGGATATATACCGCGAGAAATTCTCACCCATTTCGCGACGACGACACCCGACATCCAAGTGGCCACATACCCAAGCCACCGTATAACAGCGACCAAGCATCTAATAGCCAACAACAACAGCAACAACAACAACACGCAACCGACACTACCTACTGGGGAAGATCGGCCGGATGTGCGATGGGGACTCGGGACTCGGGAGGGAGGACTGTGATGAGTCTGTTCCACTGCACGTGCTCAGCCCCCACTTGAGAACATACCTACCGTATACTTTTGGAAAATTGACTCTTGGCTCGCAAGGATTATTTATTTAAGGTTATTTTAGTACACATTTTTATGAGGCTCAATTCGTCAAAAGTGGAAATTCTTACTAAAATTTAAGGCATCAATTTGGATTTCGTTTAACAAGCAAATCAATTATATTTGATTATTGCTAAAACCCTAACCCATATGAACTTAAAATCATCAATCCCTGCGAGCCAAGAGTCAATTTTCCAAAAGTATACGGTAGTATCGATATACTTCGTAATATCGTATTATTCTAGACCTAGTCTGGGGAATGTCTTGCGCTTTCTGCGGGGCTCTTATTATTGGGCTTAGCAACGCTGTGTATATTTTACCAAGCGCGTAGCTGCTGTCAACGAAATGAAGGACGGGAGGAAGATACCTCGGAACAGATTCAAGTGAATAAGTAATATGATGATCTCATGTGAAGTGGGGAACACCCAGAATGATTCGCCTTTCAAGGAGGAAAGAGAGAACAAGTTGTTAAAGAAAAGGGGAAATAAATCCCTCAGTTGCTCAAAGCTTCATTCCTCATCTCATACTCTGCAGTGGTCAAAACATATCATTTGTTGGCATTCTCTTTATTCAACATAAGAAGCTCCAGAGGTGATATCTTAACAAGGAGAAGCTCACCAAAGGAAGGGGCCACACACCTATGGACTCACCCCAATAACAAATTACAATCACATTATCATCAAGAAAACTTTGTTGCAACAAAAAAGCAGTTCTAACGCTTGAAATTATGTACTCATACCAATGGACTAAATTATTGACCCTATACTATGTACAATGCCTTCCTACCAAATTCCAGTTCCCAAACCACAAATTCATCAATATCAAGGTTCTATATGCCCCATAAGTTTTGGAAAAGAGAAGGGGTCACAGCCCAATAAACAACTCTGATACAAAACTTACAGTCGTAGTTCCCCACCCACAAAGTGATGTTATCAACGGATGAAATGCGCAAAGCAACTCGAATAGGCCGGGGCAATTGAAAGATATGCCGATAAATACTCCATCCTTCCATGTCCATCAACGTAGAGAAAGGAAAAGCATCAAAATCAAAAGCAAAATCGCAATACAAAAACAATCGTAAACTTATATTTTCCCAGTCCACGCTATGCAATACAAACGCCCAAGGTATTTCCACAAACATGCTATCATTTCATGCTGAAAAAAGTATGATATAGGGTGAAATGAGGTGACCTCGGAACCCTCAGTTATTGTTGGCCTTATTCTCTTCCAAGCATTTGGCCAAATCTTCCGCCAAGTCGGTTCCCTTGAGTTGAAGAAGCCAGGTCTGCAAGCCCTTTCCATCATCACCAACCGTCATAAGCTTGATAGTCTTACCGTTGGCCTCATATTTGACTTGCGAAAGAAGTGATTTGTTGAGAATAATAGATCCGGAAGGATCACTTCGTAAAACAATTCGAGTAGCCTTCGTCTCTTTGTGACGAAGAACTTTCAATGGACCAACGCCTTTGGTGTCCCATGGACTAGATTTTTCGTCGCCTTCTTCTTTTGGACAGAACTTCAAGGCTCTAGCTCGAATAGAGTGAATGACGTCTTCGTTCTCCTCACCTGGATTAGAGTCCAAAAGGTTCACTTGGGCATGAACCTTCTCCGGGTCATTATCATCGGCATCAGTAGCACCATCGGTGGTCGCACCTGGTGAGGTAGTTCGAGATGTATCTGCGGAAGCTGCTACAGATGGGAATAGAGAGGATGTAGCAGATGCCGGACCACCAAACTGGAATCCTGTAGTAGTGGTAGGTCCACTAGAAAGAGCAGGAGTTGAAGTACCAGAATTTCCAAACAATCCACCAAAAATGTTAGCTCCTGGCTTTGTTGGGGTTGAACCGGTGATATTGAATGTTGGAGCAGAAGGTGCAGCACTACCGAATTTGATTGGTGTATCTGGCTTCCAAGTTTTATCTGCTGGAGTACCAGAAGCGGCGCTGAAAGAGCTACCGAACATATTTGTAGTTGATTTAGGTGTCGAGTTCTCTTTCTCTTTCTCTTCAGGAACGGGATCTCTAGTCATACGGCTGAGAAGACTTCCACCGGTACCAGGAGTGGATGTAGTGGTGCCAGAGCTAGCAGTGGAACCAAACAAGTTGAGTTTTGCTGGCTCTGTGACTGATTTTTTCACGGAGGCAATGCCAGAACCGGTCTCGTCGATGGGAGTACTAGGTGTGCTTGTACCATTGCTTGTGTTTGGTTTATAGCTTGGATCCTTTCTTTCACCCTCATCGTCGGAGCCGTTATCGGAACTTTCATCATCCCCATCATTTTGATTGTTTGAGTCCGCATCGGAAAGGTGTGCAAATGGATTACCAGCAAATGAAGGTGTCTTTCCAGAAGCACTTGCAGCACTACCGAGGATGGATCCAGTGCCAGAGAATATGTTAGGAGTGGATGTTCTCGAAGCGTTTGCTGAACTTAGAACACTCTCAGTAGATCCAGCAACAGGTTTAGATTGTCCAAATAATGGCGTAGAAGTAGTAGTGGCTACTGGTGCAAAGATGTTTGTAGCTGCTGGCTTTGAAGTTTCTTTTGATTCAGTGGACTTTGCAGATTCAGTGGGTTTGACGAGGAAGGAAGGAGCCTTGCCCTTTGCAAGCTCAGCTAACTTTTTGAGCTCCGCAGCTCTCTTCTTTTTGTAATTAGCTTCCCACTCAGCTTCATCATCGTCCTCAGAGTCGAAATCCTCATCCTTGGCCTTCTGCATCAACTTCTTCTCATTTTCTTCTGCACTTTCGGCGGCCTGTTTTCCAAATTGGGCCATGAAATTGGCAGGTCCGCTTCCAAAAGTTGGTGGCTTAATACCGCCGGTAGGGGCACTAGCGAAGGTAGGTGGTTTGATGCCACCAGTAGGAGCACCAGCAAAGGTAGGTGGTTTGATACCGCCAGTAGAAGCACCAATAAAGGTAGGTGGTTTAGTTGGAGAAGTGGTTGGTGTGGTAGAGGTAGGTGTAAATTTAAAGACGGGAGGCTTGCTTGGCGTGGTAGAGGTCGTGGCGGTGTCAGACTTGATAGGAGAAGCACCTGGCAATGTTCCAAATGGATTGGCGAGGGGTGCCTTTACTGGAACCGATACAGCCTCCTTGACAGCTCCAGGCAATGGTCGGGTCTTTCTCTCAGGACTGACCGATCTTAATGATTTATCTTGGCTGTCCAAAATATTCGCGAACATGGTAGAAGTGCTTGAACTCGAACCATTGCTTATTTTCTTGTTGCTGTTCTTGCCATCTTCAATCCCTTCAGGATCATTTTGGGTCAAATAAAGCTCAGGCTTCCTTTTCTTACTGCCACCACTTTCAGCTCCTTCATTGTGACTTGACTGCTCGGGCTTTCTCTTTTTGTTTGCGCCACTGTCTCCATCACCCGATTCCATTTGAGTCTCACTCCTTCTTTTCTTGCTTGAAGTTGGTTCAAGAGCTGCGCTTCTAGAAGATGATTTACTTGGACTGGATGAACGATCATACTGAAGTTTCGGTGCCTTTAGTATCGAGTTTCCATTGAGCTGAGGCTCAAACTCATTAGTCGCACGTGGGCGTTTTTCTGGGCTCTGGGTATTTCGCGATCGCTTCTCCGGGCTAGGAACACGTTGCGAGCGTTCTCTATCAGGTCTGAATCGCTTCGAAGGACTCATGTTTTCTTGGTTCTCATCATTCTCAATTTCAGACTCTGTCCTGCCTCGTTTGCTTGAAATATAATCAATCTTGTGCTCTGCGAGAATCGACATCTTTTTGGCTTCGAACCATGCCAATCCTTTGGCTGCATCTGCGCCAGGTGGGAGATGCTGGAAGTAAGCCGCCATGGATTTATTCAAAGATGTGATGCGCCAAAGTGCCTGAAATTGATTTTTTTTGTCTGCATCGATGTTGCGAGGGAAATTTTCTTCCATCTCAAGCTTTGTAGGCTCAGATAGTTGGAACTCAAAATCGGAAATTTTACCAAGAGCAAGTGAGTTATTGACAAGTGCTGAGGATTTGGCGAATGAATTTGCAGGAGCACTGAGAGCCAGCGAGCCGGAGCCAGAACTGTTGTTTGGTGATCCGTTAAAGGTTTGGGTGGGTTGAGAAGAAAATACACCAAGCGTGTTGCTTGAAGAAGATTGTGCTGCGTCTGCAGGAGTATTGGTTGGTTTGAAAGGAGAACTCTTATTAAAACCGGACGCCTCAGCATTGCCACGAATCTTGAACGAAGATCCAGCTTGGCTGTTAGATGAAGTAGCGAACTTTGAAAAGTTAGCATTGGTAGTTCCATTAATTAGGGAATTAAAAAAATGACTCACAGATGGCTCTTTGGCTGCACCACCAAGCTGATGCTGTCCCGGAGGGGTTGCTTTCCCAAAACCATCGAAAAGAGCGTTTGGAGTCTTGGCTGGAGTCTTTTCTGCCGTACTCTCAATCGCATTTGGCTCGGAGGCCTGTTGACCGATGGGTCTGTTCAGATTGTTGAACAGATCAGGAGTTTGCTTATCCTTTGACTCTTCCGTAGGTTTTGATCCAAATAAGTTATTGCTTTGACCGTTGTTCTGATTACTGGGCTTGAAGATATTTGGTGTTGATTCTGCTGATTTGCCGAAGCCGGTAAAAGATGTTGCAGGTGTTGCCGAGGGTTTGGCGAACATGTTTGAAGTGCTTGAAGAAGATGGAGCTGAGTCAGCAAGCTTAGAACCACCAAAAAGAGAATTGCCTGAAGCAGATGGAGTCGAATCGACAGGCTTAATCCCACCAAAGAGTGAAGTACTAGAAGTAGATGTGGTTGATTCTGCCGGCTTAACGCCACCAAAGAGTGGAGTACTAGAAGCAGGTGTAGTCGAGTCGGTAGGCTTAGCAGCACCAAAGAGTGGAGTGCTTGAAGCAGTCGCAGGAGGGAACGAGGAATTAACATTTCCGAAAAAACTCGTAGTGCTTGGTGCAGCTGCAGTAGGGAATGAAGAAGCAGGGTTGCCAAACAAATTCGAGGTGCTTGAAGCAGAGGTTGTTGTGGGGAAGGATGGGGGGAAAGCACTTGAGGAAGGTGGGGCAGATGTAGCTGCAGTGGTGTTGCCGAACATACTCTGAGAGTTTGTAGGTGCAATATTGGTAGAATTGAGACCAGTAAAGCTCGTGTTGGCTTGGTTTCCAAAGGAGCCACCAAAGGAGCCACCAAAAGAGTTATTCTGCGCACCAAAAGAATTGTTGGTATTGCTTTGTCCGAATGAGCTGCTGGTGTTGTTCTGTCCGAACGATGTACTCGAAGTTTCCTGTATATGTGAAGAACAGTTAGCATTGACAGCTTCCATAGATGGATTGTAGCTAAATATGGAACCAGTTATTGGAGATGGAAAAGATCCATGGTATCTCATGTCGTTAAATCCAAGATGTCCCATTGGGTATTGAATTTGAGATGTCCGTACTGGCGCTTGCGCAGCTGGGTATTCAACTTTATGTTGTCCAGACATCGTTTCGGTATCTTCGTTTGGATAAAAGAGGTGTTCATAGGAGGGCTGTTCATAGGAGGACTGTTGATCCGGTATGGCATTGTCGAATTGATCGGTAGAGAACGGTTGATCCAGCATAGCATCGTCATGTTGACCAGTAGAGAGATGTTGATCCAAGTTTGAATTGCCGAATTGATTAGTAGCAAAAGCTGTTTGAGAAGAGACATTGGAGTTAACAACAGAAGAAGGGTCGAAACTAAAATTACTTGCTTTTTGACTTTCAAGGGTGAGGGAATTTTGCGCTTGTGAAGATGTATCTGCCCCAAAATTCAATGGTTTTTCTGCCTGTCCAGAGTTTGCTCCGCCAAAGCTGAAAACTGGTGTACTATTGTTCATTGGAGCTTGTGAAGAGGAACCGAAAGCGAATGTAGGATTACTATTGCTGTTCGTCGCTTGCGATGTGGGTGTAAAGTTGAAGCCGCCGACATTAGAGTTTGCTGTCTGATTCTGCGACATCGACGATCCAAATGATAGTCCAACTCCATTCGACTGCGTCGCGTTTGCTGCACCGAACAGATTTTGTGGTTGTGTATTATTGGAGGAGCCGAAAGCATTCGATGGCTGGTTATGATGGTATGGAGAATGAGCAGCAAACAAAGCTTCCTCGTCCTCACCAGCTGCTCTGAACCCCTTCTCGCGTCTCTTCGCCTCTTCGCCTGTCGTATCTGCACGAGGGTCTTCGTTGGCGGAAGCGGCTGACTGTGCGAATGGATTGGGTATTGAGCCACCAAATGAAGCATTGAAGCCTGATGCTCCCACCGGCGTTGAAAAGTCGAATGAACCAGAGGCAGATATACTTCCACCAAACAGACCACCACCTCCACCTCCAGCAGCAGGAGGAGGATTATTATTCGGGTTATTATTTTGCACGGGCGCGAAGCCACCTTTTTGGTTGGTTAATCTTCCTTTAGGTTTTGCTTTGATACTCCGCGCTGCCAGCTGAGCGGCATTTGCTCTGCTCGGAGTATCCATCGTGATTGTTGGACTGGTATTTTGGAGTGACGCGGTGTGGAAGTTGACAGGACGGAGGATCAATAATTATCGCGTCCTCTCGGATGGAGTCGATAATTCTTGCTCGCTAGGAAAACAAAGAGTTATGGAAAGAATGGGCACAATAATGTGTAAAATCGAAATGAGGAAGTCGATATCAAAATGGGTATTTAAAGACGTCGCATGCGAAATGTATCGAGTCAACTGCAAAGACTTGAAATAATTTGTCTAAGCTTCTGACATAACTCAAATGTGGTATTGAGAACGAGTCGGGGTATGATCGCGTTGTTGTTGTTGTTGTAATAATCGAGGTGTCTTATCGATGGAATGGGAATGGGAAGAGAAGAGAAGAGACTCGAGATGTAAAGAATTGAATTGGAGTCAACAGAGTAAATAAATTTAGTGAAGTCAGTACGGCGCGACAATTAAGGTTAGTGGCCGCGCGAGAATTTTTGTAGATCCTGAGGCATCAACAATTATCTGCTAAAGTTTATTATGTCATCAACATTCAATATCATCTTCTAATAAATTGAATAAAAATTCAATCACAAATTAAAAAATCAAAAAATCAAATACACATTAGAGACTTTAGATTTTTATTTGATTGGAAATTTCAAACATGTATATTTCAGATAATAGTTGAAGGGAAGAATTGGACTTTACAAAGGAGTATAATGGTTAAGTTCCACCTTAATATTTCTCCTTCCAAAGATGCTACCTAGGTAGTAACCACAACACAACAATACGCTTCAAAATTGATCCCAATAGATTAGAAATGGTTTACTCAATCAGCCGTAGGTAATAGTATAAGTCTACTGATATGACATTTCATACACATAGGCCGTATCAAGCTTTCCCTCTCAAGGTTATCATCAAGTTCCATTCATACCTAGGTAACCATTCATACATAAGATAACTTCAAAGTCAGGACGGACTCATTCACATCTCTCAGTCGAGCAAGCTCATGACTGCAGGATCCGTACACAGTCTATAACATACACAGCAGTACAGTAGCTCCAACACAATTCACTCATTCACATAAAGTACTTCCTACATCCATTAGGTATCAAGCACCACCGATTCCGCCACATAAATTCCATCATACTGAAGCCCGCTCACTTATTCTACTCATCACATTCACTGTTTTCCAGTGGTATTCATGGAAGTATCTGGAAACCCGACTTGGCCCTTTACATGAAGAAGTGTATCCATGGATGTAGAAACTTATCTAGATTTCCATTCTCCAAAGGGAGGTGCATATATCAAGCACGAAATGAGATGGGTGGCTGAATGCCAAGGCCAATTTTTCTCAATGTCTCGTCAGTGTTCGATATTTGAAATCCGCTGTATGAAATGCTATTATAATGAGAATGGATCCACGTCGACATCTCAATTTTGGATTAACCTACTAACTTGAAGGCCTCGCCGGGAATTTTGCAATCCTAGGATCGGTGGAAGCTCTGATCGGAGCTGATAGCATGTTTGAAATTCGCATGGAATCTCCAGTTGCCCACCGTCTTCAGTACTCGTTCTCAAATTATTCAACATGTCAAATGATTCTCTACCATCTTGAGGCCTTTCATCTTTTCTTTTGATCTCAAACTACGCTGGAAGTGTTCTTTTCGATGCATTTGGGATATTTCGAATTATGTAAAGGAGAAAGGAGAGGGTCCTACTCCCCGACTTCTGGTTCGCACGATAAGTGTGGCCTTTGTAGCCATTCAACTTGTATTCCCCCAGCTCTGCATTATAACAACGACCAGGTAGTAAGGAACAAGTATCAAATACACCTCCCCACCCGAATACGTACCATATACCTATGATCGATATTCGTTGGGCTGTGAATGATCAAAATGGAGACCTCAGCCCCACGTTCTTTCTCGTTACATTCACCAAGAGTGATATTCATTTCCAAGAATAAAAGGACCCTGCTTGCCATTGTTTGAACTCCAAAAGAGATTGAAAATTCATTAGGTCATCTTACTGCTTATTTCGTGAGCCGGCATTGAGAAACTTTGCAAATTTGCGTTTCTAGCGATACTAAAAATGCATCCCCATCAGGTAAAGCTCTCAGTGTTTGCGTTAGTATACGGTAGTAAAACGGTGGCGCGTATTGAGGGCTTAGTACGGTAGTTCGTACGTATCAAAGGAATACTACACCACTCCTGTACATATTGTTCAATATCATATTTATAGGGATATACGGGGAATACTGGAATCTCAGCTGGAATGCTTCTAAACCCTAATTGGAATGCTTCGAAACCCTAATTGGAATGCTTCAACCCCCTTAACTGGAGAGCTTTAAACCCCTAATTGGAATGC
>NGKG01000004.1:292030-313780 GCA_002162505.1 Myriosclerotinia scirpicola
AAACCCCTAATTGGAATGCTTTAAACCTAATTGGGCCAATTGGAATGCTTATTCCGTATTTCCCGTATATTTCAGTAGTATTTAGTATTATATCAATATCCAATACTTTCAGTAGTATAAGATTTAATACTACGTACGCACGTATTTTATAAAAAATAGATACGTACCACTATACGGGTCCGTATACGGAATACGGGAAATACTAACGCAAACACTGAAAGCTCTGCATTTACTCTCATATATGTTCAAGCCCTGGACCTGAATATGACGAGAAGGGGTTAGATGCTAAAATTAGAGGGCGGAAGGATTTCACGACTAGCATTTGTAGTTCGGTAGCTCCATATTTCTCCCCGAACAAAACTTGCACCAAAAGTGTAGACTTGTGATGCATAATGAGAAGGTAAAGCTCGAATGTACACATTGTTTATATGAGGTAATTTGGTAAATCAAGAAGTTTTAAGTCTGGCTTGTCGACAACTCGAAGAAATTTATAGTGCTCATACTTGGCTGTAAACCTGAGGCAAGCCCTAAATTTTCGATATGAACAAGGTCCATCGCAAACTTCTCTGAAATTGCGACCGTTATGGAGGAGATATATTTAAGGTTTAAATCGTCTATCGATTTCAACTAAGGAAAGCTCAAAGGGTTTGGTATATCGATATTGACAATCGTTAATATGTACGCTATAAACCGAAGGGTAGAAGAAGATATGCCCTGGAAGGTGATGCGCGAACAAGACATATATGCAATTGAGGCGACTACCTGAAGACCTCCGAATGAGGTATCCGCAGTGAGCCCTACATTCCCGCCTATTTCCAATCGGCCAGGAAAGTATATGCACACCGAAACGATGGATGCTTCAACTTGATCATGGATGATAAGACGGGATTGAGAAAACGTTCATGTTATGTTCTGTAATCAAAAGTTCGCCACTTAAGTCAGTTAGGAGGACTGTCGGCTTTGGTTGACATCCACGTGTGATACAGCTCCATGATGTGCTAAGACTGTGCTAAAGCTCTTTCCCGGGAATTGACCAAACGAAAGCGAAATGAAATTATTGAAAATGTCCCATGCTTATATCATAAAGAAGGTGTCGAATACCAGACTTGTATTGGGCATTGCTCGTAGTATGCTTTTTGGGGGCCAGTTCACTTTCTATCTTCGCCACCCATGCCCCTGAATCATACATATTTACACAGACTTTTCGAGCTTAGAACATCAGGCTAACACTTACCTATACGAGTAAGCAAGGGAACTTCGAGATCGAAATACATTAATTTATGTATACAAAACAGATATACCGAAAACCCTCTTGATTTTTGGAGTCTTAGCAGCAGTCTGGAACTAAAATAGTTCATAACCCAAAACTATGTCTTAAAAACTGACAAATATCAGCCTACCGTCTAAACTCACTTATAAGGAAAGTCACTAAACCCTTTATAGAATAAGGTTTCCTGGAGTAAAAAGAAAAGTGGATGAAAAGTAGATGAAAAATGATCAAAAGTGGATAAAATTGTAAGCAAATTGTTGTCCACTTTGATCAAAGTGGATAAACTTTGATCATTCCTTCAATCGGAACATTAGGAAATATCCAGCTCACCTAACCCAGCACTAATCAATCGGGTTTAGTGACTTTCCTTATAAGTGAGTTTAGACGGTACACAAGCCGATTTCGTTTAACCGTAGTAACAGTATGATATCAGCGCTAAAGATAGATGGTAATGATTGAGTTAGGATGATTGAAATCTTCAGGCTTGCTAGATCCATGGCCTCATTGAATCTCCTCATGAATCTCCTTTTTTTTCAAGTCTGACTTTCGGCGTGTATTTTCAAGTAAACAGACTCTATGCTCTCTCTGAAATGTACCTTGTGGTTTACATAGAAGCTAAATCAAACAGCCAACTTTGCTTAGAGAGCAACCACGAAAAGTAGTCGGCAAAAGAAATTTGATCTCACACCAAAGTGCGTCTCTTTGAAACGGAAGAACGGTGAACACCGCACCTCATGATGATTGAAGTATGCGACGAAGCATTGATAATCTGGATTAAGTAGATGTATATTGAAACAGTAAAACCAGGAAGTCCGAAATAAAAGCTGATGGCCCTTGATCTGAGCAGCTTTGCGTGGGTGAAAAGGTGGGCATTGAAGAGATGGTGGCAGATACATTCCAACCGTGGGTTGCGATATAGTATGTACAGTACACAACTAACAATTACAATGGCATGCAAGACTCATATTCTCTGTACGATGTAAATGAAAGACAAGATTGGAAAGAAAATGGATTTCATGTGAGACTAATCACATGTTCATATAATTTTAGCCGTTGCACAAGCACCAACCAAAGTGTCACGCAAATTCTTGAAAACGCAACACCGAGTAAAGCTAACCCATAAAGAAATGAAAGAAGGATGTCAGTGTTCAGGAATTGTTACAAGAGAAGGGACTCAAGGGAGGCTCAGCCCACGCCGCCGTTGCCAACAGCCAAGATCTTCCAATTCATTATTACCCGTTAACCTTGTCCGTCTAACCCGCATACATCAACTGGAAATGTGACCAAAAACGCCCTGCCTCGCGGCCTCGCGTCCTGCGCACCCACACCTTATCAACTTTTGTACTGAACAAGCGGCTTGAATATTGGACAGTCAGAATTGGGACTGGAGAAAATTCAAAGTCAGGAGATACTGTCTGGCAGATTGCTAATCTGCCAATGCAGGCATGTGAGCGAGTATGCAAGATGCCCCTCATACTGTGGAACTGAAAAATTTGAGCGGAATTTTGTCCCGGGAGTTGAATATGGGTGGGCCTTTCTCTCCTCTGAATCCTCCAATACCCAGCGACGACTTCATGACGGAAATTATATCACAGCACGTGAAATTCACGTGATACATAGCCATCAACTAAGATTGGCCAAACATCACGTACATCATGCACATGCATTTTGTACGCACAAAACTAATCAGCCAGAACACACTCTGAATGGATCAATCATTGCTGCGAGCAATACTTCGTGATCCACCTGTACTTTATATACCCGCCGGCACTAGAACAGATGCGGGATTGGCGTGTGCTGTGCTGAACGACTGCATTACATCGTGACGGGATTGGTGTGCATGCATTTTGGTAGCTCGATGTCAAGATTTCTAAAAATAGGAGGAATGGCAGAGTTAAAAAAGCGAGCGAGCGGGGAAATAAATGATCGTAAATGCAAAATCCTTGAGAAAATGCCGCTTTTACATGGTAGTTGAGCCATGGGTGAGGGGAATATGGAGGGGAGGAAATCGATTGACTGGAATGATCGCCTGTGCACCGAGATAGCACAGACGGTAGAATAGCTCGATGTAAGCAGGCAACTGAGGCAAGGAAAGGCACAGGTAGTAACTTACTAGTAAGTGTGATAGAACAAGGGGGAGATGCCGCTTTTCGAAGAAACATAATCAGTCGGTCGTCTGCGGGTTGATTATCGACTGGAAGAATTGGAGAGCCTTTACTAGTAAAGCCGTTAGAGATCCGGATTTTGTAGTTATATCTCGTATGAGGCCAATTGGAAGACTATTTGCGAGGTGAGATAATCAAACCGTCTTGCATAACTGTGATTGTATATGAGCGGGGATTGACCAATGTACAACAAGGCTGATAGTTATATGAAAGCTACCTCGAAATGTAGTACTATCAATATTTTGGACCCTGCTTACGAAGTGCCTGACTGTCATTATCCCATGGCTAACTCGTGCTTCATCATTCACTTCGCTGCTTATTGTGACCTAAATTCGAAAAATACTCGAAAGGTGATTGATCAGTTTTCTTCTGCAACTAACCTTTCTTCCATTACACTTGTGCGAGCCCTCGACATAGTACTGCTTTGCTTGCTGACTGCATCGAACGATCATTTACTTCAACAAAAGCTTATGATGGCTGATGGCTGATGACAACCTGATGACCATCTATTCATCCGATATAGGAAAGAAATGCACATTATCCATGTTAATACCTGCAGAATTAATCAAGGCATTGACTTACATAGCTTATGCCAACATTAATGCCAGTTCCAACTCGACTCTTCTTTCCGTCTCAAGTCCATCGTATCGTGAATAACTTCTCATTCTCGTCATGACGAGGTCTCCTTCATTCTTTCCCCTTGTAATTGATCCACTCCATGGCGAGTTCTTGACGATGTACAGTAGAGTAGATCTTGAGAAACATCTCCACTCTCCGTTATCGATAAAAGTATACATCCATCACAACTTACAAGCATCACTCTTCAAGGATTATATTAAAAGGTTGTGATGGGATTTTGTGATGATAGGATGAATGTTTGCGTTTGTCCTCCCACCAGTACGACCCCAAATTAAGCGAAAATGATCGTTAGCCTTTCTCGAAATCTAAATGGTCACAAACAACAAGGATTTAGTCGCCAAAACACCAAATTAGTTCTAGCTCCCGTCCATTCACCATGGTCACCTTGCTTACGCGCCCAAGTTCGGGTCTACCATGATCTTCCTTGAATTGTGCCAATGGAACCGTATAATTCGTGAAGTCTGAATGTACGGTAATCTATCCGGACTGCATGTTCACGCATCGAGCAACGAACTAACTTATTTCCCCTCATCAATGGATGCAGCATCCCTTGTTCAATATTTCGTCTATTGCATGTGGATGGGATTTGCGAGTTTCTAGGATTTTAATCAATTCTGCGCCTTACCATAGGTAGTCCTGTGGTGGGCCCATCCAATGATCAATCTCAATGGCTATGATGGTTGCCTCTTCCTCTGCGACCATAAAGGGACGCTGTGCCCCCTCTCAAAATATCTTCTTCTCTCTTCAGCAAGCAGTCAATTCATCCTCAAGAGCTAGTCTCCTTCTTTTTTCTCCCTTTATTTCGTTTTTCTTCACTTTTTGTTTTTACTTCCCGTTCCTAAAGAGCTGTGCTCTGTAATATCATACCCAAATCTTTACATTCTAATCATTCTATCAAGTTGCCGGTCAGCTTTTTATTAATTTTTATTCACAAATCTCCTAATCCATACAATCCGAATTATACCAAAGACTAGTCTCTTCTTGCTCGAATCAGCCAATTTCAGTACATTGAAAATTTCCATCTTAGTATTTTGCATCAAGGATCTCAAAATCGACAAAAATGGCTGCTATTCAATTGTCATTCTCTCTCCGCGTTTCTTCCAGTGTTAAGACCGTTCACTTACTTGGTAGCTGGGATAACTATGCTGGTCAACTTCCACTTGCTAAGGACAAGACTTCTTCCAAATCTGGTAGCTGGAAAGGTACTTTTAGATTTCAAGGCACCACTCTTCAACCTGGTCAAAGATATTGGTATTACTACATCATCGATGGATACCATGTCTCACACGACCCTGCCGTATCTTCAACTACCGAACCAACTACTGGTCGCGTCCTGAACATTCTCGATATCCCAGTCGAATCCTCAAGCCGATCATCCAAATCCAGTTCATCAAGCTCCAAGCATTCTTCCAGTTCATCATCCAAGCATTCCTCCAGCTCAAAGTCATCTCATTCCTCCTCACATTCATCTTCCCGCAGAGAATCTCGCCGCGACTCAAATCTCAGCGTTGACATCCCAAAAGGTCGCCCTCTCTCCATCTCTCAGATCAAATCTCCCAAACCCATGTCTCCACACGCCACCAAACACATCCTCGAAGCAGACTACGCTGGCCCAACCGTCGACGAACTCACCGCACGCTTTGGTGCCGCCACCATGGAAGAGTACGAAGATTACGATTACGTTCTTCCAGGATCACCATCTTCGTCCGTCGGTTCTACCATCTCCAGTACCAGCGGTACCAGCTCACCATCTTCTGCTTCGAGTATGAGCGATTATTCATCAGGCTCCAACACATCCGCCTGCACGTGTGAACGATATGGAATTACGAGAAAGGGAGATAGAATCAAGTTGGATTGTGGAGGTTCTCGATGCGGCTACAGCGACTCAGAATCCTGCAGCTCGGAGGATGAGGTCGAATACTCACGATCATCTCGCCGAAATGGAGTTGTTGTCCGTCGATGAATGAAGTTTTAATCTGCCTGGACTGGAAACCCAAACACCTGGACGCCAACACAGCGCCATGAAGAGAGAGAAGTGCCATTTTGGCCACTCTTTCGCACGCATGCATCACGTCAAGTCTGGTACTTGTCATGATGTATGTCCCACCAGAAGCCGAATCCGCGGCGCAAAAACGAAATGAACGATTTATTCACGAATTTCATGTACATTTTTCACGCAGTATTGTTTGCTCGGTCTGTTTCTTTACGAAGGAAAACCTTGGAATTCAATCGCTTTTTTGTACCACATGACAAGTTTTCATGGAACTATTCTCAGTACTTTTCATCTTTTGGAAATGAAAGGAAGTTACCACATGAAGAGGAGGAAAAGGGGAAGACAAAATTGCCGCAGGGAGAAGAGGCATAGGTGCAGGATATTGATAGACACATACTCATGATGAAATGAGGTATGATAGGTCTCTGTTTGGGAATGAATCATGATGGTCATGATTCATGATGATGAGAAGTATTGACACGACAGATTGGATAATGTTTATGTGTCAGATCATGAAAACGAGATGATAGGTAGATGGAACAGATGACAATTGAATCTATTCCGCACCATCCTTTTGAGACTTTGATTTGTATGATGTGAATGTGAGTGATTTGATATTTTGTGTGGTGGTCGCCAGTCCTTGGCCTTCTCGGGGTTTCATGTAATATTGCATCCCCACAGCGCATCTTAGGCTTCATGGCCAACAACCCAATAGACTTAATACAAAGTAAATCTCTATAACCTAGAGCTACAAATCCACTCCACTCCAACCGATGGCCAACTCAACGCAAACCTAAATGTGGGCAGCAGCAACCAACTTTGAACTTTTCATCTGCCGCCGACCTTCCTTGACCTCACAACAAACTTTATCAACTCCTGATATTTTAAGTATCCTGTCCCCCTTCCTTTCCCTTCCCTTCCCCTCTCACGAACCTAATCACAGCCGCGATGATAAATAAAGCCGAAACCTGCACATCTCGGACCAATCATCAATATCCATTTGAGAAGGAATTTCTAAAGGAACAACTTGGAACAGATACTGCTGTATTCAATTCCAAATAGTATCAAAAAAAAGTTCAAAGGTATAAACAAGACCCCAACACAACACAAAACGAGCCCCTTTAAGAGACCCTCCGCCCCCAGGCCCCCAAAATCTTTATTTGATCAAGTTGACAGCATTCGCTCCTTTAGTTCATCAAATTGGCCAATCTGAACTCGTGCAATCCGGTTCAATACCCAAACACTAATAAACAGTATCTGCCCAAAAAGAAAACAAACAAAAAAAAACATAATTACACCATCAAAATCAACGCAACAACCTCACCATCCAGAAATCCACCTCGGATCAACCACACGATCAACGCAACGGACCCAAAAAAAAAAGATCCAGCCAATTCCAAACAACCAACCACTTGATTCGAATCAATAAAGAGATATAGAGATACAAACATACAAATATGTAAGTCACAGATCCGGCAACCCAGCGAAGTCAAATATAAAGTTACCGTTTTTACTTTGGTAAAACATCAACGCGTTCCATTCCAAGTTATGAGAAATTGCGAAAACTACTTATCAACAGCAACCGTCTTGCAGACAAGTAGATAAAAAAAACTCGCACAGATCACATGCCAAGCCCTCCCCTCTTCCAAATCTCAGCTCCTAAGCTCGCGTAGCGCGAGCTAAACCAAGCTCACCGGGAGCACACGTTTCCGGCGAGGTTCACCGGGGATGCTCCGTCCTTGGAAAATTTACCCGTTCGAGGTCTCTTCCAGTATTCCAAATAAACCTATCTCAAAAATTATAATCACAAGCCTCATCTTCACAATTACAATTACAATTTTTGTAAATTGCCAAGGTAACAGTATGTTAATATTTGATGTAGAGAGATGGAGAGATAGAGAAATGGATTAATATAATGGTATATATATACAACGAAGAAAACCGATAAAAACACTCCCAGTCCCCATGATTACAGACATAAGCTCATGCCAGCATGTCAAAAGGTATCATCCAACTCAAGTAAATGCCATCCAACGCTTTTCATCCCATGTCATCTGTATAGACGAACCCCCCTTGGCACCCCGCCTCAATGGCAGCAAATCTAATAGAAATTTCCCTTCGGCAACGCAACAAACACGACCGTCAACGGCACCGTAATAATAAAACTCCAAGCGATAGCCCCGACCACAATCCTATCCTGCAACAATCTCAAATTTTCATCTTGCGTCCAGGTAGTCTTATCAAAAACCTTCCTCACGAAATTTTTCTTCCGGTAAATACTCGCCCACTTCGCCTCGAATTCCTGTACATCATTCTTGGGTCCAAAACTCGAGAGGGTCGAAATTTCGGAAATGGATATCCCATCAACTTTCTTGTCATGATCGTCACCCGTTCGTGTGGCCATTTGAATGCGTCGTTGGGATGAGTTTTCAAAGGAGTTGCGCCCGCATTCTTCATCGGCTTCGGTCTGGAGCACTTCCTCCCAGGGTCGCAGATTGCGGTTGTGGGATTGGTGCATGATGATGCAGAGACCCTTGTACGCGGCTATTAATGTAGTGATTCCAAGAAACCATTGAAGGCCCGCGAAGATTCTCCACCATCGACTAACACTTGATAAGACCAATAAGACAGCCATCATAAATCCAAATATTGTATTGCTGACGCCCATAGTTCGGACGAAAAAGACGCGAGGTCGGTTGCCGTTGCATATGGACCATCTAATAAAGTTCGGATGGGATTGGCCTCGAAGTGCAGCTTCGGTTATGGTTACGGCAGGTAAGAAAGCTGATGGGTGGGTGGTGTGTTGAAGAGCGTGCAGACATAAAGCACGATCCTTGTGTGATAAATTAAGCTCTCGAGCTGAGTTGAAAGCAAGGTAGTGACGCATTATGCGGTTGACCTCTTCTCGCATAGGTTGAACGGTGACTAGATATAGTTAGCGCCAATCTTTTTATTTAACAGATTTCGGACGTACAAGGTTTCCATTTGAGACCTGATTGACCCCGTACTTCACTTGAGACTCTACTATTGCTATTTGACAATACCGAAGGGGCTGTTGAGGCTGTTGGGCTACCAAAAGTGCTACCGATAGAACTATCGGCCATTGTTGAAATGGTTTGGAAATGGTCATCCTTGGACTTGAAGTCTCCATCAAAATTGGCCATATCATTGAAATCCGACATATCTATTGTTTGTTTCCTTTTTCTCCCTTCATTCTTCTCTGCATCTTTGGCATACGTTGGTAGTTCCGTTGTTTCTGGTACCCATTCTGGGGAAAGCTTTTTTTCATGATCGGAAAGTGCCTCGAATCGACGAACATAGTCTTTGTACCATAGGTAGAACTGAAGATTCTCTGCATCGTGCTCAATATAAACGAGAAAGTCCATAAAGTCGCTTAGAGAGCATGGCTGAGACATAACATCAGTAAATGTCAGATCATTGAAGAGACTTGGAACTTACTGGAAGTGATCGATTTTCAATCACATCTTCGAACAATAGTCCTGGGGGGATTGTACGCTCAGAGTCTGGCAATCTTTAGTCAAATATTCCTGGCCGATATGAGGTCTACTCACTCCTTGCTCTCGCAGCATAACGTTGGCATTCCGTAGCATTTATAGGACCATTTGCCTTTTTGGTATAATCCGGTCTTTTATAGAATAGTAGAGACATGGCTATAGAAGTCTGCCTTTCGATATAGAAACCCGAGTATTCGGCGAGGGGATAGATGATAAATTAAGAGAACGGACCAAAAAGATAAAATATAGAAATGGAGATGGTCCTGACTTAAGACAATGCATGTTGCCATGTGGAGGTGGAGGTACTATTATATGCATGCTAGCAGCTGCCGGAAAAGCTAGTCACAGCATCTAAGTGCTTCCCAAACTGGTTAAAATACTCCGCTAGTTTACCCAGTACCTTTTTTTTCTTTCAGCGCTTGCTGGCTTTCTAGGCTGATCCCGATCTAGGTGGAATGAAGTTCCACTTCTATATTTTTACCTTCCCTCGAGCCGTTGACACGATCTTTTCGCCAATCATTGTTCGTAGTCTTTTCAGTTCATAACAGCGTGGTAAACACTGACAGCCAGTAACCTTGAATATTGCAAGATTAACGAGAAATAGAGTTAGAGGGGCTTTCATTCAGCCCCGAGAATCGTGCCTCGAGTGGACGGAGAAGATTTTAGGACCATAAAGCTCTTTTCTTCAACTCTTAGATCAATCTTCGGAGTAAACACGAAACTGAAACTAACAGCTCACAGATGACAATCCTATGAGTCAACTGCCATGTGCTATACGCACAGTCAGTATTCAGCCCATATGCAGCGTTCCTCGGCCGGCTTGTAGGGCTCGGACGTCATATGGATGGCAAAAAATTGCCCATCTACTTGTTTGCGGTGTTTGAAACCTTTACGATCGGTATTGTTCATCAAGGAAATGATCTAAATCCAGTGAGCCCTGAATCCTTGTCACTTTCCTGTGAACTTCTTGTCGCTCATTTTATATTGTGCTTGTCGCGTCCCGAGAAAAGGGTTGTCCGACATACTGGATTCATTGGGATAAGTAACTCTTGGCATCCAGGGGTTCTCGTATATGATGGGTTAAGAGGTTCGGATGAGATTCGGGAATGTGGCATTTTGAGATAAGCGAGAATCGATAGCATGTCAATCGTGCAGATTATCATTTCCCTAATAATGTGATTTTATCATCCAGATTCCAGTCTCGAGCCAGTATACTGAGTATAGTAGTACCTATACCGCTATGCCACTGATTGTAGTGATGATCAAAATGCACGGTATCAAAGAGCCAAAGGAAAACTAGGATTACGAGTACTTGAAAGCACTCTTTTTCCCCTCCGAATCAAGTGGCGCCACGGCGCGTCATGCTGCGTTTCAGTTTAAAAGTTGACGCCCGTTTATACGCACGTTGGAAGCGTGGAATTCCCTTGATAGGTTGAGGCTTTTGACTTTTCATCTGATAAATTAGTTGTGGTTGTGAAAAATCATGGGACTAGAGGGAATATCGTTGCATCAATGCACACGAGAAAGGATCCGCGACCCTCGAACCATGCAGATTACCTAGGAGTGGAGCGACCCGGCTGAATGGCTGCATTAGTTCCACATCAAAATGGAATCCGATCACGAGCGATGAAGATAAACAACTGTGGTCTGTTCTTTTCAAATGGCAGAAGTAGGCATCATTGGTTGGATGACCGAGGAGGACATCTCTTTGCTTCGGTAAAGTCTCGTTTAAATATAAAGGATGATTAATCAACATCTCATGCCGTCAATTAGCAATCCATGATCAGCATATCAACTGCCGTTAATTTTTTGGGTGCGGAATGGTAAGATTTTTCAGCTTGATTTGCCAACTACTAATAATAAAAATAATAGCATACCATTGGCTTCACCAATAGTTCCACGCACGATGCTGTATACAAACTTCCATCAAAACATTCCCATCACAGCACCCACGAAGATCAAGAATCCCAATGCCGAAAAAGGATAGCCAGCACGCCAAAACGTTGATACCATAAGTTGTGATCCTTGTGCTATCTCTCCTTCTCTTGGTACGGGAGCAGCTGGCCAGGGTGTCACTGTTGGCCCATTTGACGGTCGGATGGAAGATGGTTGTTTGAATACTGGAATACATTGATTCTTGTAACAAGTCGTTGAATTAGGACAGCAACCTCCTCCCATGTTTTCCGGGCATTCAAAGTAATTTGGCCTACACCTTGCGTGCGCTCTTAAGAGACGACAATCGGAGTGTGAAAACGTTCCATTGCAACAATATATGCCCGACGCAGTGTGAGTTGTAGGTCGACAGATCATACCTACAGGACAGCAAATTTCCTGTAGCAAGTGAGAGACAATGGTCAGTCATGAAGTGAATGCAAAGATCAAACGAAAACTTACCGGATGGGCGTATGCTTCACAACTGTTTTGCTGATCGCCGCAAGTATAATAAGGTACATTGGCTGGTGTTCTTAAACTCAAAGCGAACGATGAATTGTAGGATGCCAGCTGCCTCGATGGTAGACATACTTGCGAAAAGTTATGGGCTTGGTCATATCCTTTCAAGCTTCTCTGCTTCATCTTGAGCCAGCCCTGACCTCCCATATCATGATAGTATACATGGGCGCTAAAGACGATCCCAATGATCATGATGATTACAAGCAGACAGGCAAGATAACAAAGCCATCCTCGCCAGCTCAAAGATTCTACGCATGCCTCTATGCAGTATACTGAGTTCGGGCGTTGCGCGCAAGACCTCGATTCAATCGGATCAGACCTCGACGGAGATTCTACCGCTTCCGATGACGATGGGTCCTGATGGGGTTGCAGGTGTGCTTGTTGCGGTTCCTTCGGAGGTATTGACATCGAAATGATAGTGATTTAAATATACACGAATAACTTGAAATAGGAGCATCAAAGCGAATGTAGGTTGAATCCAGCGGTGTAATAGGACTTGAGGTGACATTTGGATATGATAGTAGATAGAATTATGATTCAGGGATGGGATAATGGTTAGAGATTGACTTGATTATCTCTCGAAATCGTTATAGCGAAACTTTGAAGCCAGACTACTCAAAGCAAGAAAGAACGGGGGTATAGGATTAAAACAGAAGGAACGACAATGGTATTACTTACCAAATGTGCTACTTAGCTGACAATTTCATTAAACTCGCCAACTGACATATCAGAACAACATAGTATGAATCTCAATTATCGTGATAGTAACTTAATTAGTGCCGGCAGACATGAGGTTGGTTATTTCTTGATCACTGCTTCTAAAGAACATACGGCGAACCGGTAAATTCGTATTATAAAACGTCTTTTTGCAACATGAATTACACCAGTGAGCTTGTTTCGAGCGATACATAACACCTTTGACTGGTTCATTGGTCTTGATGATCTTGAATCTTGTCTTGGAGATTATCTGGTGTGTGGCACGCGATGGACAAAATACTACCTGAAGGCAACTCTTCAATGTTCCAATAATTCAGGTCAAGTTCAACAATCAATTACTAGTCTTAAAAGCTCGAACTTCTAAACGCACTGAAAAGAAAGTAGTTTTTCGGTGTGAGTGTGAGTGTGAGTGTGAGTGTGAGTGTGAGTGTGAGTGTGAGGTTCATTGCGCCCATCGTGTAGTTTGTGTAGTTAATTTTGAGCTCCAGCTGTACAAACAAACAAGGATAAATATCACAGCGAATAGGATAACAGCATTTTGACGACAGCCCTGTTTGAATGTAACAGTATATATTTAACCGGCGTCTATTTTTTGTGTACCGGAGGACTGAGCTCTATTACAGTAACTTGAAGATATACTCTTTCTTTCTTTCAGTTACTACCTAGGTACCAACTAATGTTCATATTAATTACTCGAGTACACCTTTGAAATCATGGAGATGAAGATGGAGACCCCATTTTACCCCTTATTTGTTCCACTGAGCCCCACCAATCACAGGCATGAATTTGTACCTCGGCACCCGGATCCATTGTTAGGAAGCTCTACGCCTTCCAGGCCGATTTCATTGAACAAAAGGACCTCGTTGTAACTTTTGCATTCCCATCATTATTGTCAATCTTCTCTCCCATACAAATCATTCAAAATGTCACCTCCACAATGGGTCAAAGACTTAAAGCCATCCGCTCCGCAAGGCACTGAGCTTATCAAGGCGGAGAGGGAGAAGTCTAATATCAATGTTGAGAAGCTCTCCAACTTTTTATTTACAAAGGAAGTACTGGAGCGTCAGGAACGTATACTACAGATCCTCCAAGCCGATAAAGTATTCGACAAATCAAATAACTATTTCGATGGTCGAGTGGATAGATTCAAGACTTCTCTCGCAAGGGCGAAGAGACTCCGCCAACTGCAAGTCAAGCACAACTGGAGTGACGAGGAATACCATGTTGCCAATGAGCTCATAAGTGAGCCAACACCTTATGGCCTTCATGCATCCATGTTTTTGGTGAGTCAATTCATTGTTTGAATGTAACCATCATGCTAACCAACATCTAGACCACCTTGCGTGGCCAAGGTACACCCGAACAACATAAGTTATTCCTCGAACCCGCCGAGAAGTACAAGTTTATTGGATGTTATGCACAAACAGAATTGGGACACGGATCGAATGTGCGAGGTTTAGAGACAACTGCTACATGGAATCCAGAAGACAAGACATTTATTCTTCACTCACCACATCTTACTGCTTCAAAATGGTGGATTGGGTCTTTAGGAAGAACTGCAAATCATGCTGTGGTCATGGCACAACTTATCATTGCGGGCAAGCCGTATGGTCCACATCCATTCGTTGTCCAGATCAGAGATTTGAAAACTCATGAGCCATTGGATGGTATTTATGTTGGTGACATTGGACCAAAATTTGGTTACAATACAATGGATAACGGCTTTTTATTGCTGAACCATGTTAAGATTCCACATATCAATATGTTGGCCAAATTTTCTCGCGTTGATCCCGAAACCAACAAATACGTCAAGCCATCATCACCATCGTTGATTTATGGTACCTTGACATGGGTTCGATCAACCATTGTTCTCCAATCCGGTGGCGTCTTAGCTCGGGGTGTGACTATCGCAACAAGATATGCAGCTGTCAGGCGGCAATTCCAAGACCGTGATGCTGGGCCTGATGCAGCCGATGAGAACCAGGTTCTTAATTACACAATGGTACAATATCGATTATTGCCGTTGCTTGCAGCCACCTTTGCCTTGCACTTTACAGGAAAGGCTATGATGGGGTTGTACCAAGATAACCAGAAGAGGATGCAACAAACTACAGCGAATTCTTCTGATAGCAATAGAGGGGCTGGCCCTGAGGAACTCAACTCTGGAAGTGATTTACTGGCAGATCTACATGCTACATCATGTGGTCTCAAAGCTCTTGGAAGCACAACAGCTGCTGAAGGTCTCGAAGTCTGTCGAAGAGCATGTGGAGGTCATGGATACTCAAGTTTCAGTGGCATTGGCACTTGGTATGCTGACTACCTTCCAACCACAACCTGGGAAGGAGACAACTACATGCTCACGCAGCAGGTAGCTCGATACCTTCTCAAATCCGCTCGAGCCGTGTTGAAGGGAAATGCTCCCAACAACGATACCACCAAAATCTTCACAACATTCCTCGAAAAGCAAGATATGGGTGCCGCTCACGATGTTCTCGGCTCCGACAGTGATATCGTCGCCGCGTTCGCTTGGAGAACGTCCTTCTTAACCTTCGAAGCCCTCAAACATCGCGATGCCGAAAAGGGATCATGGAACTCTCTCCTCGTCGATTTCTGGCGTCTCAGCACAGCACATTCCCAATACCTCGTCGTCAAAAACTTCTACGATGCCCTTCAAAGTGAATCGCTCCGGCATGAACTCGACGCCGAAACCATCGACGTCCTCCACAAACTCTACCGTCTCTACGCCCTCAACACGCTCGAGAAAGAGGCATCGGAATTCTATTCCTCGGCTGCTGTCACGGTGCGTCAAATCCAATTGGCGCGAACCAAGAGTGTGATGAAGTTGCTAGGCGAGATTCGACCACATGCTTTACGTCTGGTTGACGCATGGGCATTCCCGGATTGGCAACTTGATTCTTCGCTGGGTAGAAAGGATGGAAAGGTTTATGAAGATATGTTTCATAGGGCTAGTCAGTTGAATCCGCTTAATGGGTTGACGGTTGATCCGTATGCGGATAATGATAATATCGTTAAGAGGGATGAGAGCGAGAGGTTTAGGAGTAAGTTGTAAGTTGTAAGGGAAGGCAGGTGTTTGTATTGTATAGTATGTTTTCATTTTGTTGGTTATAGTTAGAGAGCGTCAAGCACCAAGCGTCAAGCGTTGTTCATATAGCTAGAGGATTATAGAATAGTAGATTTAAGGATAGAATTACAAGACCCCGTCACTTCTTTGAGTATCTTCAGTACATCCATAATTATAATCTCACTGATAGTAGATCCGAAGAAACTGGATTCGGTACTAGAGTCTAGAGTATGAGAGGTATCAAATCAATCGTCTAATCAAATGCATACATATTCCCTCAGATGCCTCGATAACAAATGATACCCAAATGATACCGTACCCGTAGCATAGTCCAACAATTAATACGGAGTATGATGAGCATGAACTCCCATGTTGTTCATGTTGTTCAGATTGTTCAGATTGTTCAATCTAGGCTACCTAGGCTACACACACAATCAAGGTCCACCTGCCTCGACTCCCAGACTACGATACCATTGAGTGAGAGAGAGAGAGAGTGTGTGTGTGTGTGTGTCTAATCCCAATAACGAACCTTGAGAGTAAAGATTCGTCTGAAAACTTTGAGAGGATGGTTCTTAATGTTTGAATTTGATTTGGATATTCTGAGGGTTTTGCATCACTGCTGGGAATGTGGATATATACCTAGGTAGCTGGAGGTAGGTATCTGCAGATGAAAATCAATTCGGTATGGAATGTGAAATCCTCGGCTTTTTCTTCATATATCTTGTCATTGTATGGAATCAAGATTTTGGATTTTCATTTGGGGGTAAGTGGATTGAGGCAAATGTCAAGATCCGCAACTAACATTCGACGATCATGAGATTAAGGTTGTGAGTCGAATGTTCTTATGCTTTGAATGAGAATAAGGGTTGTAAGTAAAGGTACTCTGGCAAGAGTTCATGATCTACCAGAGAGTTTTCATGGAATGAATGAGAACAAGGGTTAGAGAAAATTAGCGTTGTCACAATTTGTACATCAATTTCCCAGTAATGGATTTATATTTGTAACCTGAATACAAGCTCTTTTTATTTCTCATCTTCAACTCAGAGATTCTCTCCTCTCTAAACCAATGCTAATCGCCATCACACAGTTAAGGTGTAGCTTTAGCCAATGTATACCATTGATTCGGATTTTAGATTTGGAGTCTCTCGACCTTATCCTTCAAACTTCTAATTTGACCCATCAAGTCGGATGCCTCGTTGGTGGTAATGCTAGCAGCGATAACAGCTCTGCTAACACCGCATGCGCGTCCCAAAGCAGTCTTGGATGGTACGTAAACGTAAGGGGTGTTCTTATCTTCGCAGAGAAGAGGGAGATGGAGGAGAATGGCCAATGGGGCGGTATCAGCGGCAAGGATAACAATCTCGCTGATTCCACGGTTGAGGGTCTTGGTGGTCTCGTTGGCTCCCTTCTTCAATTGACGGTAATGTTGAGCTTGTTGAACGAGGTCGAGGATCTCTTGGGAGAGAGCGCTGTCGGCTGTAAAGTATTATGTGAGTAAAGATAAGATCGTAGGAGTACGAAAAGATTCTTACCGACGGGCCAAGCAGCGGATTCGTTTTGTTCCTCAGCCATTGTAAGTTTGGTTTGGAATTGAGTTAACTATGAGAACGAAAGTTAGGATTTGACATCATAGTTTGCGACCAGGGCGATTCGACAGGTGGAAAAAGTACATACGTTTTGTTCAAGAATATACTGGGAAAATAAAGATTCCTTATGTATGGGATTCTCTTTCAGGGTTCCTTGCGTTGGCTCGCCCTGCGGGTTGAATTGCAAAAATGGTAATTGATGAAGTAAAATCTAAGAACTTTTTTTGGGGAGAGATTAAAATAAATCTTTATCGGCGTCAGCCAGCTTTCGCTTAGGTGTTACGCGCTAACCCATAACTTGATTGGTCGAAAAGCTAAGCTTGCCAGAGAAGCCTCATCAAGAAACAACTCGTACAAACCACCTTAGATCATTGATAATCATCCATCCATCATCTTCACAAGTTCAACTCTCATCAACCAAACTTTTCAATCGTTCCTTTAAGAGCTTCCTTGAGCTTCAGATTCCTTTACAAATCCAAGAAATCTCATCTTCAATACCTTCAAAATGTCTGCTCTCTGGTATGTCAACAACTATCCCCTTGACGCCTCCCGCTCCTACCTATCTTGCTTTCGAGATAACAATCTTCATGAGCATGATGCTTTTCTATATCATCACGATTGTTTCTATGCCTTGATCCAAATACTGACAGCAATAATGATAGTCCCGTATATGCGGTTAGTTTCCCCCGAGTGCTACCTCCAATGTCCTACCCAACCAACTCTTGATCCGATACTCAACAAATTCAATCTCTTCAATATATATGCCCATCAAAGCACCAAACTAATCAATGTATAGCCATTCTTCGGCGCCATGGGCTGCACATCTGCCATCGTTTTCACCTGTTTCGGTGCCGCATATGGAACCGCCAAGTCTGGTGTCGGTATTTGCGCAATGGGTGTTCTCCGACCTGATTTGATCGTCAAGAGTGAGCTACATCAATTGGATATTCAAGAACACGGCTAACATGCCATACAGATATTGTTCCCGTCATTATGGCCGGTATCATTGGTATCTACGGTCTCGTCGTATCAGTCCTGATTTCCGATGGACTTAAGCAAGAACTCGCATTATATACTGGTTTCATTCAGCTTGGTGCTGGTCTCAGTGTCGGTCTTGCTGGTTTGGCTGCTGGTTTCGCTATTGGTATTGTTGGTGATGCAGGTGTGAGGGGAACAGCACAACAACCACGCCTCTTCGTCGGAATGATTCTTATTTTGATTTTCGCAGAAGTTTTGGGTAAGAATTCACATTATCTTCATGATATGACTAGTGACTAATATAATTGACAGGTCTTTACGGGTTGATTGTTGCTCTTCTCATGAACTCAAAGGCATCTCTAGATGTTTCCTGCTAAACGGATCACTTCCTACAGAGAGAGCCTCGAGACAATTTATGAACGCACACCTCTCTTCTGCGACAAACTGTGAATATATGACTGGGTTATAATGATGGCCTTCGGGGATGGACCCGGGATGGAAGCTATGAAGAGAACAATTCATGGCTAAAAATATGTGTATTGTTGTTATTCTACAAATTTCGGCGTTTCCGACGATGCATTAGAAGTAGAGGTGGAGGAGGAGGGGGGCCAAATCGGCCGTGTATGCTAGTATTTTTTATTTTTGGTAGCAATCATATGATCTTGGGTTTTTGATTTCGAAACAAAGGATGTCATACATGCATCATATCCTATTGAATTTGCGAAAGTTGAAATATGTAGAGATCATACATTATGATATAAACATCCGAGCGAATATTTGGGACGGGTTCCAACATGCGCTATGAAAAGCTAGCCCGATTGATAGCCTGTTTCACCACGGAGCAAAAATACGAACCTCGTGTTACAAGTACGAAGGTCCTCTAAAAAGACTACTAGGTACCTTACACAAACCTTCAGTAGGTGAGATATTTCGATGGCTGCACAGTTCATCCCATTGTCCCATCGCAGTAAGTGATGTACTATACCGCATCGCGTCCGAATACTCGGTGCTGTTCCTATTGGTTGAGCTAAGGATCTACAACAATGTAAGCCACTTATCACTATCGCTCATCAACAAAATGCATATGGTCACTCTTTTGATTCGAGAATGAAGCATTCTCAATTGCAGACGTGAACATACCGTTTGCATTTGCCTTTCCAATTCCCGGCAAAGTATTCTCCCATGTCCGCGGCCTCAACCCCACATCTAGGAGGGGTAAGGTGATGTTGTACTTATATACATTCAAGTGAGTAGCCACCCGTGAAGAGTTTCGGTTCATTGGTATGAAGTATCGTACCATCAATCCTGTTTCTCTACTCTCTTCTTCTCAAATTACCAAGAAAACCCTCCTTCGTCGTCATCGAATCCCCACGCAAACACATACACACCTCATCCACCAAAGTACTCACTCCAAAATGCGTTTACCCTACGCCGACCCTTCTTCCCCAACCTTTTCTTCCCCCTCCGACCGCGCAATAATCGAACGCGTTGAGGCCCGTCGCGCACCTCGTCCTTTACAACCCTTAGACTTGACATTACTACACAGTCCCCCTGTAGCAGATGGCTGGAATTCATTTCTTGGAGCTGTTAGGACACAAACGGGGTTGGCGGATGATATTAGGGAAATAGCGATTTGTAGAGTGGCGATTTGTAATGGGGCTTGGTATGAGTGGGGACATCATGCGCCGTTGGCGAAGAAAGGCGGGGTTAGTGATGACGGGATGGAGGTGCTTAAGAGGGAGAAGTGTGAGAGGGAGGAAAAGGGGGGTGCGGGTGATGATGGAGGTGAAGGGGGGTTGAATGGGAAGCAATGGGCAGTAGTTAGGTATACGGATGAGATGACTAGGAATGTTAGGGTGCCGGAAGAGGTCTTTGAGGAGCTGAAAAGGTGGTTTGATGAGAAGGAAATTGTGGAGTTGACGGCCACGGTGAGTTAACTTTCTCTTGGGGGGATCGGAGATTATTGAGAATAGGGGACTCGAAGCATAGCGAAAGGCAGTGGGAGTGGGAATTGCAATGCGCATCTTGAGGTTGAGAGTAAAGACTAATTGTGAAACACAGATCGCAGCATACAACTGTGTGAGCAGGTTTTTGGTGGCTTTAGACGGTAAGTTTCTTCATGCGCTTTCAATCCATCATATGATATCAGATCATGCGCCCTCTCACTCAACTCCTCATCTGTCAAACTTTGTTTCCTCCCTCTACTAACACATATCTCATAGTTGGCGAAAGAAACAAACTGACCGGTCCCGACGATGTGGCTCATTAAAGTTCCCTGTTATTTAGACCACTACAGTACTGACACAATGATTATCAATTATCAAATGTACCTTGAAATCCCGAGATCATATTTTGAGAATTACATTACAAGATACAAAACGATAGACTTCAAATCCCGTATATGGTTTAACAATCCCATCCCTAGCATCTACAAACAAGCTTTTCCACGCTATGTGCGCTATATGAGAATTGGGAAGTGTATTCATATCTACGAAGCGAAAGTTGACAAACATCGAGTATGGATGATTACCATATGCCATACAACTACAACAAGTATGAGACAACGCACTACATCGAACCCATCATATCAACAGGTTTATAATCGCTCAAATATCATCCTTTATAATACTCGGATCTGTTTTCTTACCCCGACTTAAGTCACGCAAATTTCATCTGGTCCCGTCTTTCGATCCTCCTTTCAGTCATCTTTCATCCACCACCAATCTTCAAAAGCCCATCTCTTCGGATCCGAATTCATATCCCATCCAATAACACGCATTTCATGGCCAGTTTTCGCTATCACATCATCACGGACATCACCACAAACATTTCATAAATGAATTGATTACTATACATACCATCCACCATCTCGCTAACCCTCATTCCCCATCCAGTAATCCGATTTCCCCTCTCCCATCCACCAAATACTCAAGCCTTTTTCCCCTCCTTCAAATCCCTTCTTGCATCTTCCCCTGCATCTTTCCCCACCATACAAATTATCACTTCATCTTATCTCTCCTCTCGAAAACTCATCCACACTTTATTACACATTAATTTTGCCTGTGGCAAATTTGCTGACTACGGGTTTGCAATATGCTTCTTTCTGTGTTGGGATGCAGATTCGATTAGATTCGGGGTTTGATATATGTTGTTTCTTGGTTGGTTTTCCTTGGGGGATTGGGTTTATGGCAGGGGAATTATGCGCTGGAACGTGTTCTGATAGCGGGTTGTCTGGATGGATGGATGTCTTGTGCTACTTGACTTATATGGGATGATGGAAGAAATAGGCAGAATTCTCATGCCTGGGAATCTTCAAAATTGCATTGGGTGGGATTCCCCAGGTTTGAGATTTTG